>UCOK01008786.1:0-536897 GCA_900474325.1 Synergus umbraculus | reverse complement strand
ATATATATATATATATATATAAATTAAATAATATATAAATAAGATCAAATTTTTTATTTCTTTGAATTCAGAAAGTAAAACAATCCATACTATGTATATTTATTTTTTTTGTAATTCTTTTATTATTAAAGAAGACAGCTTTTTTAGTGACTGATCTCTCTTTTGATGGAAAGGAGGGAATCAACATATTTCCAAATTAACTTTATCATTATTTATAAAAAAAAAATTAATCTATAAAGTTTTGAAATAATTCAGTTTTTCTATATGAATTCCTGATCATGAGAGGTGGTGAAATACTGAAAGCAGTGACTATTACCACCCCCGTTAGAATTTGATATCCAATAGTCGACCAACTACCAACTCCTCTATTATAAAATCCGAATACAGCTCGCGGGACGGCGTGACGTTGAAAAGGTTAAATTTCTTCGATAGGTCAGTTTTCTGCATTTTATTTATACAGTCAATACAGTCCTCAAAATAAGCTCTACTGAAATTCACAGTTATTTGTAATTTTACTAAAAATGAAAATATTACGATTGAACCAAACGTAGATTTTCCTTATTATATATAAAAATAATTTAGCATATAAAATTATTATAAATATTCTTTATTAAATTCTTTGTATATTTTATAAAAACAACATCTGACATGGTCAATAACGGAATTGAAAATTCATTATTCAAATGAAATTGAATATAGTACAGTTGTTATTAATTCATAATAAATGATTAATTAATTATTATATGTTGAAAAGTGATGAATGAATGAAATGAAGGAAGGGATGAATGGACAATTCTCCCCTTAAATCTGTATTTGTTATTCTCCCTCCTTGGGGGTTTACTCTCCTGGCAAAACGCGCGCTTGGCTACGTCACAAACCAACCCTCATAGTCGGACGTAGAATTTTATGGTCACGTGACATCAACCCCTATAGAGAACATAAAACCCTGGTTTGTTAAACATGCCGAGCATCGACGCAATCGCAGTCGAAAATGTCGACTATCACAAAATGAAGTCGTCTTTATTTTTAACACTATAGCAATATTATACGCGCGCTTTAGTGCGTGGAAAATATTGCATAGACAATTAATAATAATCAAATACAAAAAAACTGCAAAATTACATGATTTTAATTTAAGTTTCAAATATGTTAGGCCTTTCATATGAAAATTTTTTCAATTTTAAGGGTATTAAAGGATTTCACGAGATTTCATTGAATCTTCACTAATTTTAAGAGATTTAACGTGTTTTTATAGGATTCTAAATACATTTTAATTTGAAATCCTTAGAAATATTTTGAAATCTCTGTGGAAATGTTTTAAAATAACTTCCCTTCTTTGAAAATCCTTTGAAATCGTTGAATTTGATTTTTAATTCCCTCGTAAATCTTTAAAAATTGTTTTTAAGTCTTTTAAAATCTTATAAATATTTTTCAATTCACATAATTTAATCTTTGGAAACCTTTTAGAGAACTTTAGATCTCTTGAAATCTTTTTATTAATCCTTGACTTTAATCCTGAAATTAATTCTCGAATATTCTCTTTAGAATATTTTTGGTAATATTCTCGTTCTCGAAAACTTACCCCTGTAAAATCTCTAAACATATTCCGAAGCTCCTATAGGAGAAACTCTCAAAGTTTTCTATCTCAACGAGATGCTAGCCTGATATTTTTTAAGCAAGGTGAAGTTCGTCAGTGTGGAAATACAATTGACTCTACAACCAAGATTCGAATTTAGAATAACATTAATCAAGTACGAATATATAGTCAAAAGGTCATAAGTGTGTTAGACCAATTATTGAAAAAGAAGCACCCCAATGCCTAAAATTACTTTAAAATTCTATTTAAATTAAAATTAATGTTTACACATCAATAACTATAATTATTCAAATATATTTCAAGTTATATAATTAATTGAATTGCCAAATTTACTGACTTTATTTGTCTTTATTTCGTTCGATCAGATTTGATCTATAATTATTTTTCTATCATTAATTATTATTGTAATTTTTACTTCTGTGAAATATTTTCACTAATATTCTATCGTAGAAAAGATTCAAGCTTGCCTGGTCTGGTATTGATTAAATGTCAGCCGCGGATCATAAAGACGTCAAAGACACGGTTTTAACCAGGACAACATCCTGCACCCGAATTTACGACCTTTATATAGCAACAGGTTATCTACCAAGTTCCTGTTGCGCAGTCTTCCATCCGGATACCTATGCACCACTCGCCACAAATTTCTAACAAAGCTTTGAAAAATACCGAGAAATTATATTTTAAATATATTAGATATTGAACAAATATCCTCGCAAATGTCAAAGTATTGACATTAGAAGTCAGGCGCGCACCGTTATTAATAATTTATGTTTATCATAATTTCTAAAACTACATTTTATGTTAAAATATCTTAATCTTCAATTATTTTATCTTAGAGTCTTAAAAAGAATCCTCAAAAGAATCCTGTTATAAAAACTACTTCTATAAATTGGAAGTATCGAAATAAGTGTATAATATTAAAGATGTAAAATGAGTTCAACAAATTTTAAAACATTTTAAATGCTTTTCATGAATTTAAAGAAATTTTAAGATATTTAAAAATCAACAAAATTATGAATGTGATTCACTACTTATAATATTAAAAAGAAATTTTGGTGCAAGACCATTCTGTGAAGATATCGTTAATATATCATTCGATCTTTTCAAACGGTAGAAGGAAGTATTTTCTGCTGATATCAGGAAAAGCGCGGGTGAATTGCGCAAGGGTCTAGAAACACCTGTTGCATCAGTCGTAAATCTGCCAGCTGTAATCCTGATAGGCTTGTCTCAAAATGACGTCATTGACGAACTTTTGACGTGTGTTTGACACCTAAAGGTTGATGGCTCACTTCGTCATTGGCTCGAATGAAGCTTTCCTTTCTTTCACATTTTCTTTTGAATTTTCTTACGAGAAATTTAAGAATCATTGGAAGAATATTCCGAATGCAGTGTATGTTGCTTATAAATCCATCGTGTTTTCCTAATAGAACTAAACTTTCGTGACATCGCGTGATGAACATCTATTGGCTGCAACTTTTGAAAGAACAGTGGGAGAAAATAGAGCAACTGATTGTAGTTGTCATTTTTTTCAAAAAATCTTCTGAAATCTGTTAAATTATTAATAAAAGTAGAGATCAAATTAATCATGATAAAATTACGTCGAATAGAAAATTTTGTTTCACTTTACGGATTTCCAGATAGAAATTTTTTAATTCGGAAGATTTTTCTGCTTTATTGATCCCTCACTAGATTTCCTTTTCTAATTCAAGAACCCGAGCATTTGCCATTCCTCAGACATGAACTTTGAATCGTGCTCAGCATAACTCGCGAACTCTGAGGAACAGGCTTTCATCTAACTCAAATAGTCATTTCTAAACCTCATGTATATTTTTCTGCCTCAGTTAAACCATTAGATGTTCTTCTCAAACAAAGCAACGCGTTTTTACTTTTCTAATCATAAATTAACATTTTTGCATTGATTCTTACTCTTAATTTATTCTTTTTTTTTTTTTTTAAATTCATTTATGTTGATTTTCTTACAACCTAATTTCAGTTCTTTTTATTAAAATTATATATTTGAGTATTACTAACAAAATTGTGTAACAATGAAACAAATTGAAGATGAAATTTAAATTCTATTCATGTAGTTCCCTTTCATGAAGCTAATTACTTATAGGTACTCTATTGGAAATTCACAAAGGTTAAACAACATCAAAGCGACATTTAAAGCTGCTGGAACATCAAAAGCTCTCTACTATCAGGCTCGTATCCCAGAAGGGAGGCTAGTTTAGCTTTTGACAGGACCAGTAGGTCAATATTATTTTTACTCGATATAAAAACAAAACAAGACTTATTTATTTATTTATATTTATTATTTATAATTAGGCAAAGTGTTAATCCAAGTTATTTCATTAAATTTCTTAATATTCATATATTAAGTATGCTAGAAGACTCTACTTTGAATTTGAAATTTGAAATTGGAATCATACAATGTTGTATCTTCCTTGTATTTGAATATTATTAATTGTCCATGTAATATTTATATAAATATCAAACTGGTTTCAGGAAAGTAAACTTTCACACTTGTATAGATAATAATAATTTCAACGAATAGTTATACATCTTTCTGTCGTGAGATCTCGACAGGTGCGCTCTCGATTCAGGGAAACCAGGCGGTTACTTCATCGCGAGAGCTTTCCGCTTTCAAAGGACTCCCCACCAGAAGGTCGTAGGTTACGAGCTTTCTAGAGGGGATTCGCAAAGTTAACAAGTGGGGGTGGCTTACCCGCTTGGCCACCTCCATTCTATCCTCGTTATCATCAGGATGACAGTTCGAAGGTAGAGGCTCAATATTATGAGCCAAAGAATTACCGCATGCTCTTTAATTATTTCAAGAAAATTCAAGGATCCTGAGATTCCGTAATTCTTGTAGATCTATTATTGTAGCTAAATTTGTTACAAGCAATCCCGTTTACTTCACGTTGTTAGACATTTTGTCAATGGAGAGGAAAATTGCAGAAAATCTTATATACTGTAATTTCACCTGAAATTAATTACCAATTCATTACTAATTCATTTTAAATTAGATGGAAGTCAATTAATTCCGCTAAACTGGAATTCGATTGCCCAAGCTATTTTTAGCTGTTGGGATGGTGGAGATTCATAAATCTCAGCATATAAAGTATTTCACGATTTTTCTATTCGCCTGATAAATAGACCAAACAGTTTTCCAAACTCCATTAGGCTTTTTAAGCTAACCTCTGACCCGTGAATAAATCTATGGGGGTTTTATGGGTTCCTGGTATTTGAGGAGACTGTGGGAGTCCCTAGGGATAAGTTTAGTTCATTCGGGATCGGGACGCATCCAGGAATTCAGGAAGAATTTTGCTCTAAATTGTAGATGAGATCCTGATACAAACGAAGTACCTTGAATTAGAAGAAAGTCACTTATTCTTTGTCTGCTCGTCTCAGTCTTGTATACTTATATAATATCTACTCATTGTCAGTGAATTCATCAGTCACCTTTGTGTTTTTTAATCATTTGCACAATTGTAATAAACACTTTAAAATTATATATACACATACATAAAAGACTTAGTTTTTATTTGTTGATATCTAATGATTAAAAATGTAGAACATTCATAATATATAAAATAACTCAATCTCAATCTCACACGTCATTATTTATAATTATCATAATTGATTAATACTTTTATCTGCCAGAATATTATTAGTTCCTTGAAAAAAATTGTGGTGGCTGTGGAATATGGATTAAAAATTTCTTAATAGAGTTGCTTACATTTTATGAATGGATGGGGGTTGAAGACTGGAATCGACTGTCGATGGTTCGTCAATCGAGTTCCAGGCGTACGACCAGGTTTTTAACAGGGAAACAGATTTAGGGGTTGGTCTTTTATAGGGAATACTCCATTCCAGTAGAACCACGTGACGCAACGTCCTTGCAGCATCAGGCTGGTAGTCCTTCGAGTTACTGGCACAAGTGTTATTGACAAATTAATCCAGTTATGTTTTTGGGCATTTACCTTTGTCAATTTCTACTTCTTAGAATATTTTTTAAAAAATCATACCTTAAAATATGTTAATCTTCAATAATTTCCTTTTTCGGCTCAAAAATAATCCAATCATAAAAGCTGCTTCAAAACATTTTATAAATGTTTTGAGATCATTGAAATTCCATAAAATCAGATGAAATCCCTTAAAATTCTTGACATAAGATTTCTAAGTCTTTATTTTTATTTTCCACTTGTCATCTTGAACATATCTCTTCGCTCTTCGTTCGTTATACGTTATATGCATCTTGGCAAGCTCGAGCATGCTCTCTTAGTAGCTGCAACTTTCATATTCATAGACCCTGCATATATTTCCATCCCCATTAAAATCCTTAGGCATATGAAGGCAAGAGAGGGGCTTTGAGTTCATGAGAGAAAGGATCCATAAAACAGAAGCGAGAAACAGAGACAGGGAGAGATAGAGAGAAAGAGATGACTAACATGCTTTTGAAACATGTATCGGCCATCGTTATTCATTGTCCAATATTTCAGTCGGCTATCAGGTCCAATACATTATCGATACGTGGGTGGGTATAGAAAAAAGCGCGTCAAACTCCTGCAGCTTTCTGGGTTCCTAGCAGTTCGAGATGTGCCGTATCTTCCGAATGGCGGTTGTTGAGAAAAAAAATTCATCAGACTCTCTCTCTAATGACCATGAAGAGCGAGGCCTGAAGCGTCGTCGAAGAGGAAAAGGAGACGGGCTTCTTCTGTACTTTGCTGACCTGTAAAAAATGCCGTGCTCCCTTGGCACGCCTCTTGACAATAATGGGATGCCATGAGCAGCTGGTGGTGCACCTGTCGGTTATCATTCCGCGAGACCAAAAACAAAAAAAAAGGCAAAAGTCGCGTCGACTGGCTGGTAAAATAATGGCGTAGGCGTATATATATGTTTATTTATTCTAGAGTGTATTCGGTGCCTCGAACACTTGCATGCACATTTTATGGATTCAAACTTACGCTCCAGAGATAGGCGACTGCGCAAAAATATTCTCGCGGGAAGCACGCAAAAATGAGATTTTTCGGGCCATTTCTGTAGTCCTGATGCTTGCGTGGTTGGAGCATTCTTTTGATAAACATGGATGATTGAGAGAGGTGATTATATATAATGGAGGACAAGGTTTAAGAGCACTGTGCTCTCGATATTCGTGATACCGAGCGAGTAACCGAGAGAAATCTGAGGAATTTTTCAATTCGAAATTTTTAAACAGGGTCTTTCGCCATTCATGACATTTATTGAATATAATATAGGTATTTTTTTAAATTTCAGGTGTCGCTTATGAAGATGCTTTGAGGGATGGTATCATCCTCTGCAGATTGATGAACAAGCTTCAACCTGGTATCATCACAAAAATCAACACTTCTGGTGGAGATTACAAGATGATGGACAATCTTAATCAGTAAGTAGAATCAAAATGCTGGAAAAATGTTCAAATCCTTTGAAATTTCTTAAAATGACTTGAAATCCTTTAAAATCTCGGGCAACGTTGGATTAATTTTTTTTAGTTTAACATATGTATTTGAAAATATTGTATAACCATCCGTGATGGAGTAATTGTTGAATTAGAATCAATTCCTGATCTCCTGATGCATATCGACACTGTTTTGCGTCAAGACACTTCTGAACTGATTGTCAAAACTAGTAGTCCACCAGTTTCATGCTATTGCGACTCTATAATATATTTTATTATTCGCATCCTCGAGAATCCAAAGAAAGGATCCATAAGGACTTTATTTCTAGCGTACGTTTGATAAATAAGCACTCGTATACTTTATAAAGTCTGAGGTCGAGATCAGTTATTCATTCAAAAGCGATGGTTTAAAGAATATTTAGTAGCGTAAAAGGAGAACAGAAGAAAAAGAAGAATTTCGTGGAACGTATTATTCTTTACCTGTGACTGTCAATCAGCTTTGCTACATTCCTGATGAGATATTTGTGTACGAGGAGGTTGAATTGTCATCCTATGTTAATTCTTTTCCATTTATAATATACGAATGTTCATTTTTTTATTTAGATACATTTTCCTGTAATAAAATTATATTTTCATGCGCAGTAATTTCATGTTTGAAAGTGCGTTCTCATTTCAGAATAAGACTTTCAATTATACATTACCTTGAAAAAGGAAAGTTATTGAATCTTTGTATTTGATGCTTTTATTTCTGTATTTTTCAAGGATTGAAATTGCAACAGATCTGATGGAATGCCTTGCATCCAGCATCCACAATAGATGATTGATGTTATTTTTGCGCGAGGATCGCGCGCAACTCTTCTCTCTTTGCGCGCATGCACGATTTCTTTGATATTTGGCGCGTTTCAAATGGAAAGATCACTGATTTCAAGTAGTGGGGCGAGTGATGCGCATCGCGGCAACTCCGCATTACTCCCTTTCTATACGAGCACTATAAATGATGAAGAAGTCGAATCGAAATAATCCTATACTAAAGCATCTTAAGAACTCGCGCATCTGCGCTCTCTTCTGTTATCTGATCATTCATGCTTCTCTAATCATTCGAGGTATCACTCACTGGCCTGCTCCACGAATCGAATTGCAACTGACTCTCTCTCTATATAATATACGATATGAGAGAAAGAGAGAGAGAGCGATACTATTTCGAGATACGATACCGATTGATATAATAATCGATATATATATTAAGTGAGAATTAAGGGTATATTTTATATAATCTCCTTCGATTCTGTATTTAAAGTTAATCTCAATTTTTTGAATATATCCGAGAAGAAGGATTTTGTCTTCTCTTAATGAAAGATAGAGAAAGAACGGTTAAACGAGAATTTTGTTAAATAAGATATTTTTGTCTCGCACAATACACCTTTTTCTACTGAAATATGTAGTTTTATATAGGACACTATTTTTCTTTTTAAATGGTAATATTATCTATTATCTATGTATATCTATATCTACATATATAAGCAAATCCTGGGCAATATTGGGTAAATTTATCCTAATAAATCAATTTAAAAAATAAGAATAAGGTAGAAAATATGTTGCCTGGATAGGACATTCCTTTTCTACTTAATGTTAGCCGTGAATAGAGCCAGACATATTTTCTCACAAGTAGAAAAGGTCGAATATGGTGGGACAAGTCTTCATACAAATTTTTCTGTTACACTATTTCCTGAACTATGGATTCTTCAACTATAACATTTTGTTGATCTTGAAGTGTCAAATATCATAAACATAAATGCGAAGAATAGAATGATAAAGATGCTGAGAGGGAAAATCATGGGAAAAACAAAGAGGGAAAAAAAAGAGAAATGGTTAACATTGCTCCTTTATGTGTCTGTTCGCCTGAGCTTTTCTATAAGTCAGTGACGCGCTTCTATTGTCTGGACGCTAATTATCCTTTGGGTCAGCAACGCTTGGGTTAAGCGACACATGTCTCCGATGAACAGGATTTCAGAACATCATCCTCTTGTATACGCAAAAGCGATAATTCGTTTCTCCTTTGTATTTACTGGAAGTAATTTAGCCGACATTGTCCAGGATTTTAATAGTATTTTTTGGAATAAATAAAAAAAAATGTTGGACATTCTGTTTTATATGTATATAGGTACATAAAAGTTTTTTTGAAATTACATATTTTTTCTGATGGTAATTTTTTTAGATTCCAGAAGGCTTGTGTCAAATACGGAGTTGCAGACGTTGATCTTTTCCAAGCTGTTGATTTAATGGAGCGCAAAAATATCGCTCAAGTGACAAACACCATTTTTGCTATTGGACGCACGGTAATTACTGAATGCCTATGTATAGTTTAAAAATCTTTTCCTGAAAATTAAATATTACGCCTTTAATTTTTATTTTTAGACTTACAAACATCCAGAATGGCGTGGTCCTTGGTTGGGACCTAGACCCGCAGAGGAGAATAAACGCTATTTCACCGAAGATCAATTGAGAGCCGGTGAAGCAGTTATTGGTCTTCAAGCTGGATCAAACAAAGGAGCCACTCAATCCGGGCAAAGCTTTGGTGCAACAAGAAAAATTCTCCTCGGAAAGTAAAAAATATATTATTTTTTTTACTTCCTATTTATCCCAAAATGTACTTTATGTCTAAAATGTAATTTATGTAAAATGTACAAAATGTGACATTAAAATTAGATTTCTTTATTATACTTAACAAATATTACAATTAGATATTTTTTAGTTTTGTAAAATTATTCATTGTTGAAATAGGATAAGTAATAGGTAGAGAGCAAAATAATATCTATTTAGAATATTTGTTCAGTAGAATAAAGAAAGCGAATTTTAAAGATAGATCTTGGAACCAACACCCTTAATCCTTGTCGAAGGATGATAATAAATTGTCTCATAATATCGAAAATTCTTTACTCTGGAATTAATTAATTCACCAAAATGTCAATATTTTTCAAAACGATTGAAGAGGTTGAAAAATTAAAAGTAATTTAACACAATTTCCCAAATTGAGATTTAGCAATATAACTATATACAATATGAATATACACACACGTCAGCGAGAAATGACGTGTATGTGGTATATTCGCATTACATGCGTTTCTTGACCGGTTTCTACACCGAGAAGTTCCCCGAGGATCAGGCAAGTATTAAATTGAGAGGAAGTTATGTACTGCGAATCAAAATCTAGGTTTCTTATCCAACCTTAATATTTGATTTACATACATATTCCGAACTATTTTTATTAAAATTTCAAAATAATTCCAGACCGTTATTTTTTCCTGAAATGTAATTTATATATTTATAGAGGTATCGAGTTGTAAATTGGTAAAATTAAAGAAAATCTACCAAGGTTTTCAAAAGAATCTTTTTTCGTCAATGCAAATATATATAGGACAAGATGAACGTAGCTTAGTGGATTTCACCTTTAATTTCACAAATTTTCAACTCGGTATTTCAATAGAATAAATGTAAAAACAGTATTGCAATGAAAATAAGGAAATCGAATTTTAAGTTTAAACTTTGGTTTCATCATCTTCAATACTATAAAAATTAATTTTTTAAATTTCGTTTTAGATCTTATTCTACAGTATGAAATAAAATTGAGGTATCGTCTTCCATGAGGCAGGCCAGTTCTCGGGGACCCCCTGAAATAGGATTTTATAAAAGGAAAGAAGGTATCATTTTGATTATTCTTGATCTCCTTTCACTTTCTGTGATCCTCGTGAAAGGGGAGCGTTGCGAGTCATGCGCTATTCTTATTCAAGCAGAATATTCGTTGTATAGATATCAAAAAGATTTGGTAATGTGAATATAGCCGTTACATTGAAATTGTACTGATTAAAAAAATTCATAGATGCCTTCTTTTAAGAGTTTTTGAACTAAGTTAGTTCTAACTTCAAAATTTAATCTTCACATTTTACTCAAGAAAAATTGTAAATAGATATTTTTTCGTTATGGAACGGTATTGATTTTTCAATGGAATTATGCGTATAGAGCAAAAAAATGCCAAAGTTGAATACTGTTTGTCTAAAACGGAGAGATAGACATTCAACTTTAAAATGTAATCGTTTAATTATAAGCAAAAAACATTAAAACTAGCAGTTTTTCGCTCTACACACACTTCTTTTTGTAAAATGAGCACCACCACTTTGGGAAAAATATATATTTATAATATTTGCTAAGTAAAATGAAGAAATCAAATCCTTCGGTTAGAACTTGCATCCAACGTCATTAATAATATAATTAATGTAATTTAATTCAGTTTTTTTTAATGAAAAACATTTAGGTATATTTCAAAAAACTACTATGTATTAGTAATCCAATAACAAACCCCGAGAAAGAGGCAGGAAATAATTATGTGATCTTATATATTATTCCATTTATATATCCTTGTCAAACTTATTCTTTCGACAAGAAATAGGAGAAACTTCACCGAGCCTCACAGCCAAGAGTATAGAATACCTCGGTACTCTATGCCTGTACAGAGACAGGGAATGTAAGTAGGTATATATGTACTTTAATCTCACACAAACTCAGCGCATAGATCGCGTACTTTTCTTCCTTTTTCTTTATTTAGTTTTCGCATTTCTAACTCTTTGACGCAAAACATTTTTGTCGATCGAATAGAGTCGGCGAATCATTGGGAGACCAGAAGAGTTAAGCTGGTGTCGAGAAGGTGGAGAGTGGGTTCTCATAACATCAATCGAATCACTTATAAGGATTCGAATTAATCCTTCATCCAACGTAAAACAATTTTTTTTCAATTATTTATTATTCAGCAAATTTATTTATTATTTATTTTTTATCTATAATGTCATAATATTATACAGATTAATTGTTAATAAGAAATTAGAATATTGAAATGAAAAAATCACTTTTTCTATTTTAAGTTTGTTTACATATTTAAATTCTAAATTCCCTTTTCTTTGTTTCTTTCTTATTTTGACAGTTCGCGACATTTAGGAACAAAATTTTAAGTAAGTAGTTTTCTTCTTTGGAAATAGAGAATTTTTAAATGCCAAGTTGTCCACCAACCTGTCCAAAAGTTAAACGAGATCTAAAAAGACTAGCTGCTGGTATTTTTAATATTATATTCTGGTTATTTAAGAGAAACAATTGTAAAGAGCTTTTAAAAACACATTTTCGTTTATATTTTTTTTAATTTAGAAAGAGAGAAGGCACTCAATGCAGAACTCAGTCTGCCTGATAAAAATGAGGAAGAAGAAACCTCTGAGGATAAGATTCCTGATGAAGAACCGTCTTCATCAGATTTTGCCTTCGGTACAATTTCAAAAAGATTAAAAAGTGAAATTAACTCGTCAATATTGAAAATTGAACATTGAAAATTAACAGTTTTAGTAATGAAACGAGAATGTAGGTTGACGTTGTATATCTATATTTTTCTTGTTATAGGAGACAAAGAATTAGAATCTGATCATGATTCTCAAAAAAATAAAGGAAGAGCTGAAGATGAAGCCAGAAGAATTGAAGACCTTGCAAGTAAAGAAGGACAATCATCCAGAAGTGCTCGTTCTGGAGGAAGTGAACCAAGATCTTTAAGATATTCTGGGCATGATGTATCAAGAAGATCTAGCAAAAGTGAAAAAAGTCGTAGTAAACAAGAGCAAACAAGAAAAGGTGATCATGCTGAACATGAATCTGATCGATTAGAACACTGCGATCCTTCCCAAGATAATCCTTGTTCTTCCAATTGTTACTCTAGAAGATTGAAAGGTATTATCTCAGAAAATAACTAGCACTTGTCTTCATCTATCTATCTATATATTTATATATTTTGAAATACTTTAAAATTCCGAGTAACGAGGAGTAAATTTCTGCTAGTTCCTATCTTCATTTTAAACTTCAATTTTGGCTTTTATACCTTATGAAATATTATCAATGATTTTTTTTCCACTCTAGAAAAAATGATGAGAAGAAAACTGGTAAAACAAAAAGCAGTAAACCGAGGCTATTTCAAAGACTTATGTGGTTGTACTTTTACTTGTCTTTCCATGGAATTAATGAATGATCCTTTTATCAGAAAAATGTTACGTTCTGCAGCTCTTTTTGCAGTGGGTATAAAACTGTGCTGGGAGATGGATGCTTGGTATATACCAACTCCTTCAACCATTTAATAAATGATCAAATTCGATAGAAAAATAATGCCAAAGTCTCTCTGCCAAAGTAGTTTAATAAATAGTTAATATATCTAGAACTTAAATCCAACCCCCCTAATTCAGAATTAAATATTTGATTCTATATAGAATTTAAGTGAGTGGGGAATTTATAAAATAAAGCTATTCATTAAAGTAACATTTTTTAATGAAGCTGTATAAGATACAAAAAGTAATTCTTTACACAAATGCACACTTGCAAAATTTATTCTTTTCTGTTTTTAATAAATCCTGGTAATATGTAAGATTATAAATCTAAAATAAACTTGATTACCTACTACACTAAATTTTATTCCTAAATAACTATTTCGATTCAAAGGACACAAAAAGGTACAATCGTAAAATTATATAATCTACGTGTTTCGATTACATTAGAAAAATACTATTTGATATGTCGATGCACCTTTGAAAATATAATTTTTAGGACATCCTTATTTTCTAATACTTCATTTCATTCTTTCTATTGTTTGAAATCTCAAATTAAGCTATTTGTCCAGCTATGAATAATTAATGACACAAATAAAGATGCCCTAATGTTTGAGGGAAAACTGCAGATTGCATTTATAATTTAAAACAAGAGGTAAAACGTATCCTGCTTTATATAAACCAACAATTCATTTTAACTAGGCACATTGCAATTCTAGATTCAATAAAAAATTAAATTAAAAATTAAACTAACCCACAAGGGTTTTTTTGTACACATACAAAATTTCATGAGATAAAAACAATTGCGTAAGTGTAAATGAATTAAGGGTATTGGAACCAAGTTTCAACTTCAAAATTCGATTTTTTCATTTTACTTAACAAATATTATAATTAGATAATTTTTCGCTCTGTATATCTACTTCTTTTAGAAGTAGAAATGTGTCTATAGAGCTTAAAAAAACGTTTGTTAAGTAAAATGAGGAAATCAAAGTCTGAAACTAGATTTAGGATTCAACACCCTTCATAGAGATTCAAGTCGACACTAAAAATTGTTTAATTAATTTAAGGAAGTACTTCACCTACGCACATTGCAATTGATTTAGGTTTACGATTTAATAAAATCAGGCTAGAATTTCGGCCTCAATAAAAATCAATCCGAGATTTGCCTACGTCTTATAAGTTTGAATTAGAATTTTTTAAGGGTGCTAGCAATACAAGCCAGTGTTTTGTTTCTCGATAACAAATTTGCCCACGTATTGGCTTACTTTCTCACTAAGACCGAGACTAGGTAAATCTCTTTCAAATTGCTCGTAAGTCACTGCACCAGCCAAGTATCCATTAAGCTTTGCTGCTAAAGGTGAATTTCTTATTTGTTCAGAAGATGTAAGTCCTAGTGTTTCAAGTAGCCACGGATGATCTTGCAATCGATATTTTTGATGATAACTGTAACCAGAAAAAGAAAAATTATTTTCGAAAACTTGGAGGTATAAATTGTCCAAGAAAATTATAATTAGACTTAATTTGTTTGGTAAATATTATACATAAGCGTACAGAGCGAAAAAGTATTTAGTTTTTTTCCTATTGTCTAGCTTTTCTAAAAACATTTATGAATTTTCATTCTTACATTCAAAAGCTTTGATTAAAATTATAGTTTATCTTGAATCTTCTGAAATTTGAAGCAAAAAAAACCGTTTAATTTCTTGGATTTATTTACTCTTACAAAATTGAATTTACTTACTCTTCTGCTGGATAAAACTCCTTAAACTCCTTGATTTCAGTTATCAATTGTTCACCGCGCTCGCGTTGCTCGTGATCTACAGACTTCTCAGCCGTTGTCCTTTGTTCTTCGTCGTGGTACAAAATCAACGACATATACTGCAAAGATAAAGTCCAAATCTTTAAAATTGAGTAACATTTGAAACTAAATCAGGATGATGAAAAAGAAGCAACAAATATTTTATTTTCAAATTGAATAAATTATACAGATTAAATTGTAAAAAAAAGTTTAAAGGAAGTAAATTAGGAAACTAGAATTAAATTCTTTGAATTTTGACAGTAAAACCATAAACTTACAACACAAAATGTTAATTTTTTTATGATATCCTAGATCAATGGACCAGTTGGAGAAGGTTTGAATAATAATTAATTACCTGACGTTTGATTTTTCTGGTAAGGCCATATTCATGATTATTCCAAAATAGACTAAGCAGTTGAGAGAAGGAAATTACTTCAGGGTCGTATTCAATGTCGATGACCTCTGTGTGATCTCCTCTGTAAAAATAAAATACCACTTAAAAAATACAAGTTCCAATTCTGTCAATCAAATATGTATGCAAGGTTCTTCCACTCAATTAACTTTAAGGCTTTCCATTTGGCTGTTCAATTCTTGATATTAAAGGAATGACTTCAATCAAATTTCTATACTATTGAGACTCTTATTTTGAAGATTTAATTTATTTTAATCATTTTAGACGTTCTTCCGGAACAAGTTATTTCATAAAAAAATATTTCATCATCTGAAGAATACTTTCCTTATTAGCAGAACAGGAACTGAATTTAAAAAAAATGATTGCAAGTGTTTTTAAATAGTATTAAGGAAAATTTATACACAAAATCAGACATAGATATTTGTATACTTTCATCCGGAAATCGTATTTGAATGATAATTTTGATGATATGAATAAGTAAACCTGCTCTGCAAATACGATACACGGTATCTTACAGTCTGAAAATTTGATAAGGCTCTTTTTCTTTTTTTACCATTCCGCCTTCCTATCGAAAAGATTCATATAATCTTCAAATTACATAAATCTAGAGAAAAAATTATATTTTCAAAACTATTTCTTTGGAAATTGATTTGATTTTTGATTCCAGAATTATTTTTTCAAATATATTGGAAATGAAGCAAAGAATTTAAATTATTAAATTACTATTTTTAAAACTATATTGAATCTAACTTACATATTTCTGTATGTAGGTGATTCCTTGTTGCCGCCAGAATAACCGACGCATGTGCGAATTACTCCAGGTGTTGCCCCAAATAATGAGTCTCCGGCCCAAAAGCAGCCCATGCCAAAAGTGGCTCGCTTCCCTCTGACTTGTTCCAATTGACCAGGCATTTTCTGCAAAAAGATAACGTATAACAATTTTCCATTTTATTAAAAAAAAATTCAAAGTTCAAGAGACCTAAATAAAAAAAGAAAATATTCAAGAGATTTTAAGGCAACCAAAAATCCCTTAAAGTCATTGTAATGTCTTAGCATCACTTAAAATATCTTGCAATCTTTTTAAATTCCTTAAAATTTCATGAAATCAAACAAAGTTCTTTGACTGCTTTAAAATCACTGAAAATATCTAGGAATTTCTTCAAAGTTCAAGAGATCCAAACCAAAGAAGAAAATACTCAAGAATAACAAGAGGAAAAAAATGAGAATATTAGATGCTACACTTTATTCTAAAGATTGCATCAGTCAAGGAAATGCAACTCATTGAAATTCAAAGTATATTTTAGAATGTTTCACAATAGTCTCATCAAATAGGAAAATATATATTTTTTATAAAACTAGACTTTAGCACAGTATACCGCAATAATTCTTCAACTCCTTGGGTTTTTTGTCAACATGTTTTTGAAATAATTTGGAATTTACCTGATAAAAAGGGGTTTGAAAAATTCGAAATTGAAGAATATACTTTTGAAAGACACGCGGTTTCACGACTTTAGAAAGTGACTCGCATATCTGAGCGTTGAAGAAGAGCGCAAAAGACTGAACTCAAAGCGAGGAGTTCCGGTTTTTATCTACAGCCAACAAGACTTATCCCCTCCAATCTAGTTTCGTGAAACGCGTATCATGTCAGTTTAATTTTCTTGTTCCTTTCTTGGTCTTTTTTTTTATTTATTAAGCCACATAGTTCTGCTAAACTCGCTTGCACTACTTAACTTCTAATCTTCATTTCCAGTTTCGAAAAATCGAATAAAAAGAATTAAGTCAAAAAGAAATCCTCAGATGGTGAACAGAAATTCCGAGTACATAATTTTGTTTTAATTTATAAAGAAAAAGCAAATTAATTTTTACATTCTCATGAAAAAATGTTTAGATTTTTATATTCTCATCAATTCTCATCAGAGATAATGTATTATTTTTCATAGAATATTTAAAATTGAGGAAGCGAAATTATCAAAAAGTGGCGCCATTCTTTTGCAATAATCAGATTTTATTGTCAAAGATATGTTTCATTGAACAATTGCCCATTTGTCTCGAGTCCAAATCAATTCCCATTCACTAGGTGTGATAAAGGCACTTAACATTTTTTTTTTATCAAAAGTGTGCGTCTGCTGAGATCCCTGGGAGAGGCAATTACTCTATAACATGTGAAGAGAATAGATTAGCATTATTATCTTGTAAACGTCACATATATATACGGTATCGTGTGCTGAACCAGCATCGAAGCGTTCGTCATTTTTGTTACTTAAAGGATAGATTTAAATAACCAAAATAAACAGGGCCTGTAATTCAGCCATTTTTCACCCGAAAAAATCCGTTCAAAGACCAACGTGTTCAGCTTTTTTTTCTCTCATGGAATCATCAAAAAAAAATTCGGAAATTTGAACTTTTCAAAATACCTCTAGAGGATTTTGGGAGTTTAAAATGTTTTCAATTTCGGTCGTTTAATTTTCCGTTTTATGAATTAAAAAAAATTCAAAATTCAAAAGACTCAAGTGAAAGAAGAAAAAGAAAAGAAAAAATGCAAGCAATTTTTAGGGTACAAAAAATCTCTCCAAATCCCTTGAAATTTCTTGAAGTCACTTAAAGTATATTGAAATCCCTTAAAATCTCTTGAAATTTCTTTAAATCACTTAAAACATCTTTGGAAAATTTTGAAAGTACCACAGCCTACAAGTTTGTAGTCCAAGATCAAAAAGTGTGCAGTAAATGATTGTAGAACAAATAATTTTAGATTAATATGTTGAAAGATACTCACCAAAGGTGGAGAACAATAGGGTCGTTTGAAAATTCGGCTACCTCCTTTGAAAACAGTGGACCGAACATTTCTGAGAATTGAGGCTGTGCTCATTTCAATTCCTAGATTAAAATTTAAAATCCAATGATTAATTAAAGATAATACGCGGGTAGCTTCAATAAATCCAAGTGAGATATTGCATCAGAAAAAAAATACACATCTGTTTCCCATTTGATTAAATAATATCACAATTGGTCGACTGCCTGATGTAATCTTCATGTATGCAGAGCTCATCAACCGACCAATTCGCAAAATTGTGCTTTATTCTTAGAACTTAATCAAATCTATTCTAACTTATCAGATTTTTTATGAATTCATTTCTGGGGCTTTTGTAAATTTATTTTCAACACTTGTCATCATAATTTTTGAGGTAGGTCTTGCAAACTTCCAAATAAGTTTGAGGTAAGACAAAAGCAATAAGTAAAGAAAATTGAATTTTAAATTTTCTGAAAAAGTGAAGTTGTTAAAGACATTTTACAAATTTAGTTTTCTTTACACTGCATTACAGAATAAATTTTCTTCCTTTCGACACAGTTTTTCTTGAATTTAACTACTTTAGCTTGGAAAAGTGATTGTTTTGATTTTTTTTTATATGTATAAATAGAGTAGATTTTACACTACAAGCACCTGTGTTTTCTTATTTTTCCGAAACGATTTCGATATTAATATTGCCTCCAAAAGTAAAGCGTAATTTTCGCACAGTTATTCCGCGTTTTAAGCGGCGAACGATCAATGCGATAACACAGTGGTCTCAACGGCTTCTAGGTCAATGGCAAAAGTTATGTAGCACTCTTACGCTATAGTCATAAAGCAGAACCGTACTCGCTATAAATATACACAAAAGGCAACACCTTTGACAGACAAAAAAGAGGCCGAAATCAATAACAGTCATCACAGTACCTATAAGTATTCATTAAAAAAAGGTGATTTTTTAAAAATAAAAATAGGTGAAAGTAGATGAGAAAAAATTAAAAATTAATTCTTTTAAAATAATTGCATAATATTTACAAAATTTATTAAATCATTCTATTTATTAAATTTCGAAACGATCCTAAATAGCTCTGGTATTTATCAGTCATTATCAGGCTACAAAGAATCCAGATAAGTATTTAAGTGAAGTAATTTAGTTCCATAAAATTATACAGTATAGCTACGCACTTACAATTAGTTTCTAACTACCGGTTAAAAGACTCCTTGTCTACTTACAATGAAATAAAATTAATTTCTAGTTTGAAAAATATATCTACAAAATTTAATCGAAAAAGAAACTGTTTTGGAAATTAAGAACCGCTAGTGTACAACATTTTTTATTTAAAAACTAATTAATAAATAACATGATGCTATTTCTGATAAATAATTTAAAAAGATTTGAGGACCAATTAAGAAATTACAGGTATTTTCTAAATTTCAAGATATTCTCAATCAATTTTGTGTGTAACACCGGATTCTATAAAATGTCTAAGGATTTTGAAGATTTCGAGAGATCAAAATTAAACTTCATATGTATAGTATTTAAATAAAAACACAGACTGTTCAGAATATTTGGTATATAATATATTATAGAGAATGCACAGTTATATACAATAGGTAAATAAGAATAATAATTAAGAAATGCAGTCAGTCCGCGCTAAAGACACAGGTACAGATTGTTTAGAAGACACTGAAAAAAGCACAATAAATATTTAGAATCTGAAAATGAATAAAAGAAATTTCGTGCTTTCTTCGATGTCAATGCGCTGATAAAATTCTCTGACCGCTTATCATTGAGTCTTGGACACTCATATAACTCAAATCAGGGTTGGATATTTGATTACTCAGAAAGTTCATCGTATTGCCTCTCAAAATCAAGACGAAAGCTCCGAACCAATTAGAGAATAATATTCTTACTTCCACAACCCTGATTCTGATCTTAAAATATTAAAAAAAAAGACATTTTTTGGCATCGTCTACGATGATATCACAAGATGCGAGGACATATGAAAAATCTTGATAACATACTGCGATTAAAAATTTGTTTTGCGTTTAAGCTTTATTGTCAAGAAATTGAGTTAAGAGATGGCACTGATTAATCGATCATAGTATAAAATGAGTAAATGGTGTAGACTTTGGAAATCACAGAGCCATAATATCCTCGCAAATTGTTCAACGCACAGATATATTAACATTTACATAGGACACTTATTCAATAAAATATGCGAATGATTATTAAAGATTTATAATTTTTTATCCTTAATTATACCTTCGAATTAAAAACATACCTTTAACTAATGATTTCGCTCAATTTACAGGAATCGAAGGAATTTTTAATTAAAATTCTCTGGGACGATACTAGAAATTTTTTCTGATTTTTCTTACAATCAGAAAACTGATTCTAAAATTAATTATCACAATTCTTAGATAATTTAACAATTTTAATATGTGAACTTTTAAGTCATTTGAGACACTTGTTCTACTAAGATAAATTTAAAAAGATATTAGCTTAAAATATCTTAATATTCAATAATTTCATTTTAAGCTTAAAAATACTCAAATTATAAAAACTGCTTCTAAAAAGTGAAAATCTCGAAGTGAGTGTATAATTCTAAGAGGAGATAAAATAAGTTAACAATTCGAGACATTTCGAGTTTATAGAAGTAGTTTTGATATAATCGCATTGACTTTTTTATCATCAGTTCAACAAGAGGACTCCTTGTCCTTATAAATGTGTCCAAACAATCATTTTATAAAACCCCTTGATTTCCTAAATTTACTTTCAATTTAGTAACCACAATTTCATTGGGAACAATTACACCAATTCAACAAATAACATTTATCAATTTCATTGATAAGACTTTCATTTTGGAAGAATCTCTTTCACAGGAAGTTTCGCCCCAGAGTAAAAAATTTAACGGAAAATGCGTTAAGGGTATTGAAACCTAGTTGTAATCTCAAAATTCGATTTCCTCATTTTACTCAGAAAATATTACGATTAGATATTCTTTCGCTTTGCAGCGATACTCACTTTTCAAATAGAATTTTGCGAGCAGAATGAAAATACATCCAATTAGGTAGAATATAATATTTGATGAGTAAAATGAAGAGAAAGAATTTTGAGGATATAACTTAAAGCCAACATACGTAAGATCTTGCAACTAAGTAATGCGCAGTCTCTTTTTTTCCTCTCTAACAATTGCAATAAGCTTAAATTTTTCGATATTAAACACATTTTCTACAAGAGCTAATGGACGAATTTCTAGAGCCTATCGAAGTGACAATGTAATGTAATCCGTTTCGTTGCGATACGACGGAATTTATATTGAAAGAAACTTCTTTCTATTTCTTAGAGTATATCGATTTTTCTTGATATCTCTTCTTTCGGTTATATTTTGCTACAGAATAATATATTAATACCTGGCAGTAATATTTCACTTTTGGCCAAATTCAATTTAAGGGCGTTGAAGCCAAATCTTCTAACTTAAAAATTTTAATTTCCTCCCATTACTCAACAAACTTTAGAACGAGATATTTTTTCACTTTGTAGTCGTTGGCTTTTTTGAAATTAGATTTTGAATTTTTCGTTTTGTGCAAAAAGTATTAAAATTAAATATTTTTTTGCTCTAGAGATCGACTTCTGCTTTATTAAATAAAATGATGAGATCCAATTTGGAAGTTAGAACATGAAATCAACACCCTTAATTCAGAAAGATAAAGTTTAACAAGTCTCAAAATACAAAAGATTACAAATAAAGAATGTATTTTGCGAGAAATATCTACAATAAATGATATCGAATACACTAAGGCGTAGTTATTGTGCTGTGAAATAAAATGTGATGTTATCGATGTTATACATTAATTTTATTTCGACCCAAGTTCTAGCCTCAAAAGTCGCTTTGCTCATTTTATACAAAAAGGAATAAAATCAAATATTTATCCACTCTTTAGACAAAAATTTAGTTCAAAAGAGAAAAGTCTTAGAAGGCGAAAAAATATATAATTGTAACATTTGTTAAGTAAAATAAGGAAATTGAATTTTGAGGTTTGAACTTAGATCATACGGCCTTAAGAAGATAAATTCTCAGAAAAATGCTTTCACCTCTCTAGACTTTGGAACCTCAAAGATTTAGGGCACATTTATACAAAATATGAACCCAAGGGTAAAAGCAAGCTTAAATCCTACATTCGATTATTATATTACAATTGACTGGAAAATAAGTGAATGTAAACCATTCTTAGTTCATTGCGCTTTAGTCTTTCAGTTCGCTGTTAAAAGAATAAAATCTCAACTTTTTTAATACTACTTCTAGACGTCCTCTATAAAAATACAAGTTCATACACTCGTAGATCACAATGTTGGTTGGTAGTTTACTTGGCAATTATATAAACAAATATTTACTTGTCAGGAATTAAGGGCGTTGGATCCAAGTACTAAACCTCTCAATTCGATTTCTACATTTTACATAACAAATATTAAAAATACATAGATATTTTTTCGCTCTGTACCAATGCTCATTTTTTAATCAGCAAAATTATTTTTTTAATTATGCAAAAAGTATTTAAATTAAACATTTTTTCCTTTGTACGCATAATTCTAATTGAAAAATCAGTACAGCTACAGAACGAGAAAAATATCTAGTTACAATTTTTGTTGAGTAAACTGAAGAAATTGATACAACACCCTTAAAAGTTTAATTCCTTGATAAGTATGAGCAACCATTTTTGACAAAGAAGTGCGCGTGAATGCAAAAATCATTTAACAAATAATTTGTGCAAAATTATCAAGATAGAGTCCAAGAAAAACTGACAATTTTGATTTGGATTTACCTTAATTAAATTATGCTACATCGTTACTATCGTATGCTATTTATCTTTAAGGAATGTATCAATAATCACTATTAGGCTTTGAGCTTTCAATCTAGGGAAATATTTAAACGAGCAAGCTCTATATTCTCTCCTAGAGTAAAGTAATATAAAATTTACAGAAATATATTAGGAAATTCAAAGACACAGACGTAGCCCTCTTGCTTTTAGAAAATGGAACTTTACAATATTAATTCAATTAAAAAAAAAAATAATTGAGATTCAGTGACAATAACCTTGACACAATAGCTTCTAGTGATTCCTATTTTCAGATAAAAGTTTGTAAAGTGATAATGGATGTGCAAACAGGAAACGTCAAGCTACTATTAATTGTGTCTTTTATCTTTATAAGTTTTTATATTGATTTTCAAATTTTAAATCCGGCTGCGTTTGTGTTTGAATACTTGAAATAATTCAACTTTTGGCGACATTGAAAATTTTAAAGAATTTAGATGCTTTTTCTTTTATTAGGGCGGTCCAAAAAAGGTTCTATTTTTTATAACTGGGTACTAACTAATTTTATATAAAATATATGAATTATTTTATGACCCAATGTGCTAGATTCTTAAAAAGATTTTTTAATATTTATTAATTAACGTACCAAGTTATTTAATTGCAATACGTTTTTTTTTAAACAAGTAACATTTTAGAAAAAAAATAAAATAAAGCCTCTTTTGGACGTCTCTAATGTATATTCTTGAGAATTCAAAAACCTAGTATTGGAAATAAATACTAACGAAACAAGTACAATGAACGCTTTAAAAAAATATTATACAATACAGATAAATCTTTATAGCTTAGTCTGTACACGACGCAGGAACACAAATAGATACATCGATAATAAATAAAATAAAATTATATACAGCTATGAACGCTTGTCCATATCGAGCACTTGTATAAATAATTTAAATTCTAATTCATATCCCTCTGTTTTTGTAAGTACAAGATGCGAACATTTCACCCATAAACGTCCTTAGACGTTTGGTAGTAGATCCAAATTTTAGCTCAAAATTATATTTTTTAATTTTACTAATCAAGTGAAATAAAGAAATAAAATTTTGAGATTATAACTTGGATCCAACGTCCTTTAGAAGGAATTGCTTTCTCTTCCTTCAAGATTAACAAATTTCGTACCTATAAATAGAAGACTTGCGCTGGCACTTAAGTACTTTTTTCCTCACAACCTTTTTGAAAACGTAGTAATACTTTTTCTTCTTTCCTATAACTCATCTTTTCTACAATTGGAATAACCTATTCATTTCAATTCTATCTTATCTGTATACAATTTATAATATCTCCGAAAAGTTCTTCCTCTAAAACTATAAGTGTGATTTTTTTATTAAAAGATAATCAAAGATAAGGTCCCTGATTTAAGGATGTTGGGCCCAAGTTCTAAACTAAAAATTTTATTTCCTCATTTAACTCAACAAATATTACATTTAGATATTTTTTCGCTCTGTGTACATAAGTCTATTTTAAATATGATTACCGCTACAGAATAAAAAATATCTAGTTATAATATTTATTGAGTAAAATGAGGAAATCGAAGTCTGAGGTTGGAACTTGGGTGCAATACCCTTAATTAATGGATCGTCAAGACTATTTTGTTCTTTTTATATAGGAATATGATCTGATTTTTATTCCAATAACAAACCAGCTCAATTCTCCTCTAATGGAAATGAAAATTCGCATGATATCAGAGGTGAATGTAAATTATACATTTTGATAAGGCATTTTAATAAGACTTAAAAGAGCGATTGTCCTCGGAGGAGAGGTTTCTTTTTTCTAAAACTGTACAGAATTCAGCATGCACTGAATTCGCAAAAACAAGATGAATACTGAAAGACTTACATAAGGATACAGCAGTTCTTTTCGGAGTTACTATCCCCAAGGATCTCGCTCGTGTTGCCTCGGAATCTCTGGAAGTCATCGGCTTTCATTTCAGCATTGGATATGGTGGAAATTGGCAAGGAAACCCCGTTGCCATTGGCATCTACGGTGTTGGTGGTTGAATGTCGATTCTGGGCCCTCTGTTTCTTCAGGTCCGACAGTGATTTGACGAAAACTACAGACACGTGTATGTTGATCTTGCCATTAGCATCGGTCTCTGCTGTATAAATGGGCTGCTGGCTACCGACAGGCGGGTCAGGCCCTGCGACTGCCGAGGCAAACATGTAAATCTAAAGCTATCCTTTTACCTGCACGTCTCTCTACTGGCTAATGCAGTCTTGTTCTAACTTCGCCTTCAATCAATTGCCAACTGTCATGCATTTCTCTCATAACAGTGAAGTTCTCAAAACGCGATTTTGGTTCGTCTACGATGCGATCTCTTCTTGCGAACTACATTTATATCAATCATGCACTAGCAGTGGAATCATTGTGTACATAAAATTTGGAATTTTTAACAATTTTTTGTGTAAAGTCTTTAGATAGACATTATAAAAACGAATTACATTTTTTGCTGCAATTTAATTATTCAGGGTGGCCACTCAAACTTCAGGAAAAAAAATGCCCGATTTTCGGAAACTTCATAAGACATCAAAGGAATTCAGAAGAATTAAAAAGAGATTCACAAAAATTTAAGAAAATTGACAAGACTTCAAAAGAATTGACAAGTCTCTTATTCTTGTAATTTAAGACTTTATATTTTCTCTTTCACAGATTGTTTATATATGTATTCTAATATTTATTATATAATACATAATAGCATTATTCATGCACTCTAAGTTCCAAAGTAATGTCCGGTTTTCCCGGTCAATGGCCACCCTGAGACTGCAAACTGCTCATAATCACTCAATTACTCCACTGTCAATGTCAACTATCAAGAAAAAGTAAACTCTTTTTCATACAAGATACATTATACATATGTATAATGCATATGTAAAAATGTCTATGAAACTCTGTTGTTTTGTATAATACCAGAAATTTATTGAAGTGCATGAGAAGGTGGCGAATTGTAAGTACCAAGTCTTCATTGTTTAAAAAAGAACGATGCAGTAGAGGATGCTTGATCGAATATGAAAGACAAAAAAAAACTATAAGCCATCCAATGCAGCGTATGATTAAATAGTCTGCTATGTTGATAAAACTGATTAATTCGATTTTGCAAGACCCTTGCTTAAGTTCTTCTAAATAAATGAGTATAGAAAATGTTACAAAAACTGTCCGAGAATCTAAGTCATACAAAAGGTGAATGCGAGAAGCTTTAAAGATACTTTTTGTAAATATATATTGTAAAACATTCCAAACTAAGTCTAGGAATATGAAAGCCCCTTTAGAGTACTTCAAACCACTTGAAAACGGTTGAAAGAATTTACAAAACGTGACCGAGTTGTCACTTAAAAATTTTCAAAAGATTCTGTAATATCTTAAATTATACCCCGATAATTTATTGGTCATTAAAAGCGTTTTTAGCAACTCTAGTATGCCTAGAATTATTAAACACGCCTTGAGTGCTGTAGAGAGCTTTCTAGAAGTTTATTGTATGTAGAAGAATTTGTAATGAGTAAAAAGTGCTACTCTATCAATTTCGATTTATTAGGCCTTTCTAAATACTTTGTAAATACCCTTAAACTTGCTTTCTAAACTTAATTTAAGATATGATTTTCATAGGTGTTGACAATTGAAAAACTCACTATTTAAAAGAAAAAAAGATTTACAAAGACCTAAGATTTAAGAGTGCCCTATTATGAAGATAATGTTTGAAGTGCGTTTGCTGTAAACGTATGCGAAGTAAAGATGGGACATCGACATCGATAACATCGAAGACATCGAATGCTTTGCTTTCGATACATTGATTTTATAAGACTTTATTTCGATGTCCCACCGCTAATGCGAAGTCAGTTAATATAGCAAAAAGACAGTACATAATGAACAATACGTTTGTTGAGATTGAAGAAAATTTAAAGAAATAGGAATGTCACATAAAAAACTGACCTCAGAATCATTTTATCGGGAGCACGCAGAAATGGAATAAAAAAAGAACAGGTAAATGATCGATAGCTAACTTATTGCATCCAAGAATGTATTTACAAATTGAGATCTGCTACAAGGCAGTAAATCGATACATACACACAGGATTTAATTTGAATGTAGTGAATCTAGATTCGCCCGCCTGACGGTAAAACCAGACTTGAGAAGACCCAAAGATATTTTATATTTCCAACCCTTTTAAGGGTTATAAATGAAATAGTTGTAAAAATAAAAAAAATAGGATCCTTTCACAAGGAGAAATATTTTACTTCTACCACCCGTTCCAAAACCCTTAAGTCTATTTTAAGTCCTTGGTATGACTAGAGAATGCTTAATATGTACTTTTAAAATTTCCAGGAAAGATGGAAAAGATCTGTTTATACTTTATGCTCCAACAATGTTAGAGAATCTGCAAGCTTTCGACATATTGTGCCATAGTCCAGAAGGCAAATTTGACTATTTTAAACTTTCACAGAAAGCTACCAATCACCACAAATAAATACTAAACCAGAACCAATGCAAGCAAGTAAAGCCTCGGTATGTACCTGAGTCTTTATCGACATCTTCATGTAGGAAGGAGTCATTATCCTTTCCTTCTGGGCCTTTGCGAACAGCTGGTGCAAGTGCTGTTGAATCCGTATCATTTGCACCTTCTGTCGTACCCCCGTTAGTTTCTGTGGCTGGCGTGTTCGATGTGGGTGCAGATAATGACACATATGTCTGTGAAATAAAACGTAAAAAATTGCACATGATAAAGATAACAAGGTCACAAATATTTCGATAAATAAATATGTCTAAAAGATATGTCTAATTCAAGCTTAATAACTTAAAATAATTCTACCTGCTGAGCTTGTATTCTTAGTCGGGCTTCTTCTTGAGCATCTTTTTTGGTTGTTAAAACCTTATCTCTGATGGAGGTCCTTCGAACGCTTTGCGTCCGAGTATTTATGCTCTGCGACCTTCGTATTCTCCTGCCTTGTGCTTCGCGAAGTCGTTTGCTCTCTTGCTCCGTTTTCAATTCCATGATTCTCTCTCTGATTTCAGGATCTTCACAAATATCTGCAAAAAGTAGTTTTATATATATTCCAGGCTCAAAAGAAAAATTCAAAAATCCTTGTAAAAAATGAGATTATTAATTTACCAGCAGGCGTTTCTTCATGTTTGTTTTTAGCGTTCAGATCAGCTCCATTCTGCACCAACAATTCCAGAACTTCTAACTGAAATGGAAAAGGGGAATTAGATATCCCTTAAAGTTTCAGATTTTCTTTGTTTATCTTTACACTGGCTTATTTGAAATGTTGAAATATGTTTTAACTTACATGACCCCAGCAAGCGGCTGCGTGAACTGGTTGCCATTTATCGTTATCTTCTATGTCTGTGGAGACGTGCTGATCAAGGAGAAATTCAACTACTCTTAAGTAACCATTGGCTGCTGCTATGTGAAGCTGCACAAAATATAATAGTTCAGATGAAAAGAGGGAAAATAACATATAACTTACGGACGAAAATAAATAGTACATACAGGTGTTGCACCTTGATGATCTTTGAATTCTAAATCACCACCCACAGACGCTATTTTTTGTAAATCACGCAGCATCTGAACTTCTGTAGAGGCCCTTGTATCGTCAATAAGTTCCTGAGTGACTCCTCTTCTCGCCATTTCTCCTAAAAAGATAAAAGGGCTTAGGACAAAAAAATTCTATGCAATCAATACTATTTTTAAATACAGTAAAAGGTAAACATGCTAAAACCAAAATGTTACCTTCTATACAGTCCAAGGTTTTCTCATCTTCGCAGATGTCGTAAGGCATGTTTCCATCAGCATTAACAGCCAGAAGATTCGCACCTTTAGCGATCAGATATCTTACTAGATGAAGATGACCACAAGTTGCAGCCGCGTGCAAAGGTGTCCATTTTTCACTGTCTTCTGCATTTACGTTAGCACCGAACTCTACAAGAAGCTTCATCATTTCTTCGTTGTCGTCTATGCAGCACTGATGAAGCGCAGTCAAACCATCTTCGTTAGTCGAGTCTGGATTGACTCCCTTTTTTAAGAGCCTCCTCACTGCAATGATTAACATTACGATATTTTAAGATAAATTAAAAATGATCGTAAGCATAAATTGTTTTTTTTTGCTTCTTACCCTCGTCTATATCATTTCTTGCTGCAGCTTCTAGTAGCATAACACTATCATTGAAAAATATGTGTCGTTTATTACTCGTGTGTCGAGTCTGGTGGCGCAGCCACTCTTTTTCGCGTTGTCGCCAAACTTTGAGCTGTTGAAGACGACGATGACGAGCAAGATGTAACCTCTCCTGCGTCGTCAGCCTCTCCACGTGCACCATCTCCGCAACTAGATCCGAATGTTCCATGGCTATATATTTGTTGTGCTTGCAACTGTATTTACCTGTTGGATAGAATTACTGTATATTCTTGATGCGCAATTGATGCATTAAAAATTCAATTTCATTATTTTACTCAACAAATATTAGAAATATGTATCTTTCCTCTCTGTAACGCTGTTGTCTTTTGAAATAAAAATATACATATAAATATAGCGGAAAAGTATATGATTTTAATACTTTTGTATAAAATGAAAAGATGGAATTTTGAGATTAGAGCTTGGACATAAAACCCTTAAATTAACAAATAAAAAACTTAATATACTATACATCTAAAAATATTGGCGTTAGGAAAGCTTGCTTTAAAAGATCTTAAAAATCTTATTTATATTTTAATTACACTGAAATACTGTTTAGTGATTTAGGTTCTTATATTTTAAAACAATGCAAAGTTTCCAAAGAACTAAATATTAAACATTTATGTAAAAAATTCGAATTGAAAGAACACAAAAAATAACAAAATGACTACAACTTGCTCCAGAAAAGCGTAATGCAAATTTGTTTAAAGAATTTCAATTCAAATTTAAATCTACTTACATTTGATTTCACATAATCCTTCATGAATCCATCCTTAACATTATATAAATTAGAAAAACTTGAAGTGATTTCACGTTCCAGTTGCTTAATTCACAAAATTATTCCGGAAATATTTTAAGATAACTGCATTGATTACCCTTCAAAATTTCACTCTAAAGTCTAAACCAAATCTATAAATGTTAAGCCTGATTAAAATTAAATTTTAAACAAGTTTTTAAAACCTCAACTTGTCTTGTGATTTTTCCACAAAAAAGTAAAAACATAAATTAATTTCTGAATAAATAAGTAAGTGCGAAGGTGACATCGTGGCATCGTGGAAGGAAGGTAAATCGAAGATAAATCAAGTAGATAACGACGTACTTACATCAGAACTGACGGAATTTCTCGCACATGTCCTTTAGTGAAATACGGGTTCTGTCGGTCTGCTCTCGTCCTTTTTTTCACGCTAAGGAGCACCGGAATGTTTGGAAGTCGGAGTAACGTTAAGCTTGAAAATCTCACTTCCTCGTAATTCGTGGCATCGCCTCCGGTCGAATTTGCGAACGACATCGACGACCGTAGTCACGTCGGACGCGAAAAATGCATTTATGGCTCCGAAATGCCAGCACGCAACGTCGACTGTCTACCTGTCCGTCGCCATTTTTAAACCACCTCGAGGAAACTACCTGTAGGCTCTAACACGCCACCCTTCACTCACCATTTTCCAATTTACACTTATCAGTTTTCCTTCTCGATCCAACATTATCAACTGAAGAAAGACACTCGAATCTATTATTCTATTATATTAGAGTAACTTGCTATCTCATTAATAAAATTCAGTCCACAAAAGATAAACCGCGGGAACCTTTCCAACCTCAATCCGGCGCTGAAGGAAGGCAGACAGATCCGGTTTTTTTTTCACTAATTTTGTCGCTTTACAACTTTCTAACTACATGACATTTCTGAATGTATTTAAACAAAGCTAAAATTTACTTTTATAATTATTCACTGAACTATCAAGTTTTAAAAATATTTTTTTTCTGTAAGAGTGTTGAGTCAATCTTTCTAATCTTTCTTTACAGTGTCATAAATTTTGAGGTTATCTGATGGAAGATTTGTTGTGATTCGTCACTTGTTATTGTTACTTGTTAGTGCAGCGACTTTTTTAAATTACTTTTTTGAGGATAAGTATACGGAGTATACATATAGGTACATTTACATTTTGGAGCATGTACCAATATTAATTCACATTCCGCCAAAGAGTTGTCGAATTGCAACACACGAGTTTTTCAACCCTGGAATAAAAACTATAGTTCCTGCCTTCCTGAACCGAACGAGATCCTTCACTTTCACACAACTGAATATCCGCATCCGTGTCAACTCAGTTGTATAAAAAATAAACAATTTCTCGGCCATTTATCGTGGGTTTGATAAGGAAAGATCGCAGTGAAACCTGAAATTCAATCCACATGATTGATCACGTACATACATGTGCCTTAATTTTATAGAGAGTAGTGAATTGTCGCTGACTAGATTCTAGATTTTTTATACGAGCGAGCTTTTGTGATAAAAAAAGTCCACATGGAGGACAGCAAATCAAAAATTCATTTGGCTCTTGTTGCTGGGATTTTAGCGACAACAGGAAGTTTATTTGGCAAGGTCGCAGGAAACTTCGACGTCATGTCGTTGGTAAGTGGCGGGAAAAATTCAAAATTTGAACGTTTCACAGGGATTTTACCGGTAATTTTATTACTTCTAATCAAATAAATAGAGTAAAATAGTCTTAAAAGCTATTTTCATTATCTATCTTCATGTTATCTTCACGGAGATAAAAAGTATTAAAATTAGATATTTTGAATTTAATATACGTATTTCAAAGAAATAAAGCGAAATTTTTTTTTCATTTTATATAATTATGTACTCAACCTTGGAGATTAAATTTAAAATTGTAATTTAGAGTTTGAATGCGAAACTCTTAAATATTGATAACTTCGTTTTTAGGTTGATTTGTTGCCAAAAATTTGTTTCCTGGGACTTATGATTGGATGTAACACTGCTGGTTGTACGTATTTTGTTAAGGCTTTGCAAGGAAGTGGATCTTCATTACCAGCTACAGTTGCGAGTGCAGCTACAAACTATTTTTGTTCGGTAAGTCAAAAATCAAATTTGTTCTTCTCATGTTTACAGCTCATGATGAAACACATTTCTCGTTATCTGATTATCACGAATAGCGTTATCTGAGTGTCATACGTACTGTCGTCACCATCGTAATTTGACACAAAGACCAATATTATTAAGTTTATCTTATATTCTTGAAGATTTTATATATTTTAAAATTGTTGGATTCAAGTTCTATCTACAATATTCGATTTGTTTTCAAATTAAAAAATAAGGGAAATTTAAATCCCTTGAAGAAACTTTAATTCTTTTTAAATCCTTAGAAAAAAAACTTTTAATTCATTTACAATCCCTTAGAATACTTTAAAAACACTTAAAACATCTTGAAATTCTTTTTGAATTCCCTTCAAAATCCATTAAAATTCCTTTTACCAACTAAAATAATTTTTCAAGTGGAAATTGGTGGAATAGAATATTAAGAATAGATTAATGTTTTAAGAATATCGCTTTAATGCAATATTTGACCAATTATCTGATCTCTTATTGTTTGTTAAATATCTCATTTTTCTCAGAACGTTTTTCGCAATTACAATGCGATTACACGCCTTCTTCTTGAGTAATTGGTTACTCCTTAAAATAATTTATGATTGATATCTCGTTCCCAAGGCGGTTAACGTAATGAATTACCTCTGTTAAATTATTCACTTCGTGTCGATACATTCGGAGAATATATTCTTGTGGGAAAGAGAGAGAAAGATAAAGAAGAGTGAAAGGTACTTTGCTGACAAAAGTTGTTCCTTGTAGGCCTGTAAAGAAGTGTGTGTATAATCAGTGTCCTGTAAGACACATACTTATGATTTATACAACCTGTAGTTCCAAATCATTAAAGTTTAAAACTTTCCGGTTATCAAACAAATTTCCGGTTTTCCCAGTCATTGGCCTGCTGGCCACCCTGAGACTACAAACTGTTCATAATCACTCAATTATTCCACTGGCAATATCAATTATCAAGAAGTAGGTGGCGAATTGTGAGCGTTTTCGTTACTTCCCAATCGAGTAGTTTAAAATTCAAACAATACAAATTTCCGAGTAAGTTCACTTTTTTTTTATTTCAAAGTAAGGTCAAAATAATTATTTTAATACACAACAATCACTTTACAGATTTAGATTCTTTGAACTCTTTGCAATAATCTTTGGCACTTCTGAACTTTATGACCAATCTTTACGGCCCACTGATGCAGGCCGAAGGTCAACTTTAATGCCTTTTCTTTGCAATTGTCCTTAGTTTTTGCAAATATAACGCCATTATTTTTAAATTTAATAGTTCAATGAAACTGAAATTTCTTAAAAGAAATGTTCATTGTTCTTGAATTATACATTAAAAGCAGATTAAAAAAAAATAATAAAAAATTCGAATATTAGTTAAAAAGTACTGTACATTTTTAAAGATTAAAATTTGAAAATCTCCGAAGCTAAAATAGAATATTTTATTTCATTTAAACCCAGGGAAGTTTCTCAGGTTTCTCATTTGACTAGAAAAATGATATTTGTCGAGGGGTTGATCACTTGAATTTTGAGTGTATACCAGATTTCAAAATTTTGAAGATTTCAAGGAATTTCAAAAGATCTCACAGGATTTCAAAAGATTGCAAAACATTTTAATTGATTTTAAGGAATTTCAAAGAATGCCGAAGGAGTTCATAAACGAATGTACACCAGATTTCAAAAGTGATCAATCCCTCAATATTTTTACAAATAAACTTTTTCACTTTTGCTACAATTTTTTAAAATTTGTATTTGTATTAAATTAGTCTGATGAACCCAATTAATTAGAACAAAATTAACTTACCCTTCGAAACACAAATCTTCTTCTTCATGGATTTCATGATAAGAAGTTTAAACTGTTCCAAAATGCAATTTAAAGCATAATAATATATTTTTTACTAAAAAAAAGTCGTGTGAATTCGCAATTAGTAATTTAAATTTAAATTAATTTTATTAATATCAATTAATATCACTCGTCGATGGTAGGAAGTAGTGAAATAGCCTTCTAGTCTAGTAGAAACTACACTTGGCTGCACTTGACACTAATTTACAAAAGTATATCAATGATTGCAGGCACTGATAGGTTTTCTTGCATTTGGAGAATCGACGTCCTTGATGTGGTGGTCCGGAACATCTTTAATTCTATTCGGTTTGCTTCTCATCTGCTATGCACCCGTTAAAGAATCTCCGACCACAACTAAACTCAAACAACAATAATTCACTTCCAACTTTTTTCCACTCGACTGCTGCTGCTCCACTACAGCAGGAAAAACAGCGCCGACAATAATTCGCGAAGGATGACTCAACTTGCTGGAATAGAAAATCTCCAATTTGAAGAAATTGTCTGAATATAAAAACAATAGAAGTAAGAGAATTCAAATTAGAAACAATTATACTCAAGAAAGACTTATCTACTATTTAAGATTATGATTTAGACTATGAATGGAATGCAGGGTGACCACTGACCGAGATAACCAGAAAACCCGAGAATTAGTCTTAAATTTTGAGGGCTAGTAAAAAACCACTAAAAAGTCTGCATTTCTTTAAAACCAGGATTTCAAAGGATTTAAAAAGATTTCAAAGGATCTTAAAGAATTTCAAAAGTTTACAAAGAATTCGAACTCTAACTTCAAAATTCAATCCTTTCGTTTTACGAAAAGAATATTAAAATTAGGAATTGTTCGCTCTATAAGCATATTTATATTTAAAAAGTGAATAGGACTACAGAGCAAAAATATCTAATTATAATATTTGTTGAATAAAGTGAGGAAAAGGAATTTTAAGATTAGAAATTTGTTTCAACACTCTTAATTAAGAAAAAGAGTTAAGTGTTAACTGCTTTACTATCATTGAAAAATCTATGTCTATAGTAATGCGTTCTCACGTAGAAAGCTTCATTGACTCATTCAATTTATAAGCACCTCAGCTCACGTGCCGTGAAATAATAATGACGGTAACGCTCCAAAACCTAGGCCGGAAACTGCTTATAATTATTATAATTATCACCAGTCGTTGACAAAATAATTTTGAGTAGAATTTTAATTAAGGCTTTGCTAGATATAGCTTATAAATTATGTATAATAATTTCTAGTTGGAACTTTTACAAGACTTTAACTTTTAAAAAATAATGTTGATAATCAATTTTGAGCTTATATTAAAAATTATTTTCCCCTTAAAAACATAAAGCGAAACGTGTGTCGTATGTCGTGTGCGTAGCGCGCAACTAATAATGCTAGTTCTAAATAATGAAAATAGCTATTGATAAGGGAAAAGTGTAGAAAATTAACAACGTTGGTAATTTTTTTATCGCGTAAGCATTTTTGCATGAGTCAACGAGTTTCACATTTACACAAAACCCTCCATGCTCTTATAAATATTCATGTCAGAACCAGGCCGGAATATATTTTTAATTTAATTTAATTTATTAAGGGTGGAGTAAAAATAGATACCTTACCATGGTTAGCTATATGCTACTGACATTCTTAAAAGAATTAGAGATCAAGCTTTAAGGGAAAAAAGTACAAAATTATATGATTTCAATTTTAAATTCAACAGTGTTAGATCTTTCAAATATAATTTTTTTAAATTTCAACACAAATACATTTACATCAAATATTCAGAAAATTTAGGGATTTTTTTATAAAAATTTAAAAGAAGGAAATGGTAATTTTACATTTTATGTTTGTTTTGATTCGTGAATGCGAAAGAGATTCAAATTTAGTTTTCCTGTTTATTTACTTTCTTTCCATGTTCTTAAAATGTGAAGTTATTGTACGTGTGAGAAATGAATGCAACTGAATTATTATAGAAGAAATGTAAAGAAGGGAATATAAGCCAATGCCTCCAGGGATGCTTGAATGAGTCAAGAGTTTGCATAGAAATAGACATTCTGGTATTATATACTTTTGTACTTTTGTCATTTTCTATAGCTTTTACAATTTATTTAACAGGTTGTCGAAGGTTTTTGTGGAAATTTAAAAGATTAACAGATTAGTCAGATTTAAAGAAGTAAACGATTTTAAGAAATTTTCAGAGATTTTATAAAGTTTTCCTTTATTAGCAACACAATGTTTCTCGTGCGGTGTAGCGTGCATACCTAAATAATGCTAGTATCATTATAATCAATAATAAAATATATAAACAATGAAAACCGATTTCAAGTTCCATTTAAATGAATCATCAAAAGACTTAAAAACAATTTTCGTTTTATGACATTCAGGTGACGTTTATAGTCGCTGAACAAAAGAGATACATAAAACTTATTAACTTAAGAAAATAATTTACTGTCGACTTCAATCTGTGAAAGAGATAATAAACAATCTTTAATTACAAGAAAAAAAACTTGTAAATTCTTTGCTGAATTCTTAAATTCTTATGAATGCTTTTTTAATTCTTCTGAATTATTTTGAAGTCTTGTAAAGTTTCTCGATTTTTTGCGAAACATTTTTGAATTTATTTGTATACTTTTATATATTCTTTGAATTAAAATATGTATAGTTCTACTGGCAATTAGCTTGAAATGTCGAGTACTAGAAAAAATACAATTTTTCATTGGGAAAACTGTTTGATGGCGATTAGTGTAAAACTTTAAACTGTTAAGTAAATTGAGGCCTAATCGACACAGTGCGAAGTTGTGGTGACCCAGGGACCGATTGTTACCCTAGTTCACAGTTCGAGCCCTAGTACACTAGATTTATGTTTTCTGTGGTCAGGGAATGGACTAGGGGTATCGGAGAGTGCGGGCGGTATTATCGAGCGGCGCCTGCGCTTCTACTACCCATTCTACATCAACGTAAATCCGTATGTCCGTCTGTGGAAGCTCGACTCCTGTGCAATTCTTAGCTTTCTACAAACGAAACAGTTTTCGCACGGCGCGCCCTTCAGATACGCGATTATCACCCTGGTGCACCCTCGCCACGCTTCCTCGTTCTCGCGAACTACTAAACAAGAAATTCAAATAATTCTCGCGAGCCGTGGTCATTCGAAAACTCGTTTTCCTTTTTTATTTAATTTTTTTCCCTCGCAAAATCATTTTTGAACGAAAATTCTAAATTTTTTTTAACTAGTAGGGTAAGACTAATAATTTAATTTATATTTTATTTACATTATACTTTCTAAAGAAATCATTCTTTTCGAGAATCTCATTTTCAGACTTTTGGAAAATACTGTAATGTTATTAGATAATTTTTATTCAGAGAAGCCCAAAAAAAATAATAGGAGTCGCGTGACGCCTCTAACACATTTTTAATACCACTGTCGATACTTTAATAGAGATTCAATACGGCTTATAAAAAAATATGAAGATGTAGAGAAATTTTTCTAGTGTTTCTTTATGTATATGGCATATTCATAACGTAAATTGATTATATATAACTTTGTAAATATAATAAGTATTTTGGTTTTAGGAATTCATACAAATATTAAAGAAAAAGAATATTGATGAATATTGTTGGTCTGAAATTTTACCATTTCTTTTCAATTTATATTTCATATTTGGAAATAGCAACCCTCAAAATCTTAAGACAATATTCTAATAGTCATTTCTTGAAACAATGAAATTTATATTGTATAATAAAATTGTTAGTCATAAAATGCCAGATAACTCATTCTCTGAAAATAGCTACATAATGTTTCTGCTAGTTTGACTTTTACGAGTCTTTTTCTTGCCAATTTTCATGACACCAGATCATTTGAGCTTCTACAAATGTGTCTTATTCACAAGAAAAATGTTATCGATTCAACAAACACTTGATTCATCATACAGCATTGCGACTATTTTATTAATCTAGCATCAATCCGCGAAATCTGGAAATATTTTGATTAAAATAATATTCACTTTTGAAGTACAATTTATTTTCAAGTATATAATTCATTAATTTCAAGTTATACTGGGGCCACATATTTTTCCCGAAAATTTTCTGTTCAAAATTCTTCTTTGAAATGTTTATAATTTATGGAAATTTGACTTTTCGGAAAAAGATGTTAATAGTAAAGCAAAGTTAGTATAAATGATAAAGTAAAGATAGAGATAAAGATAAAGATTAAAAACAGAGTTTAAGTGTGACAATAGAATATAAGCCTAATAAAATAAGTATATTCTAAACCAAACTTTGCAGTGCAATTCACAGGAAACGACTTTAGTAATTATACATGAGCCCCTTGAGGTTTTCTGGTGCGCTGGGATTCTTAATAACAGGGGTGGAAAATTGTTCACTCTCTCTCCTCTTGAGACTCGTTAAAATTCTTTATACATGAAAATCATGAATAGAAGTTGCATTTTGAAGTATGCGAGTTATAAAGCTCTTCCTAAAAGAGCTCTTAATTCATTTAATTTTATATTTATTAGCATTATCTAAATTTATTGCAGAAATGTTTGGAATTTTATGTGTTTCAAATTTGAAAATACTTTTCAATTTGCTCAAGTTAAAACTGAATTTAAAAGACTTATCATTTAAAAATATAATCAGTGTTATACTTTTTTTTTCTCTTATTTCCATTCTGTTTTCGTAAGCCTATATTTGTCTATCTCGCCATCTGGAAATCCAAATTTCTTTTACTGAATATTGAAGAAAACATGTTTACAAGTCGAGTAGCTTTCATAGAATCCGTTGTTTGCAATATGTGCCTGAATATATTTAAATATATTTGAATACATTATTGAACAGACGTTCAACTGAATTTTAAATTACTAATTTTTATAGGTATATCTCCAAAATTGTTTATTTGCAAAATTGATACATTTTTAAAATTTGTAATTTGTAGGGCTTTGGGTAAAGGGCTTCTTTCTCTCACTTTGTGGTTTCTAAGTAGCACTTTACACGAATTAGCCTTAACTTGAACTCTTGTAAGTTGCAGTGTCGAATAAAAGGAAAAACAAGGAAAAATTAGAGTTTTAAATACAAATAAGTAAGCTTATATAGAACATTTATACTCACACTTGCACTTGCACCTAAATTGCTAGATAATTGACCTGAAACAAGCAGACAATATAAATATGGGTGAAGTTGGGTTGAAGTATATCAAGTGGATAAAGGCAATCACGATAGGGTGAAAACTGTCTGGTTAACAGTTCCTACTCTACTGCGATATATGCCAAACGAAATTTATTGGAAAATGGAAATCTCTTTAAAATGCATACATACATACATTACTTTTTTTCATTACTCACGACTATCAATATTAAATGTATGTATTTTCAAAAAATGTAGAGATCTATAATAGATCTATCCATCTATCTATCTATCTATAACCAATTAACAAATACTGATTTCTGAAATATTTCTTTTATTCTTTTTATAATTCTTTTAATAAAATGAAAAATAGAAATTCGTATTTCTTTAATCTCATTCTACGGTTATGCAGCATGTATATTTAATAAAAACAATTCGATAAAGCAACAAACAAACAGAGTATCCCAACTTTTTATTTTATCTATGAAAAAATAATGTAACGATCAATAATCAAAACATGCTTTACATTAAAAGCCTATACTATACATATATTTGTAACACACGCTTTTAAAATCAATATCTATTACTAGTAGAAATATTACACGCAAGCTAGAGTGCGCGAGAAAAATTTCATGGACAATTAATAATATTTAAATACAAAACTCAATAAAACTTTCCTGAAGTTTTATTGAAATTTCTTTCTTTGATAAAAATGATAAAAATGCATTTTTACTCTGCTTTTGTAGAACCGCTTCATTTGCGTGTGAATGATATCCATGAGGTGCATTCAAGTGAATCTAGAGAAGATTAAATTTCAAAGGAGTGCAATAACGGATCGAAGATGAAGCGCTGTGGACATTGTAGAAGGTGCAACGTAGGATGGGCACCTTCGTCCAAGAAATGCAAGAGGCTGAAGAAGACGACGACGATAACGAAGGGATGGAGAAATCTCGATAAATAGATTATATAAAAATGCAGGATTGACATTGATAGATCCTTCAATTTTCAACTATTATCTTGTTCTTGTTGGATATGATCTCAAACAAGAGAGCCTAGATCCCTCCTTGACAAGCATCATGGGCAATGGTATGAACAAGGTATACAAATTTTTCAGGTATCAACTTTTAAATTTAACTTCATTTGATGAAACATATATAACTATATAAAACTTCTTATAAATAAAATTACGTTGGAAATTACGTAAAATTACGAAAAAAATGTCTAACATTATTAATTTTGATTTATTTTTTAAATACATACTTAGAAAAAAAAGAGAATTATTTGCAAATATTATAAAATCGTAAATGTTCGAATTTATACATGCTTCAGACACTTCTAGGACACGACCCCGTTTCCTTAAATGAAGAATATATTTTTAGGTAAAATTTACATCTTCGAATGAGTCCAGAACAAGAAATAAAAAGAATACAATAATTCCTCAATACAGTACAAATTTGTTAAAGTTATTAAAGATTAAGCATCATTTTGATTTGATTGATATGGATTATAAAATATTCGTCGGCTGTATTTGTTCGGATTAGCTTAGATTAGTTAGAATTCACTCGTGTATAGATTTCGAAATGGCTCGGAATTACTCGAATTCATTAGAATAGAATTTCTATCCAAAACTTTCGTCAGGGTTGGCATAATGCCTAACAAAGCGGTGCATTCGAATTTGTTGCCAATATTTTTGTATCACAAGAAATCATTGTCTTTAGGCTAATAACAAAAGTAATATTTTTCTGTAGGAAAATTTTTTTCTTAAAATATATCCTGCTTTTTTCTAAACGATTTTTGTATATTATAAATGTAACCATCTTGGTTCGTTACAAAAAGCGATAGGATTTGCTACTTTTTTATTGTCTTGAGATTTTATTATTAAAATTTCCGCATGACTCCTGTCGACAATCGAGATAGTATCAACTTATAAAGTTATCAGCGCAGTACAATAGGTAGTTAAAAGTATTAATATCAATTTTAATGTGTCAACTATAGAAAATATTTGTGCAATATATTTAAAGAACCATGAAATAATCTGTAGAAAGCAACTCCTTTTAAAGATTCAAAAATTCTATTTTTTATTCCAAATTAACTTTTTCTTTGAAATCATTTGAAAATTTACATAAAATTGAATAATTTCAATTTGTAAAGGAGTTTTAACCCAATGTGAATATATTCAAAATATACTTTGAAAGGTTTCTATTTATAATGATTGAAGTTCTTATTAATGTTTATATTTCGATTAATATTATGATTAATCTGCCCAGAATTAACATACGAATCACCAGATGAATTTTTGACTTTGTCGGTATACAATTCTTCATTTTCTTCTACTGGAACAATTTTATTTTTCTTCTTTCTTCTGCACTTCTTCTTCTTCTCTTTCTTTTCCTCTAAATATTTAGGACTATCTCCAGAATTACTCCTTCGCGTCAGATACGTTTTTGGGGTAGGTTTCAAATTAAAAATTTCGGAACTTGTCGGTCTTGTTGTCAAAGTAATTTTCGAATTTGAACTTGAGTCAATTTCTGATCGTTTTTCAGAAACATCGTCATTTTGAATTTGGATGTCCTTCCTTTTATTTCTTTTTTTGCATTTACATCGCTTTTTGTGTCCCTGGAAAGAATTTTCTCCATTGACGAGTTTACTTTTTATTTTCTCTTCTGAATCTTCAATTTCCGAGTCAGAGAAAATTCGCCTATTTGGTAATAAGGATTTAGTTTTTTGAATAACATCCAGACCAAAAATATTCAATTTCTTTATCGACTTTTCACTTTTTTCTTCTTTCCTTTTCTCCTTTTTCGGCTCCTTATTGTTCTTTTCTTTTACCTTCACTACCTTCTCTGTTGTTTCTCCTAAATTGTCTTCTTTCCCCGATTTTTCATTATCTTTTTTATTTTTCGTCGAATTTACATTTCCAATATGTTCCTTCCTCTCTTCGAGATCGAGTTGAAATTTCGTATTTTTCGGGTTCGGGTTGTCGGGTAATGAATGATTTCTCTCATTATTATTGTCGATTAAAATTGTCTTTGAAGTGACGATATTATTTTCCAAATTTGGAGGATCGATGATTTTGTTAGATTGAGTGGTAGAACTGGAAAGACTCTCATATTTTTCGCTTTTTTCGAGGAGGTCTGAAGACACAATTGTCAGGAGAGCAATGCAAGAAAAAGCTTGAAAACTAATTTGCATATCTACGAATCGCGAAAAATAGTTGAGCCGTCTACGTTACACAGATTCGATAAGAGAGTCAACTTGAGAATAAGAGACTGATAAGGTCTTAGCGCCAGGGAAAAAGGAGAGAGAAATAAAGAGGGGAGGAGAATCAACGATTCAATTTATTGAAATATTCTTTTATAATCATATCCAAATTTAAGAGTTGAAAAAAATTATCAAAATTATTTCCTAGATATTGCTATAGATTAAAAAAAATTATAAGGAATTTCAATAATTAGCCCTTCGCGAATAATTAAAATCTTAACTATTCTAGCCAGATAAATTAAAATTTGATGTTTATGATACGATGAATAAATAAAATATCTGCAGTAATTATATTTGTATTTGCAAAGGTCTTGCCGGGTCTCTACGTTGGAAATTACCGCGACAGTAAGGACGCTGCTCAATTAGAGTGTTTTGAAATCACTCATATCCTCGCAATACATGATGCAGCACGTCGTCTTCATTCTGTAAGTTATCAACATACAACTTCATATTTATATTTTTGAATCATTTAATTTTCCATTTGTACCTCACTTGAGAAATGTTTATATTTATTTTTTTTTCAGGACAAACATTATCTATGCATCTTAGCGGCTGATACGCCGGACCAAAATCTATCTCAATATTTTTCTGTGTGCAATGATTTTATTCATGCAGCCCGCCTGCGTGGAGGAAATGTTTTGATACACTGGTAAGATCATTTTTTAAATTCTAAACTAAACCATATTCCTGTTCAGAATATAATAATACTAGGAATCTAATATAAAGTAGATTTTAAAATTCTCCTGAAGATATGATAAAATTTTAAAATTTAATTTATCTGTTTTAATTCCAGCTTAGCCGGAATGTCGCGAAGCGTAACTGTTGCGGTTGCTTACATTATGAGCACCACCAATCTGTCGTGGAAAGATGCTCTCAAAGTTGTGAGGGTGGGACGAGCGGTGGCAAATCCAAATGTTGGATTTCAACAGCAACTAGAAGACTTTGAATCCACTCGCCTTCAAGAGGTAAAATACTCTTCAAGGTTAAAAGATCGTCAATAATTTATGCTTTTTTCAAGCTTTTAGAGGATTTAAAAAGATTTAAAAGAATCTAAAGTATTTTGAATCACTTAAAATTTCTGAAAATCCTCTTTAATAACTTGTGATGTATTTTGATGTTTAATTTCTAATTTATTTAGTGTTAACACCCTTGAATAGAGCAAAATTGTATCAGTATAGGAAGAAGAATCTTGATATTGCATAAGAGAAAAATGCGATAAAATGTCGAATCTATTTCAGGAAAGGAGAAGATTAAAGGAACGTTTTCCCAGCTTAGCTCTTGCAGCTACTGACAGAGAAGCTTGTAGAGCCACTTTGAGAAATTACGAATCTTTAGCTTTGGCTCGAGAAGTCTGCGAGGGAAAATGTGCTATGGGTCGCCCTTGTCCTACAGGATTATGCAGACAACCTTCCAAAAGGTTAGAGGCTCCCTAAAAATCTAAAAGCATTCCTTCAATTTGTTTTCAAAATAAATAATTCTTGACACCTCTTTCTCTCAAAATCAGGGATGATAAATCATTCCTTTTTATGAGAGGTGTTCAATCTAATTGCCGAATTATTTACATTTGCGATAAAGTAATGATTGTTAGCTTATTTAATTTGTTTGACCAGGAGTTAATAAGCGTATCGTAAGTCTATTGAGTTTCTTTCTTCTTTTCATTTAATCAGTAGAGTAGCAAAATTATTATTACAGTTTGAGTTAATCAATTTGATGTCCAGTATCGCTTTTATGTGGAACATTTCGTGATCCCAGAATTACATTTTAAAGTCTATTGGAGATTGATGTAGATTTCTTGCAATCAAAATTAATTTTTCAAACTCGAATTCATTTTTATTTAGCATCCTCTATTACGTTCCTTGCGAACATTAGAAAAGATTCACTGATACATTCTTCAAGGAAAAATTGTAATTATTAAGGGTGCGTTGGATCCAAATTATGACCCAAAAATTCGATTTCTTCATTTTACTTAAGAAATATTATGATTAGATATTTTTTCACCCTGTAACGCTATTAACTTTTTAAATATGCATACAGAGCAAACATGTATTTAATTATAATATTTCTTGAGCAAATGAGGAAATAGAATTTTCAGGTTGGCAATCGAGTCCAACACCTTAAATAATTTTTTTAAGACTTATAATTATTTTTGTTAGTCAGTCAAGGGTACAGAAGAATCCTTCAGAATATATATATATCATTTAAAGATAATGATATAATTAATTTAAATGTATTAAAATTACAAGGTTCACTGTAACTTTGCCTGATTAACTGATTTCAAGAACATTTTTGACTCCTAATTTAGGTCTACTCATAATTCTTTTGATTGAACAGAACCTTGCGAAGAAAATCATCTTCAGGAAGTTTAACTGGGGGAAGAACTCCACCACAAAGTCCAAGAATGTTACCTTCTGCACCACCTTCACCAGCTTTGCCGAGATCATGTAGTACGATTTCTGCCATAAGGCCACGAAGTGGTCCAGCAGGTTTACATTCTTATACCGGATCTGCACCGCCATCCAGGTAATTTACTTTATTCAGCGAAAAATATTTATTATAGTTAAAATATTTATCAGATAAAATGAAGAAATTGAATTTGTAAGTTTGAACTTGCAGATCCAACACTCTTAATATTTTTTTTTTCTTGTTCTAGAGCTGTGTCCAGGGTAGATCTCTCGGCAGCTGTGGCTTGCAGTAGCAGCAGTGTATGTCTGAACAACGTTGGAAGAGCTGGACCAGGTAGCGGAAGTACCTGGAGATTAACGGCTGGATCCGCACCAGTAACACCTAGAACAACGCCTCCAGTTTCACCTCAACATTGGCCAAGGCGAGTCCCAGCTCGACAAACTCCTCAACTTCCGGTACCACCTGAGTCTCCTTCATCAATGACGTAGCATTATGAATTCGTCAGTCCTTTTCGGAACTTGACGAAATAACTTTTGCACTAACGACTAAAAAATATCCATCTTTTTCTTTGTGTTGGTAAACCTACGATGGCAACCTTTTTTCCTCGAATTTTGGAATAGGTCCATAAAATAATGCTGAGACAATTTACACATTTTAAAATTATTGATGACATTTCTTTGTGGGGTGCCGCAAAACGAATTTTTTGAGAGCTTTACAAGATTCCTGACTAGTTTTAAGCTCTCGCTTTTGAAATGTGTTAAGAGTATTAAAACTAATTTCTAAACTTAAAATTGAATTTCTTTATTTTACTCAGTAAATATTACAATTAGATATTTTCCGCTCTGTAGTGCTATTCACTTTTGAAATAGACATATGCATACAGAGTGAAAAAATGTATGACTTGAATATTTGTTCTGTAAAACGAAAAGATGGAATTTTAAGATTAGAACTTGGACCCCACACCCTTAAATACTTTTTATAAAACAAACATTATGATAAGTCGGTTATTTTTCAGGCGCTAGAATATTTTTTTAAATAATATCATCAGGAACGTACTTTAGTCAAGTTTTCTCACAATTGCATTTCTCAAGAAAATATGTTTAATATATGAGAAATGTTTGTAATTTATTATTGTTAGACTTCTCACATTTCGTTTAAAATTAAGGATTTTTTAAGTAAATTGATTTGAAAAGTGAACGATTATTCGCCTACTAGATAGGAATTTTTCAATATAGAAAATAAATTAAAAATTAAACATTTTATGTAAACTTCTCGGTTGAAACAGTTCCTGCGTATGAATTCGTAATGGTTATGCTGCATCCAAGTTCTAAACTCAAAATTCCATCTTTTCATTTTATACAAACAGTATTAAATTTATACATTTTTTCGCTCTGTATGCATATTTCCATTTAAAATCCGAACAGCATTACCAGGCAAAAAAATATCTAATTATAATATTTGTTGAGTAAAATGAGGAAATCAAATTTTAAGGTTTGAAATTGGTTGCTACGCCTTTAAAATGAAATCCAAGAAGTAACTCAATTAAATAATAATTTCAGTATAAAAATATATCTTTAATTAAAAATATATTTACCAGCTTACATTAAATTCTAATATTCAGACATTCTCGAATATTCTCCACACCTGGAATACACTTTTAATTAAAGATATAAACGATTATCCTACAATATTTCATTGAAATTCATGATAAAAAACTTTTTATCGTAAATAAGAAACTTATATAATATGATCGTCGACCTCCATTTAGTCGATTTCTTTTACAGAAGAAGTGTTTTTAATTTAAGGGTGTTGAAACCAAGTTTGATCTTCAAAATTCAATTTCATCATGTTATTTAACAATTATTTGTTTCAAAAAAGATATGTGCCTATAGAGGGAAAAAATGTCTAACTTTAATCATTTATGCTTAAAACAAAGAATTATGTACTTTTTCGATCTAAACACATACTTCTATTTAAAAAAGAAAGGACCACACAATCTAAAATATCTAATTATAATATTTATTAAGTAAAATGAAGAGTTCGAATTTTGATATTAGAACTAGGTTCCAACACCATTAAGTTCCAATAGCAGTCAAAGAATTTATTTTCGATTTTTCCAGGTAGTAAGACATCCCTAATGAAATATGCAAGTGAAATGCTATTATTCGATTGACAATCTTACTGTGTTTGGAAAAAACTGCCGGTCTTCAAACCGAGTGGTTTTCATGTAATTGCTGTAAAATCACGTCCAGGCAGCATCTCCATGTGGATTTGCATCAAATGCCGATTCTATGTCTTTCAGAAATTAGCTTACAAAATTACGCTTGGGCTTAATGGAGTTTTAAAATCTTTAAGGGTGTTAGATGCAAGTTTAAATCTTAAAATTTTAGTTGAAAAATGAGTATCGTTACAGAATGAAAAAATATATAACGGAGTATAATTAGATCTATCACCCTTAAATGAAGATATGGAAAAGATAAAAGTATAAGAATTAAAAATACTGTTTAAAGCAAAAGTATTTTGAATTTTGTGGAACGCTCAAGCCACATTTCGAAAGGTACTGCATAGATCGCGTAGCCGTCCAAAATATTGTTGGCTTTTTTAAGGGTATTGGATACGATTGAAAGTCGATTTCCTCATTTTACTCAACAAATATTATAATTAGATATTTTTTCGCTCTCTAGTGCTACTTGTTTTTTAAATAGAAGTTTGTCTATATATATATATCTAATTATATTTGTTGACTAAAATGAGAAAATCGAATGTTTAGTTTAAAACTTAGATCCAACGCCCTTAACGGTTACAAGCATTAAACAGAATGCATTTGTTATTTACAAATACGAGCCATGTAAAGTTGTTGCGGGGAGTTTAGAAAAATTTATAATTGTTGGCAGTTTAAAAACCTGTAAAAATGCACATAAAGTGTACCTATTATACAATTCAGTACTTCATATAGTTGGGAAAGAAAAATATCATATATTAATAACTCAGAATTCGTAAGACAAAAAGTTGTTCTAAATGTTTCAATTTTTTATTTTTCCAAAAGCTCTGCTTTGGGATAATTTAAGCGTTGGAAAAGTTTAGTATAAGAAACAAGTCGTTTTGACTTCGGTATCATTAATTAAGAATTCATTTTAACGTCAAGGCTACGTCTAATCTTTTGTAAAAAATTATATTGAGAGTGTTAAATTTAAGTTTTAATCTCAAAATTCCGTCGTCATTTCATTCAAAATCACCAATTCAAAGCTTCTTCTATGAGGAAGCAAAAGAATAAAATGAAGAGATAGAATTTTGAGATTAGCACTTTGGGTCCAACACCCTTAATAAGTCTAAATCGTCTAAATATCTTTAATGTTAATGAACTCAAAATGAAAAAAATTACATGTTCGTACTCAATGTTCCAGGGCTATAAAAATAAAAACTGCACAAAAGCAAAGTATAAAAAACAATATATGATCACCAAGCTCGATGCGCATAAATTGTAAATATCATAATTTTGAGCTTCGTGAATTCGAAGAAAAAAGTAGAATATTTAAAATTTTTAAAACGTCGCTTCATATGGTGACTCTGCTTCGAGCTAAAAAAGCCTTTCTCAAAGCAACTCAAAGTTACTCTGGTTATTCTGTATTTGCAATCCGCAGAAGAAAAATGGACTTTAACGTGAAAGAAATGAATTAATTTTGATTAATTAGGAGTGAGTTTATCAACTTGAATTACAATGTATTTTTTATAGAAGTAGATTCCTATCTTTTCAACGTGTAAAGTCTATTATGACTAAAACCTTAAGGGTGTTGTATCTAAGTTCTAAAATTCGATTACATAATCTCTGTGTATATAATTATTTATCAAAAATGCGAAGCGTTACAGGGTGAAAAAATATTTAAATATGCATATTTTTTAAGTAAAATGAACTTGGATTCAACGCCCGTACTTAATTTATCTTTAGATTGAAATTACTCAATCATATGTTATCATCATTCTAATTAACTAATTTTAAATTTATAATTAAGGCGAAAATGATTTAAGCGAAACTTTCTATACAAGTAAATAAGATAAAACTAAAAATATAACTATGAGTAAAAATCGAAGCTGCACTTTTATACAAAGCTGTTAGAAAAATTAATATAGTTCTATCGAAATGCTGAGCATTCTATCGATAGATATACGATAATATAAAATAATTCTCTAATTATAAATAGCGAGAATTATTGACTTTCAATTAATTGAAAAAAACTATTTGCATCAACGCAATAATCTAAATACTTGCAGATGTGATAGTGAGGAAAAGCACCTAAAATAATTAACATACAAGGGTGACAGCAAATAATTTGAATATAATTTTGATCCCGTACATATTTAAATCACTTTAATATATTATCAATATCAATTTTTTAATGCAATTTTTTCATAAATCGTTGACTATTTCTCCGAAATTATCACTGATGCAAGTTAAAAAGAAAAATAGCTTCGACATTGAACACCGAAACATAATTTTGTTTCTTAGGTAAAATTTTTGGCTGTATTCTCAGCTGTATTCAAATTTTTCATCGACAGATTTCAAATCTTTTTAATTTTATTCAGTAAATTTTAAATAATTACCTGGGAATTTAATAAAATATAATTTTGCATTCATTTCTAACAATATGTCATAAAAGTTTAAAGCTATAATTATAATAAATATATAAAGCTGAATTACTGGCGTATATAATCTGTCGATGAAGGGAATTCAGTGTGTTACATTTAAGTTCTATTATAAAAATTTTATCTCTCTAATTTATTCAACAAATATTAGCAATAATAATTTTTTCGCTCTGTAGAGGTATCAGTTTTCGTAATAGAAATATAGTTATAGGGCGAAAAAATGTTTAATTTTAATAGTTTTTGTTTAAAATAAGGAATTCAAGATTTCTACATAATTCTAGTTAAAAAATGAGTGCCGCTATAGAGGAAAAAGAACTGTGGTTTAAATATTTTTGAGTAAAATGAAAAAATTGAGTTTTAAGATTAATTTAAAATTCCTTGTTTTATGCAAAAAGTATTAAAAGTTAAAAATATCTAATTCTAATAATTGTTGAGTATGATGGGGAATTAAATTTTGAGATTAAGATTGGGATTCAACGCCCTTATAGTCGAGAAACGATATATGTAAATGTATTTACTACTATTAGGTAATATAGTTGGCACACACGCACCAATTAGATAATATTGTTGATCCGTGCAAGTATTTTTGATACTGAATAGATCTGTGATGTCTAGTACATCATCACCGCTTACCTTAAGATGAAGAATTATAAAAAAAAAGTGAAAAAAAACGTAAAAATGTATAATCATCGAAAGTGTTGAAATTCGTATCAGCTTGAAAAAAGGCTACTTAATGACACAAATTGTGCAAATTGCAAGCATTTCCCTCTAAGCAAGGTTCGAAAAACTAAAATATAATTTTTAAGGGCGTTGCATCCAAGTTTTCACCTAAAATTTCAATTTCTTTATGAACTTGGACCGAACACCCTTAATTGAACCAACAATTAAAATGCATATCCTAATTTGTTTAGAGTTGTTAGGATAAAGTATTAGTTCTACAATTGGATCTTAAAGACACATTAAGCGTGTTGGGCCCAAGTGTCATGAGCCTTAAAATTCTGTCTCCTCATTTTACTCATCTCGAAATTTGCAAATTAATTTTTCGAACTTTGAAGTAGAATTAAAAAAATCTTCACCACGGCTTAACCCGCCTTAGGCAGCATATCTTCAAATAATAATAATATATATAAATGTAATAATATATCGCTTGAAGTAGAAGAAAAATCAATTGAGAAACAATTTAAAGTTTAGAGAAATCTTGTTGCCGATCTGCGAAAAGTTTTTTTTTTAGCCAGAAAAAGAATATATGTATGTATTTATCAATTTTTCAATTCTACACCAATTTTCCTCAATCATTAAACTAATGCTTTTGCAGTAATCCATCGAGAAATCGGAATTATTTTCTTGAATCAGTTTTCTTGTATAAAAGAGTACTTTACTATTATTATGAAAATAATTTTTCCTGGGTCTTTTCCCAGGAATAATTCGAGTCGATTCTAGAGAGAAAAGGAAAATATTGAAGTGAATTGTTAAGAGAAACCAAACTGATGCTATTTTTGGATTACAATTTAAAATATCGTCTATTTATTGGAAAGTACTTGCTATAATATCCGCAAATTGTAGACGGATCAAACCTTCGAGCTCAATAAATCCGCTAGATTAAAGTTAAGGGTATGGGTGCAAGTTTTAACCACAAAATTCGATCTCTTTATTTCACTCAAAGGGATTTTACTTTTTTGGGGTCGAAACCTTGATTAGTTTTTCCGCAATTATAAAAAATTATACATTTTTTCTCTATAATTATATTTGTTGAGTAAAATGAGAAAATCGAATTTTAAAGTTAGAAATTGGTTTCAACGCCCTTAAATAAGTGAAAATATATTTGATGTTAGGAAATGTATGTGATGAACCAAACTAGATAAGCTCGAAGGAATATAAAGATAGCTTAAAATAATTCAAGAACAAATAGCAGAATTCTGCACGCATAGTATTTTTCCACGCAACGTTAAATTAAATAGTGAAATTGGAAAACGTTCACTCATATAAACATCATGAAATTTGTACCTGATTTTTGCTGACATAAGTTCGCCCTTTGTATGAACAGATTATTTCTAGGTAATTTTTGTGACGCAGGAGATTCAAGTTTCAAGCGTTGTTGTTACGTTACACTGACTTGTTTGAAATCGACCTTAAAATTCACGTCGCACGAGACAAGAGATTATAAGGTAATCAATAAAGTCTGTATATCTGATATGCTTGTGCATTTTTAAAAACTTCTGTTTTTCAAGTACAATTACTAATTTTATTAAATATTAGAAATATAGCGCAAGTTTTTGGGGACTTTCAAAATATGTGAGTGGAAGAGACATGAAAGATATTAAACGTGAATTAAAAACAGAAACAATCATTTATGTACATATACAACATACATTTATGCGCTTTTATTAGAATGATCGGAAGTAAAATCAGGGTATCTACTAATTTCGTCCACTAAATTTCCGGTAGATTGGCGGCTTTATAAATTTTTAATTTTTTAATAGAAGCAAAAAGAAAATATGTGTAACCATTTCACACAAGGCTAAAATCACAATCCCGCACTAGTAACGAAATTTACTATAAAGGTGTTCTTTATTATACATAATTATATTTATATCAAATATTTTTTGTAAATACATACAATTCCTGATTCGAATTTCTAATACGGATTTATTTAAATTCTCAGTTATTTCTGATTTTCCTACTTTCATTTAATTTCCTATTTATTTTCCAATTTGCCCGGTTAGTAGACACCCTGTAAATTGCTAACAAAACATTCGTGGGTGTCTTTGAACAAAGGTTTTAAATTTCCGAGCCTATTGACTCTTTTCCATAACTTTGTCTATTCTATTGTTAAGATCAAGATTTTGCCAGTCTAGGGCAATATTGTCAAGATGATTGTCGAAATCTACCAGATTCCTGTAGTCTTCTTCTTTCATCAGGCAAGACATCGTGTCTTGAACTTTCTTACCCCCACCGAAATTTATGCTGAAAGGTAAGTTAATACGTAATGATATAGTTAATAAATTGGAATTCAGAGGAACTCTTCTGAGATATAAGAAATTCGAAATTAAAAACGATTTCTTAGGGTTTCAAAGAATAAAATACTAACTTAGCTTTTTCCTTGGGTTTCCATTTGCCATCAGCATACTGAGATATCCTCAGTGGATTGATTTCCATATTATAAGTCAATTCTCTATTATTAACCTGAAATTATTGGAATTTAAAAATATAGTTAAAACAAAACGTTCAAATTATTTTATTTCTTATTAAACTATTTGTACTCTTTTTAAAGTATTATGATTTACTTACAACGACTAGTAAAGCTTGGCCAAAGTTTTCTGCTATTTTATCAGACATTGTTCTGTGAGCTGGTTTATCCGAACTGCAAAATTTTAATATTAAAGTGTAAATATTTCATGTACCCTTTGTATTAGACTAAAGTTATAGATAAAGTCAGTTAAGTTATTACCTCAAATCATTGATATTTTCATTTGCTAAGTAGTATCCTGCTATAACGAGACCTTTGCGAGAGGCGTATTGATCCAGCTAAAAAAATGTTTCAGTGAAATTATATTTAGAAAAGAATTATGTAAAACATAAGGATGTTGAATCCAAACTCTAATGAAGAAAGTAAATTCCCCATTTTACTCAACAATTATTGAAGCTAAATGTCTATTCGCTTTATAAATGTATTTAGTTCTAAAATATATTCAAAATTAATCTTAAAACTTAATCTTTTCATTTTAATGATCATACATTTAGATTTGGTAGTATGCTTGATAAAAACAGGTTTTAATTTACTATTTAATTTACTATTAGACAATAATACAATCATTTAGCACTTTTTGAAAATCAATTTGAAAATCTTCTAAAATTGTATCCTTATATGAATAAAGTTTCGAACGTTCAAATGAACGAAATATTTTTTTCAAATTATATTTTATCCAGAAATATTGTGCCAACTAAAAATAACAATCAGGATTACAAGTTTATTTAATTCTTTATTATTTTCAATGTAAATAAATCAAAATGTAAAAACTTTTTATATTTACAAATACAATCAATACAAAAATTCGTTCATTTGAACGTTCAGAACTTTTCAATCATGTATCCTTAAAAAACCAAAGTTATAAGAGAAAACTAATATTATTTATATCAATATACAAAATAAAATTTAAATTTTCAAATTTGAAGCTACCTATGCTACCTATTTATATACTTTAAAAATTAGAAGCTCCAAAATAATCAATATAAACATTGATCCTATTCGGATTATTCAGACTATAGAATCCTAACCTAAACTAACTTTCTTTCATGAATCGTGCGTATAACTCATCTATTTAAATAATAATGAATGATAGATTTGATAAATAAGTGTAATGACACAGAAATTAAATAAATGTAGTTAATTACTTACCATGGTTAGGGCGACTTCTGCCATGGGTGAAATGTGTAGACATACGTGAAATAGTGGAATTGCATCAACTATTTGTAATTCTGAGGATTTCTCGTCCAATTTATTTTTTGCTTTACCTAATAGTATGCCATTTATCGCGCAGTGAGGATATTTCACCGCATGTAAAAGAATTTTACAGTAAGCACGAGCAGAAAAATAAATGTCAGCCATCTTTACACAAGTGACACGTATACAAGATAATGTGACACTAACACAAACACATATATAATTGCATGAATCGTTCTTTTTCCCCCCCATAATAGAGTCACGTGACCGAGAGGAACCAATCAGAATCTATTTTTATTTCGTTGCCATGCAACGCGCACATGCTGTTTGGCGTCCTCAATGATCTGTCATCTGTCAATGAACACACAAGTCAATCGAATTGAATCGAATATAAAGTGTCAAATTGTGCCAAAAATAAGTAAATATTGACAATTTCTCATGTATTGATCTTTGAATAAATTTCATAGGATTTTAAGTTGAATCCAAATTCTAACCTCAAAATTCGATTTACTCCTTTTACTCAACAAATATTATACATAGCTATACCTTTTCACTCTATAATCTTTTCATTTTACTTGATTTTATTTTAAAATATCTATGTAATTGTAAATATATTTTAAGTAAAATGAAGTTTCGAATTTTGAGTATGAACTCGAAAAATTAATTTCCTGTAAAAATAAAGGAACCAACAACTTTTGCGGCTTTTCCTAGACAATTTAAGATTACCGAACAAATATGTATGACGATAATTATTCGGATACGTCAGACGTCAATGCAGATGAAATAGATAAAATACTGGAGAATATGGAAGATTTAGACAACGCTTTACTTCGTGGAACCTTAAAAACTCAAGATTCCAAAAAAGAAGCTAAAACAGTTTCTGAACCCAAGAAAAAAGTTGTATTTCGAGGTAATTATTTTTGAAAATGAACAATTTTGTACACTTTACAATAATTCTAAATCTTAAGTTTTATAATTTATAGACTTTGACGAAGATGATCCACTCGCAGATCTTATATCAGAAGAAGATACTTCAAAAGATAATTCAAAACCTCTGACGTTATCCCAAAACAAGAAAATAGTAGATCTCTTTGGAATAAAATCAGAAGAATCTTCAGCGCCTGTTTCAAAATTAAGCTCTCAATCTATCAATTCTATTTCACGAAACACCGAAGAATTGAAACCTGATGCTGTGCCAAAAGAAAGCAATTATGGACTCGGATTAACAAATATATCTCTACCAGAAAACATAGCTACAAAGAAAGCTCAGATATCTAAATCGATTTTTAATGACGATGATGACATTATTTCAAATTTAAATGATAAACCAAAACTACTCACTGAGCGAGCGAAGAAGTCATCCTTGATGGAAGACTTATTTGCAGGATTTTCAAATCGATCTCCTTCAACCGAAGCAAATTCTGGTAAAAATTCTCTGAAATCGGGAAGAGGGTTGTCGTCAAGTCAAGGAAAATTAGAATCAAACCAAATTAATTTGAATTTAACAAACTCAACGAATTATTCAACAAATAATCCATCAAAAAATGAAAATTTAACTCAATCTGAAACTACAACTCGAGTTGGTTATTCACCTACATCAACAGTTTCAGTTCCACGAGAATCTAGAAGAGGAAGAAGACCTTCAGGAATAATTGATCCTCTGGGATTACTTACGACCTCGCAAAGTGAGCATGTTCAAAAATCTGAGGTAAAAAATGCGTAAATTTTATCTTGTCAATGTTTAGAGATGCCAAAATTTGGTGACAGTTCTATCGATTCTTGAAAACAGGGATTTTTAAAAGGGTTTATTTAAAAGTTAATCGGGAATTTTTCCTTGAAATTGAAGTGGCCACTCTGAAATTAGTTTTAAATATAAATTTTTTAATTTAGCAAGCCAATACAGATTCTTTTTCGTTGTTTTCATCACGCAAAAAGGAGGAAACCATCTTAAAGACTGCAAAAAGCGAAGACTTGCCCGAATGGCTTGAAGACTCTAAAAGCCTAAAAGGAAAATCGGAAGAGATTTCAGTCACAAATTTAAATCCAAATCAACCTAATGAATCTATTACTTCGAGTATTAGTGCCACAAATAAAGAAACTGAAAATACCGAACAAGCAATTTTAAATCATGAATTTGGAAATATTTATCCCCCAAGTGCATCAATTTTATTGGGAGCACAATTTGATCAACAAGCAGCTTTTATATCGATGCAACAACAAGAACAGGTTCTCAGAACTGCTACGACTTTATCTCAACAAAATGATAAATTTAGTAGTCTTCTAGAAAATCAGAAATATAAACTAAGCGAACAGGAAAAACAATTTAATATGCTGATTACGAAACAAATTGAGAGACAGGCTTTGTTGGAAGCTCAAATGAAATTACTACAGGATCGAATTAACGGTTATTTACAAGTATGGAATTTTTTTCACATTACATTTTAAAAATAAAAATATTTTATAATAACTGAGCCCTTTTCACGTGAAAAACATTAAGGAATTTTTTGTAGTCATTTGTGCGTAAAATGAAAAGATTAAAAGCATTAAAATTCAACATTTTTTACTCTCTGTGGTCATTTGTTGAATAAAACGAGGAGTTTTAGCTTAAGAATTCGAATCCAACGCCCTTAACAAGAAACATTTCTTTGAAAAAGGTCAAAAGTGAAAATAAAACATCTATAAAATCGAAAAGGCCTCAATTATTATTATTCAATTTACAAAAGTATTATATTTTCTAATATATTTTTCAATTGAGACTTTGATGGTACAACCTTTGCCCACGCCGTCAATTTTTTCTGGGCAAGAGAATATAAACCAAGTGGATAAAGAAACCGAATCAGAGAATCTAATCCAAAAACTGCAGCTTGAAAAACTTTATTTAGAAAACATGATAGATAGTCTCAAAGAAAAACACGAAAAAGAGATAAGGATTTTCGACGAGTCTTACAAGTATATTATTTTAATCAAATTAACTTTCCAGTAACGAAATTTTATTATTGAAAATATTTATTTGTACTGAATTTGTATAGGAAACAAGTAAATATGTTAGAGGAGACAATAAATAGATTAGAACGAAAAATGCAATCTAATTTGGAAAATTTGGAAGCTGATTACGAAGCGAAACTTCAGAAATTAAAGGAGGATATAGCGGACATGGAAAGAAGCTATAAAGAAGAAAAAGAAGAATTGAAGGTAAAGTTATTTTAAAAAAATTTTTAATTAAATATTAAATATCTTTGAAATAATTTCTATTTATTTTTCAGAAAGAACACGTTTCTGCAATTCATGAAATTTATAGTCGGCATTCTCAGAATATAATTTTACTGCAAAACGAACACGCCGAAGTGATTCAGAACATCTCGAAAGCTAAATCTTTAGAGCAAGAAGCGGTAAAAACTGTCGCCAGTCACAAAGAAAGTATCGAGGAAATGTTAACAAAAACTGAGAATGTCATTGGCAGTCTTCAAACTCTCCAAAAAAAAGTGGAAGAAAGGAATGATCACTTTCACGAATCTAGAGAGGTTTATTTTCAAACTCAAGCAGAGCACATAAAAAGTAAATTTTTCGAAATCTAATCAAATTAAAAAAAATATTTTTGAATTTATTATTTTTATATTCTTAAAATTATGCACTCACTTCGGAACTTCCACATAGTAGAGACTCTTTTCATGATAGAATTCTTTTTAAAACTAAAATAAAATTATTGAAGATTAAGATATTTTAAGATAAAAGTTGTAAAAATTATTATAAGCATACATTATTATCAAAGGCGCACACATGAATTTCTAATGAATTTTACAGTAATGAAAGAACAGCTTGAAAAACAAAACGACACTTCAGAAAATGAACGTAAAGCATTACTTATAGCAGCCCAAAAATTAGAAACATGTACTATGAAATTAGCGTCTGAAGCCCAAAACAGAAATTTGTATTACAACGAAGTGGAAGAGAGACTCAAAATAAAAGAACAAGCTGTAGTCAGAGAAAGAGAATTATTTTTGGAACAAACAAAGTGGGAAAGAAAGCATTTAGAAGTATGTAGTTTCATCATTAATATAAAATTTTAAAAAATCAAATTTATGTTTTTAAATTAAATATTCAGATTTAATTTTTCTCAGACTATGAAAGAAGTTTGGTCTAAAGAGCAAGCAAGGCACCTTGAGCTTCTTACTCAGGAAAGAGACCTTCTTATCGCTGAAAAGAGTAAACTAGAAATTTCCAATAGACTCAAATCTGGCACGTATGATGTTGCAAATGCAGAGGTTTGTATAAAAATGAATTTAAGAACTTAAATACATTGAAAATTCAATAGAAATGGTTTAAGGGTGTTGAAACCATGTTCTGATCTCAAAATTCTATTTTATCATTTTACTCAAAAAATATCTAAGTATAATATTTATTAAGTAAAATAAAGAGATGAAATTTTGAGTTTAAACTTGAACCCAACACCATTAAATAAAAATAAATTAAAACTTGCAGTTGGATGCGATGATAAAAAATGCGCAGGATGCGGCAGCGAGTGCCCTCCAAGAAAGAAGAAAATGGCAAGAGAAACTCGACGAAGTGGAATTGCAGAAAAGCGTTCTTCAAGAAAAGGAAGATCAACTCGTAGTAAAGGCCAAGGAACTGGAAAGTCTCACTCAAGTAATTGATCTGATACTAAAACTTATAAATTCTAAATTAGCATGTAGAAAAAATGAAGACATTATTTTTTTTTCTATTTTAGTCAGCCCTTGCTAAAAAGGAAGAAGGATTACGAGCTTTAAAAGAAGCACGTAAAATAGAAGAAGAGTCTAAAAAAAGAATGAACCATTTACAAATGCAGCTTGAAATCCTTGCCCAAAGAGAAAATAGAATCGCTACAGAAAAACTTTCTCTAGCGAGGTAAGACATAAATTAATTTCAATATCCGAAAGGTTTTTAAAAATTAAATATTCAAAACGATATATTTTTCAGGGAAAGACTTTCTTTGAGAATTAGGCCAGTTGAAAAGCCCGAAAAAGATATAAATGGAATGGAAACGCAGGAAAAATTTGTTGATGAGCCTTCTTATTTTTCTGATGTTCACTCTAGTGTTCTCAAAACTCATTTCACGGTAAGATTTTATTTTATGTTTAAAAAATTATTTAAAATTACAAGAATTATTAAGAAATTTATAGAAAAATATTCATTTAACAGGATATTGTCGATCCACAACTGATTTTACTGAAATTAGACCTTGACAATAAATTGGACGCGTCCAGCCAATATTTTGACTATATTCAACCAGCAAAGCACTGATTAAAAGTATTGTGATTCAGAATACGGTTTGTGATATATTTTAAGATAAATAAGTATACAATGTTATTCAAAGTGAATTTTTTGTTTGTGGTAGAAGTTTTTACCAATGTGAATTAAATGTGTTGTTTAATGAAACACAGAATCGTCGAAGTCCTGATGATTTTCCCCTGAAAAAATAGTTTTCTCAAAACTTCGAGTAGAAGGCAATAATATAGGTGTTGGATCAAAGTTCTAATAAATAATTTTCACTATAACGCTATAACTAGGCGATTTACCTTCGTCTGTACAAAACGAAGTTAAATATGTAGTCTAGTTTTAACAAAAATATTTGTTATTGCCTTTGAGTAAAATGAGATCGAATTTTTAAGTGAGATCCTGGACCCAACACCCTTAAGTGAATAATCTTTTTTTTTATTCAAGAAATAATGCAAATTTATTTATTAATGCGTGCATTTATCGAGTGGTTTGGACAATTTACAAATTAAAAACTCACCTTCGTCGACAAAAAGTGTATTTTTTAGCTCGTCTACTTTCGAGTGTAAAGCTTCCACTTGATTGAATGAAGATCTTACTTTTCTTAGTTCGTTCTCAACCATTTTTGTGCAGTTCACCTGAATTAAAAAGAATTTGTAATAATAATTATAATACTTGTTGAGTAAAATGAGGAAGTTCAATTTTAAGTTTATAGAAACTAGATTTAACACCCTTAATTGTACTCACCAGATCACTGGCAGGTTTAGAGACGTCTATATTTTTATCGACCTCAAGAATTCTTTGTACATCCTTAAAATTATTCATAAAAGTAATACTTTCCGTAAAAAGGTTCATAGCTTGCCTGAAATAGTAAATATTTATATGATTATTATATGAAGTGACCTCACAGTGGAATGATCAATTAAAGGTTTATTGGACCTGTAACATAATAAAATATAAACGTACTGTTGATATTCAATTGATACTGGTAGACCTTTAGCGGTTTCAGATTCCTGAATTACTTTCCGTATTGAGTGTTTGTTCGACGTTAAAAAATTCAGATTCTTCGCAAGAATTTCTTTCGTCTCAATAAAGTTTTCTATAAAAAAAATTAAACAATATAAACAAAAATGTTAATAATATATATTGAAAATTACATTTCAGAATTACCTGTTGCTTCTACTAAATCCTTTACTATTTCCGCTTCCTCTGCACTTCGTTCAATTTCCACTTTCTTGTGTTTTTCAGACTCCAATTTTCGTCTTTCTTTTAAATCTTGTATAAAAGAATCCACTTTTTCCATTTTATTATATTTTTAAACTGTTTATTTATGGAAATTTGAAAACTGTCAACAATAGGTATATGCTACTTAACCACAAAACTTTCAATCTTTGATTAACACACAATCTATCACTACAATGATATAAAAATTAATTCCAAATGACGTGACTTCTTTCTTAAGACGTTTTTTTCATAATTATTCACTTTTTTTTGTAAAATTCTACTGAAAATTGATAAAAAAAAAGTATAAAGATTGTTTATATTTTTTATTCAAAAAGTCTTAAACTGTCTATAGATGTCTCTAGCGTCCAACCAGAATAACCAACATTTCAAAATACATACTTATAATTTTTGATTGGTCAATGAGAATTGAGTCAATTCCAATCTTCCAATGAAACAAGCCAATTCCAATTGTTGGAAATTACATGTTGGTAGTATTGCTTAACAATATCACACACGTGTTGACTGTTGACATGGCGGTATTTTAACAAAATTAAAACTGCGATGTATAATGAAAGTATTACCTAACCTCTTTTCTCAAATTATTTGACATTTCATTGTTTATCAATTGGATCACTTTTTACACAATCAGCATTATTCTTCGAACTCTGTTGTGAAAGTATAAATTATGTTTTATTTTTTATATTTCTTCACGTAATTGTGACCTGTTTGTAAAAATTTATCGCAGAAATTCATCATCATGAGCGAAGAAAGTGAGTAAAACACTATTGCATTTCCACATTTTATCACTTTTTTCAGATGATTTATTAAGTTTTTGACTTCAACAAATTTTTTAAATATAAAATAGAATTACATTTATAATAAGAAACAGCTATTTATTTTTTTAAAAGTACAATTGGGAGACTCATAACAAAATTTTTAATTAAATTGCGCAGTTATATTTTTTAAAATTACTTTATTAAATTAAATGTTCTTCATTTTATTTCATTCTAGATGTTAAAATAAAAATAAATGGTCTGTGAAATTTTAATTAAATTTTTTTATTGTTATTAGAACTATTGAAGAGAAAGCAACGTGCCAGGAACGATGGTAATGTGAAACAACTTGCAGAAATCCTGAAAGAATTAGGAGATCTTTATTTTGAGACTGGCAGATTTGAGATGGCATTGGAAGAATACCAGGAACAAGTAGAAGCTTGTCAAGTTACAGGAAATAAATTAGAATGTGCAGTGGCACATAGAATGATAGGAGAAGCTCATGCCAATATGGGGAATTATGAAGAGGCACTTGTTCATCAAAATCAACATCTCGGTATTTAATACACTTAATCCTTGTCAATTTGTATTTATTTGTCTGAATAAGTAAAACGGACGGTATAATAAATAAAACCGATTTTTACAGAGGGAGCTCGAGAACTTAACAATGTTTTAGAGGAACAAAGAGCTTTCGCTACATTAGGAAGAACTTATCTCTGTATTGCTGAGAGCTTAATAGAAAAACCTGATGAAAGAAATGAAGCTCTCAACAATGCTAAAAAGGCTTGCAGCAAAAGCATTCGACTATGTGCGAAGTAAATAAAGCTTTAAATTTAAATTTTCTCTAATCTAATATTTTTATAAAAGCAAGATATGTTTTTGCAGATTAAAAGGCAGTATTAAAGAAAGAGAATTAATGATGATGCAGGCAAGAGTGATGTTAAATCTAGGGCTTGTTCGAGAGGGACAGAAAGCGCCAGAAGAGGCACTAAAGATGATAGAATCAGCTGCTGAATTATGTAGGGAACATGATTTAAAGGAAGATCTTCATAGAACAAATCTGGCACTCGGTGCCTTTCACGAACGGCAGTCAAAATACGAAATGGCTTTAGAATTCTATGACAAAGCAGCCAATGTCAACGACTTACCAATGAAAGCCAACGCTTATTTGGCTAAAGGAGAACTACTTCTAAAATTAGGTGAATGGCTCGAAGCTCGAAAGCCATTAGTAAGTCTCTACATAATGAAGAATTTATCTGAAGAAGTCCGAAAAAATGCTGAAAAATTATTGAGAATTGGTAAGTGTTTGATTCTTCTTTTTAAGTTAACAGGGTGGCCACTAACCGGGAAACAGTTATACAATATTCGATAATTATTATTACAAATGTTTGAAGGTCAACCGGGAAAAATAAAATTTTTATTGATGAAGGTGTGAAATAGCCAGCAATTTTTCCCTGAAATTTAAGTGGGCATCCTGTAATCAAGCAAATTTCGAATTACTATTCTTAAATCTCTAAAATCAAATCATTCTTTCAGCTGTAACAATATGCAAAGCAGAGGACACCCTCTTAATTGAAACAAACATTCTAGCCAAACTAAAACTTTATGAGAATTTAGGAGATGCAGCAGTGGAGGTGAAATCTTACGACAAAGCGATAGATTACTACGGAAAAATGCTAATGTGTGCGGAGGAATGTCACAGCGAAAAAGTAGGAGCAGCTTTAGTAAGTCTGGCTCAGACTTTAAAAGATGCTGAACGATATTCTGATGCTGTAACTTATGCACGTAAGGAATTGCAACTCTGTTCTAATCCACGAGAAGCTTGCAGATCGGCTCAATACCTCGTAGAACTGATGATATTAGCCAGATATGAAGAACAAGAGATCCGGGAAACTTTCAATCTGGCTTTATCTTACGCTCAGGAATCCAAGGACAAAAATTTGGAATTTTCAGTTCTGAAAGAACTTCTTGAATATTTGGAAAATGTATCAGATTTAAAAGAGGTAGAGAATGTTTCTTTAAAGATCAGTAAATTAGAGGACGTTCTCGAAATCGAATCGGACGAAGAAGAAGATCTGAAGAGTCAAAATATCGGGGAAGATATTTGCTTGGATGATTTATCTGACGTTGAGGAAGCTTTGAATAAAAATGAAGGCATTCAAAAGCATAAAAGAACTTTCAAAAGAGGTTTCGTTATTAAGAGAAACAATTTGGGTGAAACGCAATTACACACCGCCTGTATCGCGGGAAATATTGACAGTGTAGAGAAACTTTTAGCAGAAGGCCATCCCGTTCACGTGCGAGATAATTGTGGCTGGACTCCACTACATGAAACAGCAAATCACGGTTTCGTGGACATCGCAAGAGAACTAATCAAAGCTGGAGCTGATGTAAACGACCCTGGTGGTTCGATGTGTGGCGGAGTGACTCCTCTTCACGATGCAGCAGCTTGTGGACATTTTTCGATGATTTATTTCCTTCTCGAAAGCAGCGCAAACGTGAACGCAGTAACTGAAAATGGAGAAACAGTTCTTGATTCATTAGAGAGTTGGAGGAATCGAGTCGAGGGAGAATTGTCCTTTGATAGTGAAACCGAATACGACTATGCTCATGAAAAATTGATGAGATTAATAACGGTGAATCCGAAAAACAAAAGAAAGTCCATTCTACAGAGGTCAAGATGGAACGTATTGTTCGACGAAGAAGAGGACGTAGAAGACAAAAGGAAAGAACACAAGGAAACTGAAAGAATTTCTGCTGGAGAGGATTATAAGAGGACAATAGCTAGTTTGAAACACAGAGGAGGATTGATAGGAAGTAATGTGAAGCACTCGAAAGTTCCAAAAATCACGGCACCTCTTATAGATTCCGAGGAAATTCTTGTCGAGGATTGGCTGGAAGAAGATATAATTGTGGCTCCGAAGAAGAGAACCTCTTGCGAAACTCATGTTAATGTTAAGAGGAACTCTACTGAATCCAGTTTGAGTGTACAAAGAAATCCGAGTACTGATAATTCTACGACAATCAAAAGAAAGTCTAGCAACGGTCTTCCAGAATCAGAAAACGAATCTAAACGACAAAGAAAACTTTCCACGGAATCAGAAGCAAGTCTTGATTTGGAAACTAATAGTCGGGATAGTATGGAGAGTAACGAGACAAATTTTTTCGAGCTTTCAAGAAACAAAAAAAAGAGAACGAGGCAATTATCCCTCTTGAAAAGTGGATTTACTACGGAGACAAAGTCTCGAACGCCTTCTCCCGTATTTTCGCATACGTCTAATTATCCACAGAAACAAATTGTACCTTGTGAAGTTTTGCATTTTTCAGTCTTAGTGGATTCTGATACCTATAATGTAACGATTACGTATTTTAGTGATCGAATAAATTTAATAGAGAGTTTGATGGAAGAAGTCAAAAATAAATTTGAGAAAGATACGGGTTGCAAGGCGAAATTGAAATTAACTACTTTGGAGGGAACTGAACTTTCTCCAGAAACTACGGCGAATTTTTTATTGAGGAGTGGAGATTCGATTAATTTGCGAGGAGAAATTATTGATATGCATACGCCGTCCATTGTCGAGAGATACAAAGCTCTTTCCAAAGATTGTAAAACATGTAAGTTTTTAAGGAGATTTTTTTATTTATATTTAAATTGAGGATGGTTACTGATTGAAATTATTTTTTTATTTTCAGTTGTGCAAGAATCCACAATAAAGTGCCTAAAAGTTTGCGAAAACACATCAATATTTCGTCTAAACTCTAAAGAAACTCTGGACGAAGAACTCTCTCCTTTGATGAAAAGTTTGCAATACCAGAAAGGACTCCAAACTCTTCACTTGTCAGGAGGAACTCTTTTCGACCACGGAAAACTCTTAAACATAATGATTCAAAGACTGCCATATCTCTATGAGTTACATCTACAAAATTGTGATATAGACTTTAAAGTTCTATCTCAGATAGAAAAATTTCCTCAGCAACTTAGAATATTAAACCTAAGTTACAATCCCTTAAGCTCACAAAGCCAGGAGAAATTAAAAAATCTCCTTCAAACTTTAAATCATCTGCAGATTTTGAATTTACGACATTGCAAATTGGACGAGTTTCGTTTTACACTTACAAATGAATCTCTCGAAAATTTGGATATTTCCTGGAACGCTTTGGGAGGTGAAGGAATAAGTCATCTTCTCCAAAGGCAAATGCTTGGCCTGACTCTTTCCAATACTCAGAGTCCTTGTAGTACTAACGTCGTCAGTAAAATTATTAACAATCCTAGGTATTCTCTGTTTGCTTTGGAAACTTTAGAGCTTTCTTCCTGCAAAATTACAGACGCTGACGTTAGAAGAATTCTATCAGAAACTCCAAATCTTTCAAGATTTATACTTTCAGGTAACAAAGAAGTTACTAAAATTTCAGTTTATGCTCTTCTTAAACGAGAGCCTAGTTTATTTTGCATCGATGTTGGAGGCTGCACTGAAATTGTTGACTTGCCCTCGACTGATGTGGTGATAAAAAATCCGGAAGTTTGCACTTTAATAGTCAGTATGGCTGGAAACGTGATAGATGCGTGGGAAGATCTATGGATGGGAAAGGGTGCAGCTAATAAATTGCCACATAACGTAGTCATTTTCAAGCCTTTATAATTTAGTTCTGTGTATAAATACATATATTAGTAGTCTGTATCATAAGATCATCTGAGATTAAATGTATATAGTCTGTTTCCTATCTTACAATTTAATTCTTGTACATGTACATACTTTTCTCCTGGATTTTCGGAGAAAAATTTCTTTAGAGTTGTTGATAAAGATGGAAGCAGTTCTTTGAATTGTTTTTCCTGATTATCGAGACTCCACAAAAAACTTATGTGGTGCGAGGCTTCCTATAAAGGTTTAGGTAGTCGGATTAAAAATACACGAGAAAATACATATATATTTTTATAATATAATAGAAACGATTAACAAGTTGAAAGGTGTTTAACGGTGTTGAGGTTCAAGTTGTAATCTCAAAATTCCATTTCCTAATTTTATTCAACATATATTACAAATAATTTTCTGGAATACAATGAGGAGTTCGAATTTTAAGATTAGAATATGGAGCTGAAATCCTTTAGAATTTTTAATTACAGATTTATAAAAATACTCTTACCTCATAAAAAGGAGGCAACTGATATTCTTTCAACAATTTATTTAAATCGTCTGTTATATCATCTAAAGCGCCGTTGCTTTCGCAGCCAATACTGAGAAAAGTGCGAGTTTTGTTATCATTGCAATAAATCTTAACATCTCCTAGTTCCATTGAAAATTCATTTGTATTTTCCGCTATTTTCTTCAATCCTTCTACAAAAGAATCAATCCAATGAAATTTCAGTGCTACGGTTCGAGTGAGACTCACATGAAATTCGTCAAAGAGTTTTCCATTTTTGAGAGAGTTTTGAGTTCTAATCAAATTCATCCAGGATCGTAAAGTCTCACTTGGCTTATCTAAATACGATTATTGAAATTAGTAATGTTTTACTTCCTCATAGGGGAAGCTTTGTTTTTAACTTGTAATGTTGATTTTGTAAAAGCTAGAAATGGATAAAATATATTTATACACACATAAAATGTAGACAAGGGTAGCCCAGTTTCCACGTTCGTGTTTAAACGCTCGAGTTCTACCTTCATGTTGGGAAGGATCGTCGGCAACTTCTGTGTGAAGATCTACTCCTTTCCATGTTGTTATACTTTGCGGTAAAGGTAGCCTTTAGTTGAGAAATTAAGATGCTGGTAAGAAAACGTTTCAAAATATTAGGACCATTAGGACCTTTAAACGAAAATCGAACTATAATTTAAGACATATATGTAATTATTTATTAGTTTTAAAAAAACACTTGATTAACGAATTAACTTTAAATTCACTTCTATTATTGTATAATGTACATCATAAGATGAGAAGCGCACGTATGTTGATATACGATACAATAAGAAATATAGTTTTTAATTCCTTTAAAAATTTTAAAACTTTAAAAACTTAACCTAAAAAAGTTACTCACCTGTTTTCACAGTTATTTTTGTCGTTTTCTTCGTTTTGCAAATTTAATTTTTCATCCTCGGAATCTGAGGAATATTCTTCTATTAGACTTAAACCCGACATAATAAATATTCTTTAATATAATTAGGTAAACAAGACTTTTTAAAATAACAATATTTACATTTTGTTCAGTTGTTTCAGTATACGCAGAAATGAACACCGCTCCCATTGGCTCCCATGGACACGAATCTTGACCAATCACTTCTTGTCCAAAATTGAAAATTGAGGTCTGTGATTGGTCGAGAATCATATTATACATTTTGGCGGAAAAATCAAAAATTTTAACATCAGACAATGCCATTCTAATTTAGCAGCACTGATTAAAAAACAATCTTATTGTTAAACTGATTAAACAATATATATTATTAAAATAGAATATGGAAAAGCTTATAGTTATACAGGGTATCTACTCAAACTCTGAAAAAAATTGCCTGATATTTTCAGGTTGTTCAGAATTTCCAGGTAAATAGACATGCACCTTGTCATAAATGAAAACTTCAAAACTATTTATTTATCCTCTTAAGTTATTTAATAGTAATTAACTATACAAGCAGGAAGGATTCGATTTTACAATCCTGACATTTTGAAGAGAATTCTACTGTAACATGATCGAGTAATTGATAAAGCTGAATAATCATATATCTCCAGGGAATTTGTTTTCTTCAATTTGGGTATCAAATCTCTCAATCCAGCTCGTAGGGCATATAGCTTCATATACTCTCTTGAATTTCTGGCATGTTGCATCTTGTTCCCCACGGACTTTCTTGCATCGATGAAAATCGATGTAGTACTGATAGCAATGCCTGTTAACAATTTCAAATTAGATTACTTATTTATTATGGTCCTCGTTTTTTTTAAAACTATTAAAGATTTTGAAACGTTTTTTTTTTAATCAAAGTATATTCGAAGGACTAATGCGCATTAATATGTTAAATCTCAAAATTTGATCTTTTCATTTTACTTTATAAATATTATAATAATTAGATTTTTTTTCATTCTACGGCGCTACTCTTATTTAAAACAGAAGTTTGTCTATAGAGTGAAAAAATATATAATTTTAACACTGCACAAAACGAAGACATCGTTATAAGGCGAAAAAATATCTGTTGAGTAAAATGAGGAAATAGAATTTTGGTATTTTAATATTTTATGTAACTAAATAGCCAAATTTTTAAAGTTTGACTGTGCTTAAGTTTAAGTTGTACAGTTAAAATGCTCAATTTCAAACATATAAAGAGTAGCATTTTCACCTGGTTTGATTTTGATTAGGGAATCTAGGGTCCACTCCTACAGGCTCGTAAGTTCCTTCCTCTAATTGTTTGCAGACTTTCTGAATCTCTGCTTTCTCCGACATCTTAGAAGATTGTACTGCTCAACAAGTGATTGCTTCTGTTACTCAAAGATCCTCTCACTCCAAACAAAATCTTTCCCAAAAAATAAAAATCCTTCCCGATATTGAAATATCCCTCATTAAAATATAAAATCTAATTTTTAAATTCTCCCCTGGCAGTCATAAGATCAAATCCCTACCCCAATCTCTCGCTCTAGTCCATTCATCTCTAGTTTCTTATCATTTAACACTAACACAGATACTTGATAAGTTACTTGTTCACTGCTTTTAATATCTAGCAAATCATCATCCTTTAACATTAATAGTGTTGGGTCCAAGCTCTATCCTCCAAATTTAATCTCTTCATTTTACATACAAAGTATTATACTTAAACATTTTTTTCTCTCTAAAGAGCTACTCTTTTTTAAAATTAGAAGCTTGTCTGTAGAGCGATAAAATACTTAACCTTAGTACTTTTTACAAAAAAAGGAAGAATTCGAAACCTTAAGGTTAGAAGTTGGTCAACACCCTTAACACTATAATAAAATAATCCAAAACGTCCAGTATTCTTTTCAGAAGAATTTAGAGGGAGTTATTAATGAAAAGACGAAGTCAGGAACCCCCTATTTCACAAGAGGCCTCGTATTGTCCTCTTCCTGGCAGCAAACTTCCCGATATTTCTTCACCTCCGCCATATACAACGACCAAGCATCTTTCGGTTGTTCCACTGTCTGCTCCACCTTTGGTTTCGCAACCATCCCAGTTTTTAGGATCCTTCCACCTCGTCTCTTGCCAACCATAAGAGGCGGTGGAGCAACTGGTTTTTCTTCCAAAACAGAAGTCGTCGGTTTCTGAACTGGTGGCATCTGTTCTTGCATCTTCTTGAACATCTCCATAAAGCTGCCGTCGTTTTTGAATGCGTTTGGTTGAGGTAAAATCACTGGAGGAGGTGGTGCGACTTCCACAGCTTCTTCTGCAGCATCAGATTCATATGAAGGAGTTCGGTGCTGCTTGCGAACTTCCCTAAACCTCTGCCTCTCTCTGCTCTTGTTGCGACTTCGACTTCGTCGTCTTTCACGCGACCTGGACCTTCCCCTGGAAGTATTTCCCCTGGATCTCGACCCACCCCGGGACCCGGATCTACCCTTTGACCTAGTCCTTGATCTACCTCTTGACCGCGATCTTCCCCGTGATCGAGATTTTGATTTATCCCTCCTTGAATATTTTCTTAATCTCTCCCTATCTCTATCTCGTTCCCTGTCGTTGGAACGCGATCGTCGATAGGTGCGGAATGGAGAGGACCTAGAGGAGCTGCGTTTCCTTCGTCGCCTTTCTGGAGAGTCGACTCTGGATGATCTAGACGATTTGTGTTCAGGAGGTGACTGTGATCTTCTGGAGGTGGATCTGCTTTTGATGAGATCGTATGTTGAGGTACTTGAGCCAAAGAGAGGAGGTGAAGGCGGGACGGGCGGCGATTCTGAATTCGACCTGATGCCGTGTTCGTACCGTTTAGAGTCCATCGTGTGCTGAAGAAGCGCCCGGATCTCGGCAGCTGAATGGACAGACGGATACCTATAAGGATAGAAACTGCCTTCTATAAGTAAACAGTCCCAGCTGTATTTTTGTGCCGTTAATGATTGACTTTTAATATGTGCTTACGCAAGATAAATAGACTAGAGCGAGAGAACTAATTTATTGTAAATTTGTCTTCAAAATTGATCTCGATTTTTAGCTTAGAAATTATCGGGGTGTATTTCACAGATTAAAGGTATAAAACTGGATCAAGTACTGTCATTCTTGAGTTTTAAAGGCGTTGGTTCCAAATTGTAACCTCAACATTCTGTTTTCTCATTTTACTCAACAAATAATATACCTAATTATATATATTTTAACTCTGTGGAGATTCTTGCTTTTTAAATGAATTTTTTTGGAAACATGGGAAAGAAGAGCAATTCTTTAAAAATAAAGGAAAAAAATAAGGTATTTAGAAGCAAATCTTGAAAATAAGGGATATTTTACTCATATAGTTATTGTCACATGCCCTTAAGGCTATTGGAGCAACGGACAGGCTAGTTGCCTATCTGTTGCTCCATTTCGGCTAGGGTGACGATGACGAGTCTGGATCAAAATTTTCATCCTGTTTGATCAGATAAATAAAGATTGAATTTTGAGGTTAGGCCCTAAATCCAACGTCCTTGAAACGAAATTATGAAAGTTCTATAAAGGAAATTCTTTTAAAACAAATTAACAAAAGTGGAACAATAATAAGTACTAATTATGTAAATGTTTTGGCAGGAATATATAACTCAAGAATGCCAGTCACGTTCACGAGTTTTATCATTCATGACAAAAATCGGCGTTCGAAATAAACGTATATCCAAGTAATTCATCGATCATCACAAATTATTCTTATTCCTAATTGGACAGAATTAAAAATCTGATCTCGGAAATGATTAAAACATTGGCATTCCATGTGAGAAGAAAATTAATTTCTAATATGAACTTGTGATATTTCGTTCACAAAATACTAAAAATACATAAGAGACTAAAAACAGTCAGTCTTGATTTTAAATTATCAGAGCAGGTAAAATTAAACGTGAAGTGATATAAGAGACTTGACAGACTGAACAGATTCGACAAATTTAAAGGTGAATTATGATTCTTTTCTTAAGTACATTTTTTTCGAAACACAAAGGAAAAATTATCGGAAGATATATATAAATTTGTAAGGACAGTGAAATTATTTTGGGAAAATAATTTCACTGCGACATTACGGTCAATAAAGGAACACGAAATTTCGGAACGAACGGAGGCTTACCAAAATCTTAACAAATTTGTTTAACAACTAAAAAAATAAGGTCTGATCTAAACAGATGATTGCCAGTTTCTTGATAATTCCTGTGTGCCGAGATGGCTGCTTAACTGATCTAGAATTACACAAATTATTTCTATATGCAATACCTTATATTGTTCGCCTGACGAAAACAAAATGGCTACTGAGAAGAAAATCGAGGAAAATTCATGAATCTCGTTACGTCACGCATGTGTACAAACTAGTCAAACTCAAGATTCTTTTTTAGAGTAAAGAAAATTTATGAACAACTATTTGCATTGTTGAAGTCATTTATTATCGACTATTTATTAATAGTTTAATATTCCACTAAGATTTTTTAATCAGTTCTGAGCTTATGTAAATAATAACTTTTTTTTGAATCCAGCTTTCCTAACCTAACTTTATAGATATTTACAGTGCGGCACTGTACAGACATGTTTACAAAGGAAGGCATTAATGTAAGGCACTGTACATACGTAACCATGGCAACGATTTGTGTTGTTAAAATGACTAGATAATGACATTCAACTGTCAAAATTTTATTCTTTCAACTGCATTTATTAATCAAAAATAATCAAATCATCTAAATATCGTCCAGAAAGTCAGAGAGAGATTTTATTTGACTGCATAAATAACTATAGAAATTTGAAATTAAAAATTTGATAATGTCAACCGAAAAGGATTTGATAGACGGTAAGTATTTTATAGTTAAGAAAAAGTCAGATACTTATTATTTAATTAAAAATATTAATTATAAGATTATCTGAAAGCATTTAAAACAAAAATCTGTTATTAATGTATTGATCATTGCATCATTGGTATTGATAAAATGGGAAAAACATTTGAAAGGCGGTTTTCCCGCAAAAAATGTATTTTTAAAAATGTCTGACGAGCATAACCTCTAAAAGCTCTAAAAAATGTCAACGACTCTTGATATTGATGTGCAAATAGGAAATTCAAGGAAGAAAAAATTTGATTATACAGAAGAAATGGATGATGTGAAAAGAAAAAAGCTCACAGATTTTGGAGAGGCTTACATTTCAAAAAACAGTATTCCAGTCCCTGAAGTTTTACCTCCATTAGAGGTACGTTTAATAATAATAGCATCTCTGTAATAGTTTACTGTTTCTCTTTCAATCTTCATAAATACAAAGCAAGAAATATAATTCCAGGCTCCAGTATGCAAGTGCAGTCATCAATGTAATAAGCTTACCTCCGAAGACAGACTAGCGATTTTTAATTTATATCACGAGAAAACTTACGAAGAACAATCCCAATATATTGTTCATCATTGTATGCGACCTACCGAACCACAGAGAAGAAGAATAGACAAACAGATTTCTCGAAAACAAGTAACTTTCCACTACAAACTTCAACTTGGTCCAAAAATAGTGAACGTTTGCCAAAAAATGCTTTGCTACGTTTTGGGAGTGACTCCTAAGAGGATACGTGTTCTTCAAAATAAAATGAAGAACAACGACGCTGTAATCGACTTTTCTGATAAGCGAGGAAAGCACAACAGACCTCATAAACTTAGTGAAGAAACAATACAGAAAATTCGAGATCATATTAAATCAGTTAAAAATCCTCACTCTTCTGAAATGGAAATCACGAAAATGCATGAAGTTTTTTGCAAACAAAACCCTGAGATTACTATTTCTCGCATGATTTATACGAATTTATGGAGAGAAAATAATAGCTGTGCGGGTACAGCGGATTCCTTGGAAGATTTTGATGATCCAATTAATGAACGACTTATTCCTCAAGATTACATTTCAGTGGAAACAATAAAATCTGAACCGGAAAGTAAGTTTCTCAAAAGGAATCGGTTTAAAGTCTCTTTTTGTAGAGAATACTGAATAAGAACATCGAAAAACTTTACATTTTTTTACTGAGTTTTAACTACTTTTAGTTTAATTTGCATTGTATAGCTTTAAAATCTTTAATCCTTGTCATAATTTACACAATAACGCAATATTGAATAATTAATATTAAGAGTTTAAAGTCGACTAGGAAAAATGCATTTTTTGCCAGGGAAATTCGAAAATAGTCTGGAATTTGTCCTTGAAATTTGAGTGGCCACCCTGATTATTAATTCAAATGAACTTAAATTTTGGTTATAATTCTTTCAGATAATCAAATTTTAACTTTAAACGAAAAATGTTTTTGAGATAAAATATTTGATTTTTCATACTTTTTCCAGCTGTACGAGAGTCGTTGAAAGCAGATGGTCAACTTGGTAGAATTAAGGCAGAGATGAGAACCGAAGTAATGAAGCTTCTCGATGTATCGGACAAATCGAGCAAAGTAAAACAACCAAAATCTCCGCATGATGTGTTGCTTCTAAACGAACTCATTCGAGAATATTTTGACTGGATTGGCTACAAATACACCTCCAATGTTTTTGTAGCTGGTAAATTATATTTACTTTCAAAAATTTCTATTTAAGGGTATTGGATCCAATTACTTACCTCAAAATTAATTTCTTCATTAAAAAAACAAAAAATAGAAGTATATTTTCCTTCTATACATTCACAGGATTATAAATATTTGTTAAGTAAAATATTAGAAATTGAATCCAATCCCTAATGTTAAAAAGCAAATCATTTTATTTTATTTATAAAATTTGATTTTCAGAATGTGAACTCGGAAAGCAACCTGTGGATCGATCCTTTTTGGCTCAAGACTTAGGGGTGAAAGAGACTGAGAAGAGTCAAAGTCTGCCTCTTTTGTTTTGTCTCATCGAAACTTTCAAAGAACTCAAAGCGGCCTCAATGAAACCATGTTAAATAATTAATTCGTACATGAATTAATTATTGAAGATCTCTAATAGTTTAACTTGTATTTTTGTATTAATAATTATAAATTTATTCCTTATTCAGTTTAAGACAGTTGGATCCAAACCCTTACAGATAAATTTTGTTCTTGATTTTCATTTCAAATTGAGAATAAGTACAACTTTGTTAAGACTAGATGAATAATATATAATTTATTTATAAAGGGTGTGAAATGAATGACTTTAGTAAAATGAAGTGCCCACAACTGTAGAATAAAGAACTGAAATCTATTCTCTAAAGGTATAGAAAAATGAAAAATACGTAAATTAAGAACTTTTGTTATTTTATTATATGACTGCATATATCTATACATATGTAATATTGACATTAAATTACGAAAGTACAATATTAGAACGTTAATGTCCTATTTGCATTTTGTTCACGTCACTGCTCATGGTTTTTAGATATATTTTCACTTCACCTCGTAATCTAACGCAGTTCTATTGAATTTTAAAAATAATCACTTCTAATTATGCATAAATTGATAAAACATATTTTTATTTTTCATAAAGATTCCTAGAGACCTTGGGAAGTAAATAATAAATAATTTGAACGTTGGTGGACTCGTTAAAACTCCGAACTATTAATCTGATAAGAAAACCTGCTCAATATAAATTACAAACTTTTAGTTTGGAGAGCGGATTTGATCCATCAGGATGGCGATTTGACATACGATTCCGAATTCCTTTTCATTCCCTGATTTTTCCCGGTCAACTAAATGTAACTTATTTATATTTTATACAAAGCGCACATTCATTCTAAATAACATGTAATACAATAGAGCAAAAATTTGCCCCTGCGACTTTAAATCGACATCACTTTTCTGAGTTGAATAGAATGAAAAGTTGAATTTTACTGCGATCAGAAGCTTCAAAAAAGCTGCTGCTTGTAGTCTGATTATTTTTAATATCGTCATTTGTGTTTAGACTTCTTCTTCTTTTGTTTTTTGCTCTTCTTCGACTTTTTCGATTTCTTTCTATGTCTCTCTTCTTCCGAACTTGAATCTGAGGAATCTGAATAGCTATCAGTATCTGAACTAGTTTCCTTTCGAGCCAATTTCCTTTTCTTGTGCTTCTTGTGCTTCTTCTTTCTTTTCTTGTGAGACTCATCGGAACTCTCAGATTCCGAGGAAGTTGTCTCCGTACTACTAGATTCATCTTCCGAACTAGGAGACTTTGGCCTCTTTTTCAATTTCATTTCAACTTCCTTCTCCACATGACTATCATCCAATTTTGCTTTCTTGTTAGGAATTTTCTCATCGCCTTCTGATTCCGAATCAGAAGCAGAATAATCCGGTTCGAAACTCGCTTCATCCAACATACTGCGTTTACGATCAGAAACAAGTCTAGGATTTTTTCTCTGCTTCTTTACAGCATCTGCTGCAGTTGCTTCCAAATTTTCCATTCCTACCTTTTCATTATTACCTACTTTTTCCAAAGTAATTTTTTCCTTGTGCTTATGTTTCTTCTCCGAGTGCTTTTCCTTATCCTTCTTATGTTTCTTCTCCTTTTTCTTCTTTCTATCCTTGGACTTGCTTCTGCTTCGATGTTCCTTCTTCCTCTTTTTCTCTACACGTTTCATCTCTTTCTTCTTCTCCTTCTCCTTTTCATCTTCCTCCTCCTTTCGACTTGTCTTCGGCAAATCAACTTTCCTAAAGGCCTGAAGTCCTAAAGGTGGTGTCCTGTCGCGCTCTCTTTCTCTTTCAATTTTAGCAGCTCTCAAATCTGCTCTCAAGTCTGGCCTTAGATCCACTCTAGGTTCTCTTTCAACTTTCATTTCCTGACGATTCCTGGAGTCTTTTGCTCGGTCCTTCTCTTTCTTCCTCTCTTCCAAAAACACCTTGCGGTCAGTATTCACTGGAAGAGGTTCCAAGCGTTTTTCGACCGCAGGAGAGACTCTTCTCTCTCTGACGATTCTGGGAGATCTACTTCGTGTTCGACCTTCATTTTTCACTTTCGGACTTGGTTTTCTTTCCTTTTCATCTTCAACTTTGTCCCCAAGTCTTTCTTTCGCCGAGAGCCTCGTCGGTGAGTGAGATTCTGGAACTGGTTTGAATTTCGACCGATCCAGTTTCGCCTTCTTTGCTGGCTCGCTAATCTCCACATTTCTCTCATTCTTTCCTACATTTATCGTCACATTCACACTCTTTCTCTGCTCTCGTGGTGGTTCAGATTCAACTTTAGGCTCTGGATTTTGATACAAAATCTTTCTACTCTCACTGATCTTCTTTATTTCGATCGGCCTTAAGGCGTTTATAGCCTTCTGGAATATCACGTTCTCAGCCCTCTTCAGAACTTCTGAAGTCACTTTAGCCTTGGACTCGTCAGATTCTTCCACATCTTCGGAATCAAGAGCACCTTCTGGTCTTTCCGCCGTCTCGTCTCTTTCCCATTTGGAAAGTTCAGGTACTGGGGCTAAAAACTCATCTTTCTTTGGAGATTTTACTTCCACCAGTTGTTCTGTCTCTTCGATTTCACCTTCAGATAGGATTGCGTATTTTTCAGTAATCACGGTGTTTATTTCTGTGTCCTCCAATCCACCATAGAGACTTTCTACTGGCTTGACTTCCGCTTTTGTTTCTGTTGTCACGTCTGCTTTCAACTCTGGAATAGGTTTGAAATTAGGATTAGGAGGATTCGAACCAGGTTCGGATTCGTCTACCTTTGGTGGAGTCGCTTCGTTAATTTCGGGAGGTTCAGGATTTATGGCTAGAGATTTTTCTTCGAACTCTTCGACTGGGGCGATAGGAATTTCTGTAGATTCCTGAGGTTCTTCGGTTTTAATGTTCTCGACTTTGAGAAGAGCAGATGCTTCATCGACCTTTTCGAAATTTTTAGGTTCAGTTTCTATAATCTTTGTTTGCTCTTCCTTCAGGGCCTCTTTCTGAATCAGCTTCTTTTCCTTCTTCTTTTTCTTTTTCTTCTCCTTTTCCTCACTGTCTTTCTTCTTCTTTTTATCTTTAATCTTCTTCTCTTTTTTCTTCTCCTCTGGCTTATCGTCGTGATCCTTTTCCTTCTTCCTTGAACGGTCAGGTGATGTTTCTTTTACTTCACCTCTGGATTTCGACACGTATGGACTTGAACTTCGCTTGCTTCTCTTTCTATCAGTGGAAGGTTTTTCATAACGATCGTGGCGATCGCGATCTTTGTCTCCATCATAATCTCTATCTCTTCTTTCTCCATGTCTGTCTCTGTCTCTGTCTCGAGGGCGTCCTTTCTCCTCCATTCTGTGTCGATCTCTTTCTTCTCTGTAACTGAAACGAGGAAAGAAAATGTAAGCATAAAGGATATTTTAAAATACTTTTAATCATCTTGAATAAAAGTAGTTAAAAATTGTTTAGGTGACTACAAATTTTCGACCTTTAAATTACCGGATACTTTACAGTTTTTTCCCTGTTACAAATTTTTAATCCTTTTTTAATAAAAGTACAAATAAAATACATTTAAGTTTCAAAACATTTATTTTCATTCCTGGTTATTTCCTGGTTTTGCCAGGAAATAACCAGAGTAAAATAAGTAGACTCTCTGCAAGAACTTTTAAAAACTAATTTAGCACTAATTTAAAATCGATATGACTAAATCACACAGAAAAACTTACCGATCCTTTTCAAAATCTCTCTTTTCAAATTGCCTGTCATCATCTCGTCGAGAATACTTCTCATCTCGATCTTTGTCTCTCCTATCTCTATCATCTTTTTCCCTAATCCTCTCATCACGCTCCTTCATTAGAGGCGGTGGCCTTTCTCGATCATCTCTTTCTCCACGTCTGTCGTCTCTTTCACGACCTCTTTCTTCACGAACTCTATCCTCACGAATTCTTTCCTCGCGATCTCGTGCCCTAGAGTGCGAAATTCACATTAACATCAAAGTGATCACACAGAAGCATATAAAGCTTCTAGAAATAACGAGGGGTTGTTCACTCCAAGTTTGAGTGTCAACATCTTTAAGGTGTTTTCAGGATTCAACACTTCTAAGGTATACTAACAGATTTTTTTAAAAGAATTCGTGAAATTTTAAGATAACAGATTTTTGGAAATGAATTTTGAGTGATTTCGTTTAATTTTAAAGGTACCAAAAGATTTCATCAGCGAGTGGGCAACAGATTTCAAAAGTGATCAACACCTCACAAAATAATGAATGACAAAGACAATAAAATTTGTTCCGAAAAATATAAATTACCTTTCTTCCCTTGGAGGAACTCTCTCGCGTTCTTCGAGTTCTTGATTTTTAGAAGCTGGTTCTCTTGACACATGAGATCTTTCTGCAGGTCTTTCTGGATGGTCAACACCTGGAGGAGGCAAATCGTAATATCCTTCTGTTCCAGGCGGTGCGACATCATCGAATCTTTTGTGAGGTGGTTCTCTATGAGGACTATTGTATCTCGGAGGTGGTGCTCCAGGTGGATACCTATTAACAAAAAATCATCAAAATTGATCACTAGGTACCAAAGCAGAATCATATTCCACGAACTTCAAGAGAACGATGGACTGTTAACTAAAATTAATTAAAATACTTCTTGTAAAAACCTAACATTATTTATATAAAATCCTACCATGACTTTAATATTTATTACGAAAACCCAATCCTCTGCAAATTTGAGATTCAGAAACCTGAGAATTTTTTCAATAGAGTTTCCTGAAACAAACGCCGTTTTGCCTTAAATAATATACTCACAATCAACGACTCTGTGGTTCAGGTGTGAGGAAAAAGTTCTCAAAATATATTCACGAGATATTTTCCTTCAAAATTCAACAATTAGATGATCAGATTTAGTAAATGTATTCACTTTAAATGAAAAATAATTTTTTAAATCCTTTTCGGACAATTCTCAAATTTTGCGGCGGATCTTGAAGTTTAGTGGCGGTTACATTGAAATGATTTTCTCTAATAAAATTTCGTTGAAAATAGCTAAGATGAAATGACGAAATTATTACGAACAACATTGAATTATTGTGGCTGGCAACGCGTGCACTGTAAACATAATTATTAGATATAAAAGAAGATTAAACCAACATTCATAAAGAACGTATGCGACCACAATTTGAATTCAGTTTAAAAATCTAGAAAGATTTACGATAATCATTCGAGAAGGATAGTTTAAAGATTTTTGAAACTCGAAAATTGGAGAGCATTGTGAATCTTTCCAACTAGCGTTACAAATGTTGGTTTGGCCCTGAATTCACCTGAATCAGAAACCACGATGATCATCGTTTCAATCGGTTGGATTCAGCATTCTCAAATCCCGGATGGTCCTCATTTTTGGTTCTTCTTCGTTCTCTTGCAGAACTTTACGAATATTTCATTCTTTATTACAACGATTACACAAATATTTACAAGATAATTCAAGATATATATCAGAATTCGAATTCCTTAAATAGTTGCATTTTATATTTAAAGTCTACATAAAAAAGTCCCATTTTTTAAAAACGAGATTCGTATTTCTATAATTCACACAGCATTGCACAGCTGAGCTTCCATTACAATATTATATTCACAACACTAAAACATTAACATACATAAATACCTATCTATATTTAAACTTAATATGGAATATTATTCTATAATGAAAACATTCCTTCCACACAAAGCAAACACGAAGCATGTCCAATGACCTCTTTAAAATCGTACCTTTTGTATCTAAATTGGTTAAATTTCGCTTATGACAAGAAACCAGCGAAGAGTTGTTACCTAAAAACCTTATATCTTAATCTATGAAGCTTATATTTAAATAAATATGCGAAAAACGAAGCCCATTCTTTCATAAATATTCAGGAAGGTTAAAAAAATTGCGTAATTAAATACTCATTACACAAGTTTATCTTCTCAATATATCCTAGGTTCGAAGGGTCAAGCCAAACTTGATAATTTCTTAAACATTTTCATTAATTCACAATAAAATATAACTTAATACTTTTTGGTAAGAATTCATTTATTGGAAAATGAAAGGGATAAATAATAATCTGCTTTTGGAAAATGAAAATATCTTTTTATCCTTATTACAAAAAGACGTATTTTCAAATATTTTATACATAACATAGAGTGCATTATGATACAAAAGAAGAAAGCATTAACAATAAGGGACCATCAATAAATTACGTAGCATATCAGCGTTTCCCGACTTTCCTTGTAGTTTTTCACTATTTTCTAAAATAAAGCCGCCATTTTCCCAAAAATCTGTTGCAGAATTTATGGACTGTCCCTTAAATAAAACCAGTAAATTTAGTTCATCAGCAGTATATATATTTTTTATTAAGGACTTTACAGAAAGATTAGTTCATACAAGAGCTTTCTTCCCTTGTGTAATATCTGCTTCTGCATAAAAGTTTTCTAACAAATTTGTTATCGCTGGTATTTTTCGCCTGCTTAAACTTATAAACGAAATAACAATGTAAAACAAAAATAGATGCAGATAAATAAAAGATATTAGTTTAAAAAGTTTTTGAAATCGCAAATTCATTAATCGATGAAATTTACATACAAAATCTCCTACAATTAATTGTATGATAGTATTAACTCTGAAATGAACGTCAAATTTTAAATCAGAATTTATCTCTGAAATGTATTTTCAATGTTAAAATATTAATAATCATAATATTGGAATTCATGGAAATTCTGAATCCTTTGGTATATTTTTTGATATTATTTTTTAGTGGCTATCTGTTGCGTTTAGTTTTTTATATCGATGACTTTTATGATCATGAAATTTTAATTAGTTTCTGGCACCAGAACTTCCGTGTTTTCATTTAGGAGCCATCGATACTATATGCATAAACAAAAACGCTGAAGAACCTCTAATAAATAGATCCGAAGAAATTCAATTATTAGGAGTGACCTTATAATTTTTTATAATTAGTGGAGATCAGGAATTAATGATTCTTCACGAACCATGAGGGACATGTCAGTCTACATTAATGTTGAATATTTGGATTAATAATTATTACAATTAGCTTTCTCTAATGAATTAGAAAATGTAATAATTTAGTAATCGTTGTGGCAAAATAGTGAAAATATCAGTAACACCTCAGTAATGAAATGTTGATTTTGCTAGAAATAAAATCATGAATGAATGAATAAAAAAAAAAACGCCCATGCAAACTAATGTCAAAGATGAACCAATCCAATTGATCAGCCAGAAATTACAATCATATAGAATTCCAATTCGGTGGAGAGCCGATTATTACATAAAATATAAATTTTTTTTTCGTTTAATGGATATAATTAGGAAGGAACGAGTTAAGTTTAGTGGTTACACAGATGAAAAATCATTTTCAAATTTAGTTTACTGGAAATGAAATCATGAATATTACCATGAATGCAAGTGTCGAGTGAAAAGTCAGTGATTTATACCGATGGACATTGACCATTCACTTGATTAACGTCATATCGATAATCTACGCGGTATATTGAGTACTAATCTTCCAGACTATGGTGAAATACCTGCTTTTTAGTTAGTTTTACTAGAAACCAAATCAAGAATAAGTTAAGGATTGCTTCTAAAATTGAAGATTTTATTTTAGAAGAATCAATTAAAGCTACAAGCATGAAGAAGTTTCATATTAAGTATTAAGATTCATTTAAATTCGATTCATTAAGTACCTCCTTTTAAATTAGGTTTACTAGAAATCAAATCAAGAATAAATTCCTTGCACTTACAACTTATTTATGTTCTGTACATATGGATATAATTCGGACTCAAGATATTTTGTTGTTATATTTTAAAGTTTATGATTTCTCTAATCATAAAACACTGAGAGATAAAAAGGAGATGCATTTACCATAAATATGAGCAATTATTTCAGAATGGACCATTGTTTGGATTTCATCTAGCAGTTATTTACAGATAACTTGGATTCAAAATTATTTCCTGTTTAACAAGAAAACAAAATTTTTTCTTAGTTTCATCGATATAATATAAACTGAGGATATTTTAAAAAGAAGCTTTTTGTGAACCCGGTAACCTGGATTGTAAATTTTTTCCTGAGTAACAGGACAAATTTTTATTAAAATAACTGCAATGTACTTCTTAGTTGCTACAATAATAATGACTAGTAATAAAAATTTGAATTTTCCCAATGCAATGAGAGAACATAAAGTGAAATAGGTATTGCTTTTACAGCTAGGAAAGTTAAGCTTGGCGAGTTTTTGAATAGTTAAGAGTTTTAAAAACATCAAACTTAAAGCTAATACAACGGAAGTTGATCAAAACCATGACCAACTCACAGGATTATATAGTACTTTCAAGAGTTTAATGATATCTTTATTTGACGAGAATAAATTCAACCCATAGGAAAGATTGGTTTATTACAACTGCAATCTGATAGGAAAATTTGTTTTTACTCTTATTTATAATTCAAACAAATGAATTGGCATTTGCAGTAATTGAGGCTAAAATTGCAAGTGAACTTCCTTCAATTCCCGAAAATTTCCACTTTAAAACCCTAATGAAAATGCTGTCTAATCATCAGCCAGTATTATATCGAGGAAACAAAGAAAAATTGTTCCCTCATTACATTGAGAATAATTATTGTTCTAGTTAAGGTCCATAAGGATGTCTCTTTTAAGGAATAATGTCAGTATAATTCAAAGGGACATCTTAAGATACGTCTTCACATTATGAATGCGATCAATAAAACCTATTAAATCATCATACTTAAACGAAATAATTGAAGGAATGTTTTGCGATTCATTGATTTAAAACGATATTCTACGTTCTTGATTGAATTTCTTCGTAGACTGATCTAGCAACAAAAAAAGCTATTAAAAATGAAGTTCTCGTTTCTAGAGATTCGAAGATATTCAAAGTTTTTCTCTGTTTCATCGATATAATTCAAACTGAAGATATTATTGAGTGAAGTTTATTGTAATTTGGAATTAAATTCGCTAACGTTCGAAAAGAATTTGGGGAACTAATTTGTACCAAACTAAAGTTAGGAAGATAAACCATCCGTTAAAATGTTATTCTTATTGAAAGATATTTTATTTTCTGATCGATATAATTTTGACTGAAGATATGTTCAAGTGAAGGTTTATTTATAATTCAAATTTAATTGGCTAAATTTGAAGAGAATTTGGAGAACTAGTTTATATCGAACTAGTAAAGTTAGCATATTTCATGAAATAGGATTTCTTCATAAAAGGATAAAATTATTTTTTCGCGTTTATGGATATAATTAGAACTGAAGATCCTTTCAAATTAGATTTACATCAAGCGATTTCTGAGATTCATGGCAAGATATGGGCAGGAAAAGTGCGTTATGAATGAGATTGGAGGTGCGACGATTGTCTCAAGACAAGTTGCCTCGAAGAACATATGAGGAAAATCAGCAGAATCTGATGAGCGAAACACTTTTATAATCAATTTGTACTGTTATTATATCTCGTATCAATCGATACGAGAAATTATTTTAGGATAGATATGTTTCGCAACATTATCTAAAATGAAGGATATAACTCCTAAGTGAATTAATATTAGAAAAATTTTTTTTCTTATATTGACATGAAAAAGTCACATTTTGTTGTTTTTCATTAAGAAGGCAGCTCGCTTCGAATAAAAAAAGAAACAAGCCTTAAAAGGAAGACTACCAAAAGAGAAAGTTAAATTATTAATTAACAACAATTAGAAATAAACAAAATATACCTGATTCATTTCACAGTTAATACCATTTAAAAATTTCTTAAAAATAGATTTGTAAAGATACCAACCTTGAACTGCTATTTGCAATAGTAAATAAATTACCTACATCTTTGAATCAATAAATGATTGAGTTACTGTAAAAAAGAACAGCATCACTGAATCCATAAAACTGGATCGAAATATAATCGAAGTTTCTTAAATCGATTGCTATAACACGCAAATATTGAGTGTCTTACTAATTATTCACTGTTGAATATGTATGTAAATTGACTAGACCTTACATAAATTAATTTTTGTTAGCTCATCTGATACACAAATCGAGTACAATGTAACACTTTTACAAATGAAGCTATACAGTAAAAGAACAATTTCGCATCCTTAATTTCCGTTTTTTTAAAAATAAAATTATAAAATATTATTGGTCGGAAAAAAGTAAAAATATTCAAAATGTAATATGAATTTCTATATAAAAATTTGTCCGAATTTTCTCAAATTGTTCTCCTATTAATAGCTCAATGTTTTATAAATATAAACCAAAAATCTTTAAAAGCAATAATTTCCGACCACTGAATCAAAATAACGAATAATTTTTTGTTCAAACGACAGGGACATTAGTCGAAGTTTCTTTAAAAGGAGATCTAATAAGTAATATTAAAACTAGAGTCTTTGTATCACAAATATCAGGTACAGTTTTGTTTCGGAATTTTAAGTAAGAGTATGAACTAATTTTGAATCATTTTCGTATCGGTATATCAGTAAATATACCATATCACATTTCTCTACGCAATAAGAAATGCGAAGTAGGACATACATTTAAAAAAAAAAAAAGAAAAAGAATTTAATTCCTTATCGCATTTTTAAAAGTAGATCCTACAACTTATGATTATGTTTTATATTAAAATCGATGCAAAAATTACGTATGAAAAAATTGTCGTGTAATGGTATATCGACGTTTTCTTTTAACACATTCACTGAAGAGTTGTTTGAATCTCTCTGAGAACTGCTTTTGAAATCTGGGTATAATTAATGTTTTCAGGGTTACTTTTGGCAGTGAATGTGTTAAGATTTGAGGACTTCTAAGTTCTCTACATTTCAAGATCACAACCATGTATAACATCTGGGCACAACTCAATAATAAAACGCTCAGGTACTAAATCTCACTTGCTACGTGCACACACACTTTCAATGCATTTTAAATAATTAATAACCTTGGCATATTAATAATCGACGCAATGGGACAGCGAATTAACCAGCTTATCAACCAGGGCAGCGAATAACGTGTTTCGATAAACTTGTCTGCTTAGCGTGTACATGAATTAAATAACTATTAGGGCGAAAATACCTGTTGTAGGAATCATAATAGTCTTTCCTGTCCGGTGGTAGATGTCCCATCGGCAAAATCGGTGGATGGCCTCCACCTCCTATCGGAGGCATCATCGGTGGTACATTGTGTTGCACTTGATTTCTGGGGGGATATCTGTGTGATATGGATCTATCCCGTGGTGGCAGATCCCGATCACGATCTCTGAATGGATACTCCTGAGCGGGAGAATCGTTATAGTAAGTGTTAAATGGCTCTCGTGATTTAGGTCGATCTCGCTCACGTTCTCGCTCTCTATGGAATCTGAAATAGAAAATAACGATGACATGAACAAATAGAATGAGCAAGACTTTAATTTAAAACTACCCTCTTTTTATAAAAGTCCAAACAAAATAAATTTAAAGTTGTCAAGGATTTCAAAAAATGTTTTCAAGAATTTTAAAACTTTTCATGAAATTTAAGAATTCAAGAGAATATTGAAAAAATTTCTTTAAAAACTCACCTTGGCGGTGATCTAACTGGAGATCTGTACCTCGGAGGTGCATCTCGTTCACGATCTCTATCTCTATCCCTATCACGGGAAATTGATCCTCTGGGAGACTGACTACGTGAAAAGGATCTAGACCTGTAAAGAGGAAATACGAATTTGGAATTAATTAACCAATTCCTAAATATTTACAAGAAAAATTTTCGATTTAAAAAAAAATCAAACGAATTTAGCGATGAATATAAGTTAATTTATTATGTGAAATTACCTGCTGATTGAGAAGCTTCCACTTCGTGATCTTCGTTTAATAGGAGTGCGACTACGTCTAAGAGGAGGCGGCGATCTCGAAATTCGCCTTTTTAGTGGCGGGCTTCTTGATCTACTGATTCGCGATGGTAGAGGAGACCTACGACCAAATGATCTTGATCTAGATCTAGTGTAACTACGAGATCTAGATCTACTTCGGGAGCGTCTTCGATGCTTTCCCATCCTACGATCTCTCTCATCTTTCTCCCTCAGCATTCGCTCAAATGCTTCTAAAGGATCATCAATAACTCTGAAAATTGAGAGTTTCAATTAAGCATTTGTCAGCAGAGCTCTAATAATAAGTATTTTTTTCGCCCTCTAGTTTTATAATTTTTTTTTCTTGAACGATTGATCAGAAAAATTATTTTATCTAAAATTGTGAAACAACGTAGTATTAAACTTACCCTTGACTTCCATTATGGATATTTCGTCCTAATCCTGGAGGCGGTGGCTGCATACCTCTGTAACCAGCTGATCGAAACAAAATAGTATTAAAAAAACTTCTTCGTACAGGAATCAAAAACAAATGAATCTATCTTTATAAATTAATAAGCAGAGTGGCAGTTCACATAATAAATTAATAACTACATATTTTTGAAAAAATGGTTGAAATACATACGATTATGCATGCCTCTTGGCCTTGGTGGTCCGTTGAAATTTCTCGGAGGTTGTGCGGGTCTCGCTCCTCCATATTGCTGATAAGGAGGTCTTTCGTAACGAGGAGGTGGTGGATACTGAGGTCCTGGTTGTTGATGTGGAGGATACATAGGCATTCGATGACCCATGTAAGGATCTGGCAAAAGTGGTGGATTATGAGGAACCATATTAGGTGGTGGTTGACTATAAGTCTGCGGCGGCACTCTCTCATCACCTGGTGGATAAGGCAGCAAGGGTGGTTGATTCACTGGAGGAGGATGTAAATGAGGCTCGTCCACCTTTAAATAATAAAATCAATTTAAAATCACTAGAATGTTATCGCTAGAATCTTAGAATATCTTAATCTTCAATAATTAGATATATACATATATTTATCTCAATAAAGAGACATATTCTTTCTTAATATCAAGTGACCACAAAATATAGACCAAATCCAATCAATATGTGGAGTGAGAATACTGTTTTCATGCGGTATGACTCACTTCCAGATTTCGATTTAAACATACCGTAGGTGTTCCAGGTCGCTCTTCCGTTGACCTTCGAATACCGGAATCATATTGCATGTGATGCTGATAGTGTCCATCAGTTCCAGGGTGATTAGAATATCCCTTGGAATGAGGAGGATTCATCATATGAGACCCCGAACCTCCTTGATAATCTCCGTGGTGTGATTGCCTGGGTGATAAAGATCGTCTTCGATTTACGTTTCGTAAATTTCCCCTCCTACGACCTTGATCCCCGCTTCTAAGCACAAACGAGTTTTACATTTTCGCGACTCAAAATTACAGAATTTTTATTTAGAATTTCAAAAGTTTTGGAATGGAGTTCTACAGAAGCAGGAATTAAGGTAGAAGACCGTTTTCAGATTTTCGAGTCCCAAATTAAAATTGGTAAAACTCTGAAAACGCTCAAAGAACTAATCTAAGATGTTAGGAAAAATTGTACACTGTCTTGATTCAAAGTCAGAAACTTTCTTGACTAAAACCGTATTCCTTATTTTTATAATAATCTAAGAAACTTGTTTTATTAACAAGTGATTAGTTGTTAATTGATAGTTATGGCTTTAGAAATTTACCTCTCACGATGATTGTCTCTGCTATAACTGCGTCTACGTTCTCGGTGATGCCTTTCTCTAGGATAATCGTCTTCGCTTTCCTTTTTATCATGATCTGACAAATCGTGAGCTGAAGGTATTGGTAACAGAGGTTCTGTTCCAGGTGGAGGAGGAACTTCCGATTCATCGTCGGTATGTACTTTTGTTAGCTTTTCATTTTGCGATTCTGTTTCAGAAGCTGATTCAGCAATCACTAGAAATATAAATGTAAATATTAAAATCTGAATACTCTTTTAGAAAAGATGATCAGGCTGGCCACTTAAATTTCAGAGAAAAATTCCTGACTATTTCGTATTTTCCGTCACAAATTGTATTTTTTCTGGTTTACCTTCAAACTTCTATAATATTAATTATTTTAAATTCAGTTACTATGTAAATTATTATAAGTAATTTTATTTTAAAAAACTAATTCCCAGTATTAAAAATTTAGAGCTAATTCCCGGTTTTTAAAATTAGTGGATAGCCTGAAGATTAATAAAAAGATGCATTATTTGAGAAATTACTTGTCGAAAGAGCTGGTTTTGACACCTGCTTTGGGGGCTCAACATGAATTGGTGGTTGATCAACAGTTTCTTGTAATGAAGACTCAGCCCCGTCATTTTGAACAGGATTTCCATCCTGTTCCACTGAAGTTTGGACTTCCAGCTTCGGTTGGTGCACCTGAGTTTCTGGCTTAACTTTTGGAGGCTTTTCAATTGGCCTTTTAGCGTAGCCAGTCTCATTCTTGAAGTTAGCAACTGCATTGCGGAGAAACCTATTGGGAATCAAAGTCTCGGGCGAAACATCCTTATCATTACAATCAGGACACTCATGGTCTTCCGATTCCAAGAGGAATGTTCTAATACCTGAAATAGTAAAAATAAATGATAGAATTAAAACTATATTGTAAAATAAGATTTTTTTAATGTCAGAAAGTCAAAATTGAAGAATTTACATTCATCACAAAAAGAGTTTCCACAGCAGGGTATCATAACAGCATCAGTCATAAGGTCCTTGCAAATGTTGCACAGTAGATCATCCGGTATTTCAGGTTTCTCAACCACAGGTTCCGGATCCTGCGAAAAGGGGGGTTTCTCCTTTTTCCCTTCTTTATAAGCTTGACTGTAAATGCGAAATAAAATTGTGAAATTAAGAAAGAGACTTTATTTCTCTTGAAGTACTTGAACTTCCTTATAAGTCATTGATTCAGTCCGTATTTAATTGAAAAACGAAAAAGAAGGAATTTTCTTGAAAGTAGGGGAATAGGAGAAAGATTGTTAAGTCTGAATAACTTACTGGTCAATAGCAGGAACAGCATAGTGACCTGTGGGGGTCATCATGGCGCCAGGAACTGATGGACCATCAACAGGTACCATGAAGCTACGAGGAATACCGGTGCTTTTCTTGATTTCTATTGGCTCTTGACTAGATCCACCAAGGGGGCAATTTTTAATCCAATGCCCAGGTTGGTGGCATCGGTAGCATCTGTAATTTGTGGGAACTTCTCCAGTTTGATTGGCTCCTCGTATCTTCATATAACTGTTAAAGAAAAGAAAATTTCAATTAGAATACATGACAAATTATTGCAATTTTAGATAAAAATAAAAACCGAAAAGAATTGAAACTTACTTTGATGGATCGTATTCTTGTGACGATTGCGTCATCATAGTACGAATTTTATCACCTTCGGGAACATCGAGCTGCGTTAGATCAGAAACGGCTCTTCCCACACTTGCCTCTTCTTTTGCATTACCAAATGTAACTGCCTCATTGCGATCCCATGAGCGTTTTGGTTGTACCAACAATGGTACTCGAGCTACGATGAGACTCGTATTTTTTGCAATTAGTGTATTGTCATCAGTGTAATCTATAAATCAAAATAGATTCATTGTGTTACATTTAGGAACGAAAGAAAAATAAATGGTGGACAAGGGCGTTGAATAGAATTTCTGACCTCGAAATCCGAATTCTTAAGTTTACAAATTTTATTCAAGAAATATAAGATATGTTTTTTATTTTACTGAATTTTGAAGTTGGGACTTAGATTAAATAAATTTATAACACTTGCCTTCTTTAGTTTGCGCATTTGTAATCTGAAGATCAAAATCGGTATTTTTACCGATACGCTTCTGATGAAAAATAGCCTTTTTCAAGTCACCTACGGAGATGTGCAATCCATCGAAAGATACTGTATCGTGATCCAATGTGGATTTAAATTTGTAATGGACCGACATTCTCCTTATAAAATTATTCTGTAAAAAATTATGAGAAATTTTATTAGTCTAAAAATTAAAATAATTAGAAAATTGTAGGAATAAGATGAGAACGAATTTCTAGTAGCATAAAAAAATATGAGGGTGTATCTTTCATTCCTCTTTTGAAAATCAATATTTTTTATACACTGATAAGGTTCATTTAATGAACCTTCAAAATTAGCGCGCATTCAAAATTTTGATATAAAAAATGCACAGTAATAGTTAAAGAAAATGTGTGTTATTAACATTTTTTATTACTAAGTGTCTAGACGTCCGGCTAGACGGATGAATATTAAATCAAAATCTATCCGGTTACAGTAGAATTTCAATGACCGGATAAATTTATTTAATAATTTTGTCCACCTATTGACATAAATAATAATTGTACCTGTATTCTGTTGATAAAGTGAAAAGTGATTTGTTCATCTGTTTATTTTTATGGCGATAGTTCTAAATTGTTATTTTTATTTATATGTTAAATTCGAATAATATTAATTTTGTAGCATTTAAATTACATGCCTAAGCGCATCAAAGATTATATTTGGACCACGCTGACCGATTTTCGTCACTTATTTGATATTTCTCTGCTTTGAATTCGCCTTTTAATTAGTGTAGAGATAATAATATTCCCCTTCTTCCTTTTTTTCTTCAATATAGCTTGAATTAATAGAATCGAATAAGTGACAAAATTCGGTGAGCGTGGTCTAAGTATAATATAAATAAAAATAACAATTTAGAACGACCATAAAAATAAATAGACGAACTAATCACTTATCACTTTATTATCAGAATACGGACAAAATTATTATTTATGTCAATAGCCGAACAAATGTTATTAAATAAATTCGACCGGCAATTGACATTCGACTGTAGCCGGACAAATTATTTTATAGGTACAAATTTGTCCAGCTATTGACAGTGTACACTACTGCAGACGGATGAATTAATTTTGTCAAAAATTTATAAATTTAAAATAATGAAAGCAAAATAATTTGCGATTACTTGAAATGATAATTTAGTTCTGATAACTAAATTCGTCAACTAGTAGAAGAGTAATCCATATTTCAGTCGTTCACTTAAATGTATAAAAAAAACTTTTTAGCAAACAAAATATATGTATACAAAATCAAACTTGTTCTAAAGACGCCATGCTATATTCCAAAAATCACCCTTTTCACAATCACTTAAAGGAATCTAAAAGACTATTTCAAAAGGAACAAAAAACCATTTTATAAAAAAAGAACTTCCAACTTTTTTCCGTCCTGAAAACTTTTCATAGTAGAAAATCCACTAGAGAAAATTCTCATTGATCAAAATTTCCGTTGGTAGTTATTTGATGCACAATATATCAGTAAAGTGGAAAAACAAAATGTCTTTCATACACTGAACTCGTGTTCGGCCATGCAATCTTTATAATTTGCAGCGTCTATCAAAACGTGCATGAAAAGCCCGTTTATAGGAAATGTATAATAACAAAATTGAGAGAATACAAAAATTTAAAGAAAGAAACAAAGTTAGGAGCAAATACATTTATGAGAAAGCAAATGAAGCACTACTTTAATAATGAATCAGAATAACTTACCCACGCCTTGATACTTTCATGTTCTGAGTCAAAAAACTAGGTGATATTCAAGTCGTTGTCGAACCTTTCCTTTAAATTCGCGTTCATACGATATAATTATGTCCGTTTCTCTTATAAAACCAGATAAATTGGGAACTAAAAACGTTAAAGCTGTTCCAATAAAACTTACATATATTTGACCATCTTTCATCGAGACGCGCATAGAATGATCAGTGATGAAGTATTTACAGTGTTGCCAAGCAGTGCTCCAAAAATTGGCTGCGCGCGCAGTGCATGTTGACTTCCCGCTACCATTGGCTGCAATCTGGCGCGCGATTTAAAATCGAATTAATTAAATTAGATTTTGAATCGCGCGCCAGATTTTAACCAATGGCAACATTTTTCCGGTGTGAAACCAACACGCAGGCAGGCACTGTTGCCAGAGTGACACAACACACAACATTAATGTCTATTTAAAAAAAGGGTTTAAATAATGTTTAAACAATATTTAAGTTGCTAAAATGAAACGATTCGATTCTTTAGACTAACTATATTTTATTACAATATGTACAAAATTTCTTAGTCTTGATTCTTTTTTACAATAAACTCCTTCGTTGCATTAACAATATTAATATCATTAACAATAATTTATTGAAATAAAGCTAAATTTTCTCTTTAGATTACACAGAATATCCTAAACTAAATTGTCTAAATTTCTTATAAAAAATCTAACTAAACATTGAGCATGAATTCATTGGAAATATTAATACATATGTATATATATCTTCTTCTCAAAGATATAACAGGCTTCAAGAACATGCAAAAAAGCTCCCTGTAAAATTTTCTTCTCTTTCGGCGCTCAACTGGAGAAATTATTTATTTGAAATTTATCTAAATTTGAATTTCCGTACCTTATTTCTTTGTCAGTTTTGGTCACGTAGTCTCGGAGGCTTTTCTAGATCTTATTTTCTTATGTTTAACAGTTTCTGGTGCGCTATCGTTATCCGAGATTGATGAATCCCTCAAGACTTTTCTACCTCTTCCTGTCGATTTTTCTTCATTTTCGGAACCTACAGAATCTCTATTTGATTTTCTACGCTGCCGTTGAGGTGCATGGGCTTCCATCGTTTCTAGTAAATGCTTTCGCTTTGCTTCCCAAAAGATCTCCTGCCGTTGGGATATTTCTGGAAATCTAAAAATGGAAAGGATTCAAAATTAAATTTACATTCAAAATCAAATTTGCAAAATGTCAATATTTAGAAGCCTCATCATAGGGTATTCTGAATAAAATATTACCTTTTCGGAAATTCTAGATCAGGAGCCCGAATAAGCTGCCATCCTTTCTTAGCTTGATGTTTCGCCAAGTTAGATAAAATTTCAGTGAGTTCTTCCGTTGGTAATCTAACTTCTGATGAAACCACCTTGCGGAGGATGTATTGGCTTTCGGTGAATTTCAATAACTATAGAAGATAAACAATAGTTTTAATATTATAAAAGTTTAGTAAAAAAAATAAACGATGGAATTAAAACCAATTTCCAATATGGATACTTACAATGAAATCCCTGGCTCTGCACATTAGCTCAGCAGGAATGCCGTGTTGATGTGATGTTGTGTCCTTTGGATAAAGTAATTCACTGTTCACAATCCAATTCCCCTTGACGAGAACTGCCACCTGCGGCAAGTACTTAAGAATCGCTCCAGTATCATGTTCCGACGATAAGGTATTTCTTAGTTCCGCGAAAGGCATAACTTTTGCTAAAAAAAAAAAGAGAGTTATATTCTATAAAAAAAAAGATAATATTTTCAACGTTTTAAAATTTATCTGTCAATCAGGATTCATAGATAGATTAAGAATAAAACATTGCTTACCGTATTTCATAAGGTATCGAATCTGATCGATAAGAGGCAGAGATCGAATGTTATTTATGCATTTGATGTTATCTGGTAGCTGTGCTACTACAGTAGGTTCTTGTGCCATGGAAGGTAATAATGCTTTTAAGAAATCATCCTTTAACATATTTAAACTATTCACAGCGTCGTCGACTGACGGACAGAACATTTCCAATCTTGTCAACTTAAAAGTAAAAAAAAGTAGATTAAAAATAATTCAGTGCATTAAAACTAGATGAAATTGGATTTTGATGCTTTCAATAAAAAAATAATTACCTCAGACTGAGAACTTGTAGCTGGGATGTATTTCGTTTTAATCCAGGCTTCCTCAGAACTTTTCGTTGTTTCACTTTTAAAGGACTGTTCTTGCAATTTTTTCAGATGATCGGGTTTTTGTCTCGCAAAAGTAACGCTCACTTGTTTTACAGGTTCTTCCTCTTCTTCAATTTCTGTTTAAAAAATCATACAATATACTGAAACAAATCTTAGAAAATCATTTCAACATTTATTATTTAACTAAAGGCTAATTTAAATACCATCTTTGTTATCCTCTTTTGAACGTTTATCGTGCTTATCCACATACTTGAAGACAGGTCGTAAATCTATAACACCTTTTAAAGGCGTGAGGTGTAATTCTCCATCTTGATAAACACCAACAGCCAAATTATTACGATTACGTGGCACTGACCGAGAAGATTCAAGAACCATTTTATCCATTAGGTCCCTAGAATATATTTCAAAGGTTTAGTCAAGTTAATATAGTTTAATTTTTATTGTTTCATGTGAGTTAGGAATAGTAAGTTACCCTTGAAAATATCTCTCCTCTTCTTCCTTGTCATGTCGAGAAGGTGCATTGGCATTGATTGCTATTTGTTCACCTTTAAATTGGTCATAATTAATGCTGTAGGTGTTTAATGCAACTTCTAATTGCACATCTTGATTTTCTGGTTTTACAGCAGATTTTTGAATGATTGCATTATCGTAACCTTCTGCAGCGGCACGTAAAGGATACTTAAATAAAAAGAGTTTTTCCGCAAGTATTTTTGAAAAGAAAACTGGTATCTACAACATAAAAATATCAATGTTTATACATACTTAATAACTATTATTTAAATATTAAATATCTTTATGGAGAAACTACGAGTTAGAGATGCTTTGAAAAATTCTCATCAAAGCAGTAGTAAAATATTGAAAAATATAGTAAATATTGAACTCTTTAATGCTTTTCAATATTCTATTATTTAACAATTATACATATATTAGATTAAGTATATTATGAAGATTTGTCTAAAGTAGACATAACCTAAAGGTATCCACGCTGATGACTTCAAAACTGTTTTTTTTACCTCTTTAACCACCGGATCGATATCTTCATCAGTACTTTTTGATTCTGCCATCTGCTCAATTTTAAATAAACCTATTTAAGCCCTAATTATCCAAACACTCACGTATTTTTCAATTTTTTGTATGACGAAATTTCAACACTTCATTAGAATTATTCAACCTAAATATATATACTCTATATGAACACCCAGCACGGAGCACGCCACGCTTAGCAGAAGTGTAGTAGCCCCGAGGCCCCCGAGCAGAACTCTGTAACTCTGTAACCAGCTGTAACAGCTGCAAACAGCTGTAACTGATGTGTCAAACTGACAGTGACACTGGCACCGCCGCTTCCCTTCCCAACCCTGATTCATTGTTGGAAGTTGTTTGGATATTCTGATATTTTAACTTGTTTAACCAACTGTCTTTTACCTGTAAAGGTCTGTAAAGGCAGGTAAAAGTTACCCCATTACCCAAAAATTGAGCCCGGGGGCAAATGTAACTTTTATAGTTGTGTAGAAAAATTAAAACAACCAAGATTCAGATCTTGGTTGTTGTTGCCAGGTGTTGCCGGGTGACCACGGTTGGCAACATTATAAGGTGCTTTCATGGCTTTCATGGATAAAATAAAATTAGATGGTGAGACGGTGAGCGGGGTGAAAGGGCTTTAAAATACACACGAGAGTCTCTTTGCTGTCTTGATTCTTGATTCATCCGAAAGTTTTTATATTCAATAGTACACTATGTCGCCGCGAATATTGTGTCGAGCATTTCATCTTCGATTCTCGTGAGTCATTTTCTTAAAACAAATAGGATCATTGTTCCATCTATGTTCCAAGGATATTCTAACTCGTAACGCGGCACGCCAAAATCTCGTCGATATATAAATAGCTCAGCTTATCGGGCTTCACGGTGTGATGATGATGATGTTCACGTAGTAGTGAGATCACCATGCAAGCATTATGAAGGATATATCGCCTTTTGTTGTACAAACTCAGTACGAACTCTAGAAATGCGAAAGATATTCTATCATGAGAGCGGACTGATTTTTCAATTTCAGCCCGCAGTGCCTCGTAAACGGGAAAACGGAAAGTAAACGTTGAACAGTTTTAAATATCGCAAGATTTTGATCAAGTGTCAAACAATCAGCAACCATGAAGAAACAGTTTTTCAGAGTAAAACAGCTCGCCGATCAGACTTTTTCCAGGTAATTGTGAGCAATTATCAAGGTCGATATGTATTTTACTTACTATGCTTACTATTACGTTCGTTTAACTTGGTTAGGTTTGCTTATCAAACGAACTGGGCGTTTCAACAATTATAATAAAGCAGGCTTTATTTTCCTTCATTTGAATCCATATCGATTCGTCATCACTTCATAGAGATTTGCAAGTGATAAATTAAGAAGTGACACCCATTTAGAAAATATTTACATGCATTACTGTGTTATTCTGACAGTTTGATGTCAATTAGAAACGTTTATCGCAATTCCAATATCAATGTATTTATATATTGAACACTTTTCGATTACATATTATTTATTCATTGTCCTTTTTGAGTTATGATGTGTTTCTATAGATATTTCGTAATACAACGTGACTTAAAAGTGCCACGTTTTTATTGTTCTTTATCCAAGCGAAATCTCGAATCTGTTTCTTTCAAATTAACACTCGAAATTGTGTTATAATCATCAAAGTAAAATTTTTCTTGGAAAATAGCTTAGATTTTAACCTTTGATATGAGCGATACTGTGCTATGTGCTTTTGCATGACAGATTACTTATTGATTAGACTCCAGATTTTCTAGAATCAAAGTTCAATATCTCTAGTTCGATGTCATTTGGATAATGTTAGAAATTAAAATTTTCCGAAGACTTCAAAAATTTTCAGTAACTGAAATTACATTGAAAATTAAAAACCAATATAGTACCTACTGTGAGGATTTAAAAATTTTAATCTCATCTAATTTCTAAAATATGAGTTAAATGATGGATCCCTTCGATAATGGAAATAAACTAAATGATAAAAGTAGAAAGAAATGAATAAATATATACATAGTACCTTATCATTAGTACATAAGAATTAAGAAACAATATAATACGCATGAGTTTCTTCACTTTATGCAATTAGAATAAATTAATTTAATCCACATACATAATTTTCTTTCTAAATAAATTATAAACTAGTAAATTTGATGATTTTCATTATTATATAAGTGTTATTTTCTTGTAAATTTCAACAATAATCCAATTAATTTTTATAAGAATAAGAAGTAAACAAAATATGTTTGGTCACATTCTTAGCCAATAATATGATATGACTATCTTTTGTTTTTTACATGATACGAAAATAAGTATAATAAGTATTCTGAAAAAAAGTTTTAATTGAAATTTTTATAAAACACAAATTATAACGCTAAAATCTTAACTAGAATTTAATGTTTGATTACAATTAAAAGAGGTAAATATGTGATTCGCAATTCAAACCAAATTAACGCTCTATCCTATCTAAAAAATTATCATAAAAATTACGATAAAAAGTAAGATAGTAGTATTTAACGGATGTATATGACACATTCTATCAACAGTTTTCATTATAGTGTGTAAAGAACATTTTATTTCTGGGAAATGTATACAAATGTTTCAGGAAATTAATTAATTTTAAGATACTTGACTAAAAGAACATTAAAAATTCTACTCGGAATAAAAACTTGTGTAATTTTTGAATTCATTTTTTTTATGAAAGAATTGTCAATTTTCAGAGCTGAAAAAACAGAAGTTTTGACAGATGATTTGCAAGCCGCAGACAAACATGTGGAACAAATTAGAGCAGCTCTCAATGGATTAAATAAACGTTTTGGAAGTCTACCGAACCCGACAGTTGCACAAGACCCAGTATACAAAGAAAAACGTCTAGTATGTGTCATTTTTTCAATGAGATACACTAATCTGGTATTTTAAATTATTGTTTTAAAATTATATTCAACATTCAAAAAATTGTCAATAATTTCAGAAAAAATGTCCAGAATGGGTATTGGGACAAACAATGTTGGAAACAGCAGGAGAGGACAGCCTCCTGAGTTATGTTATGTCAGAATGTGGTCGAGTACAAGTAAATATAGCCAACGAAACCCTTGAACACGAATCGAAGGTGGAACAATACGTAGCCACCCCTCTTTTAAGCTTTCTAGAAACGGATATTCCCAATATTCTAAAACACAAAAGAAATCTGCAACGCTTGATTTTGGATATGGACAGTGCCAAAACGAGATATCAGCAAGCCAGTAAACATAATGCTGGTGGTGAGTATATAAAGTACAATTTAATTCAAGAGATTAATATTATATTTTCAATCAATCTTTAAGCCTAAAATATGTAATTACAGGAACTGGAGCAACAAAAGCTGATAGTTTAAAAGATGAATTGGAAGAAGCTGAAGCGAAAGTTGAACAATGTCGTGATCAACTAGCAGCTGAGATGTTTCAGTTGATGTCTAGAGAGACTGATCTTGCCCATTTCATAATTCAATATGTAAAACTCCAACGAGCATATCACGAAAGTGCGTTACACTGTCTGAAGGATCTTATTCCAGGATTAGAGAAAAATATAAGTAAGCCATTTTAAGTATCTCTTAGCCTGTGTATTTTAAATCATATCCATAATTACATAAAAAATATCTAATTATTTTTGTGTCGTTTATTCCAGATGACAACGAAATGAAACCTGTATATGGTTTCTCTCTAGAAGAACATTTACGAGTAACAAACAGGAAAATAGCGTTGCCAATTCAGCTTTGCGTCTCAGCTCTTTTGAGGCTGGGAATGGAAGAAGAAGGGCTTTTTAGGATAGCAGGCGGTGCATCGAAACTTCGACGTATTAAACTGAGTTTGGATGCTTGTTGCCTCACTTTGCCAACTGCTCTTGAGTATAAGGATCCACATGTTATTGCTGGAGCACTGAAATCTTACCTAAGAGAATTGCCTGTACCATTACTTACTTATAAGTGAGTATTTTCTACACTGAAGCTTTATTTATTTATTTTTCTTATTAATATTAAGTATTTAATAATAAAATTAGGCAGATATTATTACCAATAGAAAGAATAAATTATATTCAAATAATTTCATCTTAGTAAATTAAATACCTTCAAGACTTGAAGTAAATATTTTTAAAAATTCTATTTTTGCATCATGATTACCAGATTATCACATGTATATTATACAATAAAAATCCAAACGGGCTTGTGAGACAAGGCACACATTCAATTGAAATGTCCTTGATAGTGATTTAGTAGTTTATTCAACTAGCCAATCAAGCTTATTTACGCTTTATGCAGAACTAATTTAATAGAGTGATAAAAACATTAGCCCTTTCAATATTGTATCTTGCAAAGCAGTGCAGTGGAAAATTTTTTTCATTTGTGTAGGCAATTTTGATAAATTACTAACTTATTATATTGAAATATTAAGTACAGATGCTAATATTTAAAATTATAACCTGATAACAATATAAAAGATCATTATGCTTTCTGAAAAAGTCACATTTTTTACTATAGATTTTCATTTCTTATAAGTGACAAAATAGATTCCAAAAAATTTGAATGGTTGAATATTCATTATATTTTACAGATTGTACCCCGAATGGATGGCAGCTGCAAAGATAGTTCAAAGTGACGTAAGGCTAAGAACTCTCTGGGAGGTGTTATACAAGTTACCGCCACCAAACTTAGAAAATTTAAGGTTCCTAATAAAATTTCTAGCGGTGCTAACCAAAAATCAGGATGTTAATAAAATGACTCCACACAACATTGCCATTGTCATAGCTCCAAATTTAATTTGGAGTCCTTCAGAGGATTCGAATCGCATGGCGTAAGTGACATTTGTTCAAACCCCTCAACTATATTGTAATGTGTTCAAATAAACACCTTTTACAATCAATGGTGATATTTTTTCAGGATGGAGATGAGTACAGCAAATTATTCTAGTCTTATAGTAGACCAGCTCGTGACATACGCCGATTGGTTTTTTCCCGGAGAGATAGATTTTGACCGCGACTTAGACTTAGGAATTATAAACGATTCAGAGAACCAAGTTGTCGGTATGCGACGCTGTGTGTCAAATAGCAGTCTCAGCGAGTTGGGAGAAAGTCCACCTCAGGGTAGTCCGAAACCAGCGACTCGCAAAAAAAATAAGCCGGCACCAACACCTCCAAGTGGCACTCCAGATAAGCACGAGAGAAAAGCAGACGATAAGCCTCCTCCAGCACCAGATAAACCTCCGAGACCGCTCGCAACGGCCACTTTAAATAGAGTAACTTACAAAGCACAAAAACACGAGGTAAATTCGGAATTGATAAATCCACACCATAATAAGCCTGAGAAGACAATGGAAAAAGTAGAGAAAAATTCTGAACGCGACGTAAAAGTTGAAAGCTGTGACGTTTCGACGAAACAAGATACCAGTCAAGTAGAACTTGTCGAGCGTCAGGTCGAATCTCGTAAAGAGCAACCAGAAAAGCTTCCGAAAATGAATTGTCAGAATGAGAAAAGCTCGGAAGAAGTAAAGGTCGTTACTCCTATAGGTTTTGAAGCCTTGAATACGAAGACGGAATCTGACGTTTGTAATAAATTAAGTTTGGATTCTGAACAGTTGGAAGGTAATACATCTAAATCGAAACCCGTTCTTACTGAAAAGACTTGCCCAATAACACAAGAGAGACGACCAATACCAGTAGCAGCACCAAGAAGCATAACAAATATAGTATTACAAAATATAGGTGAGAGTTTAAAATTTAATTTTTACATTAAAAATGCATGCACATAAGACAAATTAAAGAAATTAATATTTTTAATAGGTACATTAAACTGCAATATTTGAACTTAATTAATATTTTTTCTAAATTAGAGGATGGTGTGGAACTGAGAAAAAAAACTGAAAATCCAACTGCATCTGAAAAACAAAATAAACCTGCGATTCCAGAAAGACCAGCTGGTTTAGTACGGCCATCAAGTCTTGTAAGACCGCAACCACGTCATAGTAATGAAAATTTGGATAACGAATCAGGGGTGAGTGTACAAATCCTTGACTAAACTTGATGGCTTTATATTTAAAAAACTTGTATATTTGAGTTACTCATTAACTTATCTTTTTGGTAATAATTTTTATTTTTGTAATTTAATTGTGACCTTGATTCTAATGACGTAAAACGTATAAGAAAACTAACAAATTTTTACTTGAGAGGTATAACAAAATGAAAGAGCGAGATTATTAAATTCGTTAAAATTCACCTAAAATAAAAAAAATATTTATTGCAAAATGACTGTGAATAATAATGTGTATAAATAAATTACGTTGATGTATTCAAGAAGAATCAAATGAAATTGAATATTGCTCAGCATACTTTGCCACATCTGTGTAACCAAAAGTGTGCTGTAATTTAATAAATAGTTTTAATAAAGTAAGCATATGTTTAATATTATTAAGTAAATAATGTAAATATTATTCATTTTGACTTTGGTAGGCAATGTCTCTTCCATTTTATTTTTTAATCTTATCAAAATAAAAATATTCTGCTGAGGATTGAGATAATATTTTTTATTCTAATACTCTTAAACTATTAACATTCTCCATAAGATAATAATCATCAAGCTACTAAAAATTGTATGACTTTTAGTTTTGAGTGCAGTGATATCCTAATTTGTATACAAAAGTGATTCTTAAAACTTTTTTACCTATTAAATCTTTCCATTTCTTAACTCTAAATTATAAGACACGAAGCAGCAGTAATCTTGATAGTTCGTTTTCTTGGAGTATTTTTCAATTTGAAAAATCTAGCACGCGGAGGAACCGTATTATTCGCTTCCACAGCGATCCATTCACTGGCTATATGATCTTTCTTATCTTGAGAACAATCGAATGGCGAATACGAAAAAGGTAAAGAATTATTTTCCGCATTGCCGCTTCGAACATCTCGATTACAGCATGTTTTCACTGTCATTTAAAATACATCAACGCCCCAAATTCACTACGAATTTCATAGTACTGCAAACATATTTTTTTTATCAACCATTTTCTCAACTTAAAAGTGAGATACAGTTTCTGTTACCTAGCTCATGAAAATTTTATTGTGCAGTTGCTAACTCTGGAAAGAGCACACATGTATTCGGTGGATAAGCAACAGGTCAGTATAATTCAAGTGCGTGGAAACAGCAATGCTTTCCATACAGGCGAGAGTATTGGAAATACTGGTTCCAACTTGCAGAGAAGTCCTAGTGTCGGTAGCCGACCTTCGTCCATGTCTCTGTCAGGTGATCGACCCGAAAAGCCGCCACGACCCGATGCCCCAGAACCAACGAAGGCGCATACTAGAACGAGATCCGAGGGGAACATAATCGACGTTCAAACCCAGACTGATACAATTATTGTTTCAAAGTCACCGCAACAACCTTCACCAGCCTCGCCTAGGTTTCTTCAACGGCCACCTAGACCTCAACCTCCACCTCCTCCACCTCCAACTGCACGAACAAAGTCCGATCAGGAAAGTACCAACCTATAGAATTCATACATTTCTAGTAATTAAATTTCTAAATATTCATCTTTTTATACCAAGCGAGTCTCTTGTAAAACATAAACTATCCGAAATTATTGAGCTAACTTAGTTGAGAACTGAACTTCAAGTAATTTAAAGCTGAAAGAAAGTGAAATTATCTTCTTGCTTCAACCGATTTGACTGTGATGTCACGATGGCATATGTTTCTTTTATTTTTGCTTTTCCGTTGTTTTTAGAACTTTTTTGAAAATTATTTTTTTATAGTATTTTGTATTTAGAGCGAGTCGGCGTGAAAGTATTTTATACAATTTATAATGGTTTTAAGTTTGAGAAAACTTTATGTTTTATGTTATGTTATGGAAAATTATATTCCAGAAAATTTTCTTCAAAACATTTCAACATTACTTGCAATCAAAGTAAGATCAGAGGGTGCAACCATCGGAAACTAAAAATATCACATATTTTTCTATTTGAAATACATTAGGAAAAATTAAAGAATTAGATATTTTATAAGTGAAAGATGAATAGAATCCGTCGTAACTAACAGAAACATTTTTCTGTGATGAAATTGCAAAAACACTAAAGTAATAGATATTTTTTAGTGTTAAGTCCGTGATTTTCCTTCTTTGGTTTCTATTTGCGCGCCTAAAACAAATAAATAAAAACCAGAGATCACAGTTTTAATCGAGAACAATATTTCGACGCCAAGTATTTTTCTAGCCTAGCAATTTTTGTATACCCGTTACAAGTAGGTGAAAATAGACATTGTCATTCCTTACTTGTATTTTGAATATGTATTCAAACGCACAAAGTTGCATATGCTTATGAAAATGTAAAATTTCATCGAAAGGCTTATAGAGACGAATAGAATACGAATTTTGTAAAATCTGTTATCTGCTATAACTAGGAAATAAGTTGCGAAGCATAACTATATAAAACAGGCGAATCGTTAGCGGCCAGACTTTTCTCTAAGATTTTAATTTTACATTATAAAATGCAAGTCAATTCGATTTCTGCGAAATCGTGTGTATGTACATAGATTTTCAAACATTACATATACTTATACTGCGATTATACGAACAATTCTCATACTCTTATACAAAGTCTTGTTTTTAAACGTTTCGAAACCTAACTTAAAGTACTATTTGTATCCCGAGGGTCATATTTTGAGAGAAAACGCGAAATATTTGTATTAAGTCAGCGTCCCTTGTAAAGGACACTTTTATTTTTGATTTTAGTCTAGTACGTTCTCTATAAGAGGCATCCTTAAATTGTATTATTTTTCCGAAAATATGAGTACTGAAGATCTTACATCGAAAAAAATGTTATTTTATAGATTAATTGATATTATGATGAGGCAGCTCATACTTTTATGAAGTTAAAAATTTTTGTTATGATTGAATGTCATTTATTACAGCTTTAAGCAATTTTTCCTTGTTTAAAAATTTTACGAGTATATTATTCAAATTAATAATTATGATAAAAACAAAAAAAAATCAATAAGTTAAAATATATAAAAAAAGAAAAAAAAGTCCATCAATAAAATCGTTCAGCAAAAGTTAAAATGTCCACTTCCGTGATTTTTTATTTAATTTGGAATTCATTCTATAAGCACTTTTCTAAAAGAAAAATTAGGTACCTACACTTTTGCTGACGTAAACAACATTCCGCCGAGAAAAATTCTTTTTGATTAAATATATAGCAAAAGTTAAGAATTTTCTTGCCAATTAGCTATTTGATAAAGACAGTTAAAAAAAAATTATTTTTCCTCATTCTTGCCACGATTTAATGATGTTTCTTAGATAACAGTAAAGTGAGGATGAAACGGTCGTCGTGTTTAATAAAAAGAAATATGTATTTGCCATGCCATTGCCTTCATAGAGATTAATCGTTTAAAGTTTGAAACTCCTAACAAGACAATCAGTTGAGAATAATTTTTAAATGCGAGTGTGTACCCTACTTATAATTGAACATCACGGAAAATCGGACAAACTAAAATTAAAATTTAGTTGTGTAAAAATTAAATAGCTTCCCTTTAAACTCATATTAAATCTTTTCAAGTCTTTCCTTTAAATTGCAAAAGCATTCCAATAAATATATATATTTTTAAATTTATTTACAGAGGGAATTAAGATCTACATGCGCAAATATATATCATCAATCATTTATAATTTTGCTGCGATTTAAAATGTGCCAGTATGCAAAAAATTAAGCGAGCACAGTGAATATTTCTGCGATATCTATCTCCCAGTAAAAGTTCTTCGTGCAACCTAAAAATGATATCATTGGTTTGCACAATTGATAAAAATTGCATTTCTTATAAAAGACATGACTCCAGCGCTTTTTTGAATTGACTTTTACATTTAAAATAAAGGTTAACCGTCTGCAATACAGGTAGTGTCGATAACCGATAATTATTGATGCTAGAGCATGCATTTACCTAAGGAAAGCTTAGGCTGTGAGTACATTGGAGTATTAGAACATGTATTTGTAAATAAATAAAATGTTTTACGACAATGCTATAAGAAATTAGAAGTGTTTTTTCCTAAAATTTAGGTTTCCACTCTTCCTGAGAATTGTAATAGATTTAAACCGAATTTTTTTTATTTGGTATTCATCCTTAATCAATCGGGAATATTTAAATGTTCTCGGTTTTAAACCTTTCAAAATTTCAGATTTAAAAGTCAGCAACTTTCATTAATTCTACATAAAGATTATGAAAAATGAACCAGCAACAGCATGCATTTAAAAAGAGTATTTTTATTAAACTATCGAAACGCAGATATGGATACATTACGCGTCACAATTCAAAACATAGGCAAAAGGAGTTCATCTGCGACATCCTTTGGTCTCATACCGTAGTTGTCTTCTAAATGCTTTGCCCCTTTAGACACCAAATATTTGAGTGCTTCCGCGTGACCACAGGATGCCACATAGTGCAAAGGTGTTTGACCCTCTCCATCTTTTGCGTTTACATCCGCACCAGCTTCAACTAGACATTTTATGGTAGGTATATCTCCCCTATCTGCTGCCCAGTGTAGAGGTAACATACCATCTTCATCAGCTTGCGAAATGATCGTCGAATCCTGAGACAGGAATTCCAAGATTTTCTCTACATTTCCATCCTTCACCCAGTCTAAAAAGGTTTTATCAATGTCGCGTAGTTCAACATCAGTGTTTGGTAATCGACTCACTGCTACCCAGGCTAGGGATTCACCTTTTGATTCTTCCTCCCATGTGGAATTGAGTTTTCCAACGGCGCGAATGTAGCTTGCCATAGCTATTTCTCGACTCATTTCACCCAAAGATTTCCAAGATTCCCACTTGTGTTTTGCTTGAATCTGATACCAATTAGGTCTAGGTACATCGCATGGACCGCAAGTAGCTTGCTTGTAAAGACCATAAAATCCAAGAAGTTGACCAGAATCTAAATCTGGTACTAGAGTTTGCAAGTGACGCGCTGCCCTGTCAAAAGTCTCCTCGAGATCCGTTGATTTAAACGAGTCTCCTTCGGCCATTATGATCTACGACTAAAAATTGTGCTACACAAAACTACAACGAATTTTTTTCACGTTCTGATACATGTATTTTTGTGTCGTAGAAGATTTCTGGTTTTGCAGATAAAACTTGTTTCACGCTTTCTTCTTTCTGGAAGCTTAAATATCCATATGGTTCTGGCATACCGTTTTTTTTATTATAGATTCTCACTATTTTAGCAATTTTTCCATACTTTTCAAAATATTTGATTAGATCTGAGGCAGTCAACGCCCAATTGATATTTTTGAGAAATATCTTCGTCATTTTCAGTTTCAAGGGACTTTTCGAATATCCAACAATTGGATAGTGTGATCTTGCATCAATTCCTGAATGTTTATTTCTGCGTCGGCAGCTAGTCCGGCTAAAGGAATCTGAGAACAGGTTAGACCCCACTTGCTCAAGAGGTGCTCGATGGACCAATCTGCACTACGTTCTTGATACGTACACAGGAATTTTGCAGATGGATTTCTTTCCAACAAGAATGCAACAGTTACGACAATATCTTCGAAAACAGAGGGTTCGTAGAAACAATCTGAGCCTAAAATGAGATCCAATGGCCCGACGGAAAATATGCTAGATAAGAAAAGTCCCCAGGTTATTCCAACAACCTTCACTTGGGATAAAACACCGTTCAGTTCGCAGCTTCTGCGGATGTGTTGTAAACCCTTAGGAAGATTTGCAGCATCACTGAGCGTCACTGATGCTCCACATTTACTGGCTACAATGCCAGGTAACCCGGTACCAGAACCGAGTTCTAAAATTCTTTTGCCTACAAGGTCTTTGCGATTTTCCCAAAGAAACCAAGCCAAGACAGGCGCCGAGGGCCAAGTATAGAAGTTGTAACTTGCTTGAAGAAGCTGTAACAAACACGAAAAATAATAGTTAGAAGGGAACCTTTTGCTTTTAAATTGAAAAAATTAATCACAAAAAATCTACATAATATATGAAAATAAGCATGCCTTGTGAGTGAAACCTATCCTGTTTCACGCTTAGGAAGTAAATTTATTTTATTGCACGTATGTTTTAAAATGAAGTAATATGTAAAAAAGAGAAAGAATTTCCTTAAAAGTGAATGAAGATTATGTACCAAGAAGTAGTTAATGAGGTTAATGACATATACTGATATTATAATCCAGAAAAATACTATAAAAACTAACCTATAAGTGCGTAACACGGGTAGCACTTTAAATAAAGATTTTTATCTACGCTTCTTAATAAATTAGAGAAAAAGAATCGATTTCTATACCTCTGGAATATAAACTTCCAATGTTTCGTCGTATTGGTCGTTTTCACCGTTCTCTCCTGATTTTCGAGACGTGAAAAAAAACTTTTTCACCAGTTCAGAGGCGACACCATCGGACATCACACCGTAGTCCCTTGCACTTGTGTCAAGCCAAAGACTTTCTTCTCTTTCTTCTAAACCCGGCATAACTAACCATTAAACTGTGCGAGTCATTTACCTTGAATTCTAATCATATTTATCCTTTGTTTAAACAATTTTGTCTAATTTTCTTTGAATAACAGATAATAAAAAAATCGACAAATTAAGTAATTTTGTATCGTTATAATATCCGCCACAATCCGCCATGAAATTCTACGCAGGCGTGCATGCATTAATTTGACTTTCTGTGTACTTTAAACTTTTACATAGTTTTTTTGATCAACAATAAATAGATAAAATAAAGAGCGCATAAATATTTTTTGGGGATTTGAATCCTTTTTAATAAAATACATAGTAAGTTATTCTTTGTATTATTATTAATATGAATATTAAAAGCATTTAATTTATACATTACTAAAGAGCTTCCGGGTGCCATTAGATTTTGAGCATCACTTTTAAAAGCGCGTAATAATTTGAATTAAGATAAATGTATAAGTAATTACTAATTATTCCTAATTTAATCAAAAGATTAATATAATTGGATTTTTTATAGACAATTTACGCTTTAAATAGTAAATGCACCAGCTGTTTTGAAATTTTCTCGACCTGCAGTACTTTATCATATATATAATATATAAATGGTACATTATAGTACTATGTATTGGTATTTACTTTCATTTTCATGGAATATGAATGTCTAATGATCAAAAACTTGTTTATTAGCAATTAGCAATTGTTTCTGTTTTATCATATTTCCTGCTTTATCAGCACTACAAAAAATGCACATCCAAATATGTAGTTTGAAATAAAGTCATAGGGGCGCTACAAAAAAAAAACAATTAGTCCCCACCATATTTGACAAGTCTATACATCAAAATAATCCTTTTACTTGACACTCAACATGTTTTATAATCGTCATCTGTTGACACATCAGTATTTAAAGTAAAAAGTTGTGTAATGTTTTGTTTATTCAAAACAGAAATGTAAAGAAGATATGATTACATTGACACATCAGTATTGAATCTTTAAAGATCAGTTTTGGGGGAAGGCATGAACAGCATGTATATGTTTCGGAGTATTTGATGCTGTCTCCGATAATCGACGATGGAAACTTTTTCTGATATTTTCATTAAATAATCGGAAAAATTGAATCTCCAGTGTTACTTTAGTGGCGTGATAGATTGTCACTCATTTACGAAAAGAGAATGATAAAAGGTTCATGGTTGTGTCCTTAATTCTAGTCAAATTCGAAGCAGCGTCGAGAGGACCTGGTTTTGATTAAAGATGGAGGAAGATATAAAGGAGAGGTTGTTCTCAAGAAGACGTTCAGCATCATTGAAAGCTTTTAAAGTAAAAGATGAACGTGTTGCCACTGTCAAGAAGGTATTAAGTTGCATATGTTACCTACGTGTTTCCGTTGAAAGTGGGATTAGTATGTATACTCTCCCCAGAGATTTCCCGGTTAGATTAGGTTGGTATAGTGTAAACAAATGTTTTATAAATTGTAAATATGTTTTGCAGGTCGCTGCTATTTTACAGAAACCTGAGGAAAGCAGGTCACTTGAAGAAAATGAGATTTTGGAGTCATGCAGTGACATTGTTAAAGAGGTTAACTTAAGGTATGGCCATTTTGTTTGAATGGAGAATGTCAACCTCCATTGTTTTTATTTTACTTTTTACATTCTCATCAGATAATGTATAAGATTTTGTAAAATTAGAAGTATATCTAAAAGCTGTCGGCTACTGTCAAATGAAAAGTGTCTGAAATGTTAAATATGGTGAACCCGAAAAATCTAAATTTTACAACTCTGACGAATTAGCATACATCATTTTTCCTTTTTGTTTTTTATATTTATTTCTTATTCATTCATGTAGGATTAATCCTCATTCAGAATCATGTCTTTCATGTTCATTAAAATAAGAAACTTGGTATATTTGTCTGTAGTACAGACAATTTATCAAACAATTTGTATCAATTTACATGGAACACTCTTATTTATGTTTTTTTTATACAGGCAGAAAAAGAGAGACCGAGTGAAAGCAAGACAGGAGGAAGTCGAAGATGCGCCAGAAATTTTGGAAGAGAAATGTATGAGGCTAGCAGCTGCGATTAGTCGAGCAACGTCACTCGCGGTTTATACAGGTGCTGGTATCAGTACTGCAGCTTCTATTCCAGACTACAGAGGTACTAATGGTGTTTGGACGAGAATGCAACAAGGCAAAGATATCGGGTATGTGCCATTTAAAAAAATATTTATTTGAGATTGTTGAATGTTTGGACAGATAATATTCACATTTATTATCCAAAAATGTTTTCCAATACATTTATAAGTGATTTTCACAAAATGATTTTAAGCTAACAATATTTCGTCATTGTTATGAAATTAATAATAGTCATAGGAATTGTGGAAGTCAATTTATCAAATTGAATTGGATATTTTACTATTTCAACTAAGTTTAAGTAAACTAAGGAAAATTCTGGTTATAAACAGGAACCACGACTTGAGCCAGGCCGAACCAACCATAACTCACATGGCTTTGTACGCTCTGTACAAGGCACGGGTTTTAAAACATATAGTATCTCAAAACTGTGATGGACTGCATCTACGAAGCGGCATTCCGCGAACCTTGCTTTCAGAAGTCCATGGTAATATGTACGTCGAGGTTTGCAAAACCTGCAAACCATCTCGAGAATATTGGCGACTTTTTGACGTAACTGAAAAAACAGCCAGATACTCTCACGGAACCGGTAGAATATGTCACAAATGTAATTCCACACTTCAAGACTCGATTGTTCATTTTGGTGAAAGAGGAAACTTACTGTGGCCCATTAATTGGAGTGGTGCCTCCAGGGCAGCAAAACAAGCCGATGTTATTCTTTGCCTTGGTTCTAGCTTAAAAGTTCTCAAAAAATATCCTTGGCTCTGGCAGATGGACAAACCTGTGCATAAAAGATCTTCCTTGTACATTGTGAACTTACAGTGGACTCCCAAAGATGAGAATGCAATTTTAAAAATTAATGGTAAGTGTGATGAAGTGATGAAGAAAGTTATGTCACACTTAGGTATAAAGATTCCCGAATACAATCGAGGGAAAGATCCAATTTTTCACCATGCGATAAGGCTGCAAAGTGAAGAACAGTCGACAACGTCGCAGCCACTTCTTGAAGAACCTGTTCCCTCTCCGGAAAAAAGCTTAGTTGTCGTAAAAGAAGAGGAACCGGTAGCCATGATAGTTGAGCCAAAATCAGAACAAGATTGTCTGTCTCAAATCACATTAACCGAACCGATGACTGCTTATCCTGCCCCCTTTTTTGCTGCCTTGCCCTTCCTTTCCATGGGCTTGCCATTCCCTCCTATGTATATGTATCCACAACTTTCTCCCTTTCTTTACTACCCCTTTATTCAGGTACCAGCGTTACCAACCGAAATTTCAAAACCGAAACCTGCTTGCTCGTTCTGTATGGAAAACGAAGGTTCTCTTACGTGTTTGTATTACCAACGAGATGGAGATGATCCAGTTACGATGGATGCGCTTCCACCGGAAACAGAAACAGAAATTGAGAATGAATCTGCACTCGAACAAATTCAAGAAGCGGAGGCCATGTCATTAAACATCAATGCTCCTATATCAACCGCCAAAAATCCTGGGTGGTTCGGTAAAGGATATAGAAAGGGACTGAAAAAGAAACGGTAGCATTCACTGCATTTTTGCAAACCACAAGTTGCGATTGTGATTTGAATCTTTTTTTTTAGTCTTTTCAGTGAATCAGTAGCAGGAGGTTTAAAAAATAATTAGCAAACCCTGCATTGAACTTGCGACAAATAATCCAGTTTTCCTTCTATTAGCACATTTAATCTATATCCTTAAACTTCATTCTTTGAAAAAAGAAACGAAAAGTCATAAACTGAAAAACTTCTTAACTCACAAAAAATGTTATTAAATTATCCGACGCATCACTGAAAAGTCACAATTTACAGGGTTCTCTTACTTCTCCATAAAATATTAACAAAAAATAAATAAAATTATTTACAACGGTTTTCATATGATTTTTACAAAAGTGAAGGTTCATAAACTTTGAATAATATGTTGTTAATTTTCTTACATTTTTGACAATCAAACTTGAATCCACGAGCTTTTATTCTGGTTGACTATTATAAAATGAATTTTTTTCATTGGTATCTAGCTTATAGCATAAAACAGTAACAATATTCGTGATATAAGAACCAGAGGATTCTAAATCGTTTGGTCACTTGCGTAGAAAATAATATGCTACTCAGTAATTTTAAAAATTATCTCGATATTTACCAGCTTCTTCCTGAAATACTAAAAAGTCTGTATTTTTAGTGCAGCACAATGTCCTGGAAAATTCCAGCATAGATCAATCGCATTAGTTACTTTGAGAGTTTGAATTGCTGTGCAATCATAGCAATGCGTCTTATCAAATGTTCTACTCAAAACTCAGTATTGTTATTTTGCAAGAAGATTAATGTGTTTTTTTGTTACGTCAAATGTTGCATTTTTGTACTTCGCCGATACGCGGCTAGCTTCTGACAGCGTGCAGAGTCAACTACTGTAATTTTTGAAATTGTTTTTAATTTATTTCGACGAATTAGATAAAGTTTTAATAATTTATTAAGGATTGAGGACTGAATATTGGTGTACAGTATGATTAATTTAACTTATTCTTTTAAAGAAAACTGTTTTGAAAAAGACTAGGATCTTTAATACTTGGAGTGGAGAAGAATTATTGTGAGAAATTCTTTTTAATTTTGAAGCTGCTATTTCATATTCTTAACATTTTATTGACATATTCCTTAAACTTGAAGATCTCAGTTATGTTTCTTAAAAGTGTTACTTATATTAAAAAGAAATCTTCCTCCTAACTGATCATGTCAAAATCCATATTATATTTATAAATGCAGTATTCTATTAGAATTTCTTGAAAAGAAATTAACGTTCTTACTTTTTGCAATTATTGTTGCATTTTTCGTTATCACAGAATTTTCTCTAAACTTAAATCGTACTTTTTTAAAAAATGTGGTTGTAGAAAAATTCTTTTCAATTATAGCTTTAATTTTGTACAGATTTTTAAAATTATATCCTTTTAATATATAAACGAAGATCTTAGAATTAGAAACTTTAAAATTTTAGGACTTACAATGTGGAGAAAGGTCTACAATTGTAAATGTGATTTTTTATTTTCATATCCGTTTATTTACTATTCTTCTGTTTTTATTCATCCAATTTTTTTTTTCGTTTTCTTTGTATTGCTTGATTTGTTTGTTTAGTGCTGTGATGCATATGAATTATACTTTTTATATATACTAAATTTTTTTATGTTAACTATTATGTAATCCATAAATTTTTTCGATAAAAAAATCTGCACTGCTGTCGAATTTTCTATGAGAAAAATAGTAAGGTCCTTTAGAGTTTAGAGATATCAAAATTCATGAAAATCTTTTCTATCCTATTTTAATAAATTTGATGCTCACTATTTTTCTTATTTAAAATATACAATATACATACAAGGGTTGATCAGAAACAGCCTTTCTTAAACCAAGTAGTATTTCCCAGCCAAATTTCTACTTAATATAATGATATTAAATACCGAATCAGAGATAACTAATTTACTACATCTCAGGTCTTTTTGATCAATCCCGATATAAAAATGATTACTCTCAGGAAAAATTATGTGGAATTCTCCGAAACTTGTAGTATCAAAAATATTGCGAATAAATAAAGAAGCCAGCCGAGGCAGTTTTTAAAAAAATTATTTTATTGTTATTGCGATGATTTTAATTTATTTAAGTATAAATACTAAAATATGCATCTCCATACATATGTAAGCGGAGCAGACTGAGCTCTGTTCCAACAGTACGTAATGTCAGAGCATGAATAGTTGTGTAGTAGTGCCCTAATTGTGAGATTAAAATATACTATGTGAATTCTAAAGTAAGTTTGTCACTTTACTCTTTAAGCCAATATTCTACAAAGATACCACAGATACGAGAGTGCGCATGCATAATGATACAGTTGAATGAGCTTTGAATTGAATGCAATTTATTTATAGAACACAAGCAAATACATCGCTACATTTCAATAATTTATTAACGACGTTTAAAACTAGAGCAGAATGTAATTAAAGAGCTTGATTTCCCACCTATTGAAATTATTGCGCGGGTTATCATTGAAGCTCTTTTATTTTAATGACAGAGAACTTCTCAAACCGACCTGGAAAATCAATAAATGAGAGAATTATATTTTTAAGGGAAAATTTTCCTGTTTTTAATAGAAAGTTTGTTTTGAAAGTTTCAACTTCAAAATTTTCTTAAATCTCTTTACTTTGATATTTTTTATGTATATACTATATATATCTAACTTTTTTGGTTTTATACACTTTCTTATATTTTATCAACTTTTTTTTATAGATACAACCGCTTATGATATCTGGTCTCATTAATTTTGGACACGAATGCATATTCTAGAAGGATTGAATTTCTTAACAGAGTCGCAGCAGAAAGGAACTACCGGAAACCTGATGTCGGAAGTGCTGTCAATGTTACTTGTCACCAGTGGCTGCAGTACCGTGACCATGATCTCGAGCTAACGGGAGAGTCGTATACATTGATCGATTATTTGCATACGATCTTAATACATTATTCATTTGCAAATAGTAAAAATCATTTGATAAGAACAGAAGTTAATACCATGTTTGGTATCTGGATTGGTATCTTCTTAGATCATCCTTTTTTGCTTTTCCTTTTCTAAATCATACTCAAGTGGAATTATTAAGATATACTGACATGATAATCACGATAAAGAAATCTGAAAAGTGTAATGTAGAAAGAAAGCGTTTAAGACGATTACGAAACCTCTTAAGGACAATCTCGATCCCGTATAGAAAGGTCATTGATATCCTCTAAGCTAGGGTAGTCCAGACTTACATACGTACTCCCTTTCTACTTAAACCCTCGAAGCAATAAGAGAGCCGTTATTATGTTTTACGCCTCAATTCGATATTCAATTCTTAATTTAAATTAGGTACATAACTTTTATGCCAATTTAACTTGTTTAAAACTTAAATTTTTTTATAACCTTCTTACATCATGAACTTTGATAAATATCCTACATCCTGAGATTTTCGTGAGTGGACTCTTCCTCTTCCTGGTTTTTGTATCCGCTTCTCTGGTTCATAAAACAGTCTTTATTCCTCTTAATTACTTAATATTTGAAACCATCATACTCAGCTGAATCCCCCGATGCTGGACCCCTTGTGCTTTATTATTAAGGTCTGAATAAGCCCTAATAATTACTGATGCTATCTAAGATGTTTTAAAACTTAATTTATGGTTTTATCATCTTATCGTAATTGATTTTATTTACCGCGCAGGATATTTATATATAATATAATTTCTTTTCGAAAATTTAAACAATTCTTGCTTTTTCAAACGTTCATTTTCGTTTTCTTCTAATTGAAAGAGTATACTTTGTATTATTACACCCAGTTCTACTAATTAAGAAAAAGACCACTACAAAGTTACCTTGTAAATTTTTGGTTGCAACTAACTTAGTTTGCTAAAGTTGCGGTGAAACAATTACGAGAAAAGGTAGTTACTACTTTCTTCATTTGCGCCCCATTGTGCCACGTTCTTTCAAATACTTGTCTACGTGTCGAGAATAATTTTCTGTATTCAAGCTTTAATTGTTTTGAATGTCTTTTGATTCCTTTACACTATTTTTCATTTGCCTAAATTATTTGGAATTATTTTTTTATGGATGGGGAGTGGGCCTCAAAAAAATTTACCAGATGGGCTTCAATTTGTCTTAATCTGCAGTTCTGCCTCTCCTCTCCCATCAGATCTACACCTGATCCCAATTAAGGATCCTTTAAAGTTACCTAATTAGAATCTTATGGGGAGGGATCCTTTTTTTGTATGATGTCACATAAATGTACAAAAGAGATAAAGTCTTATCATCGGGGATTAGCTCTCATGTGACGGCATGTAAGTTACAGGGGATGGGGGCATGATGTGAAACATGATACTAAAAATCTCTCATGTGTCGGTATGTTTCGAATTAGGAGATACCTGTATGCTACACCATAAAAAGTGGCATACAGCTATATTTAGTATTTATTATGATAATAATTTTTAAAATGATGTTTCATTGTGGGTTGTATTTTTGAAAAAAGCTCCCCAATCATCAGCACACCAAATTAGCACCCATAAGGGTATTTGATAGCTTTATAGGGCACAAGCAACCGGTGCGAATTTAGAATCCTCACTTTTCGAAGCAGGCATATAGGGGATGGCTGGTCCCGCAGGTCGCCGACGAGACATGTGCGCGGCAATCGATATCGCGGGGGTTCGCGGGGGGGTGCTAGACAGAGAAGGATGACTCTCCTGAAAGAGAGAAAAGAGAAGGAGAGAGAAAGAGCACGCGATGTTCGCGTCCGCGTACGAGCACCGGTACAAACTAGCTCGCAAGTAAAATTTTCATCCCGAGTCCGGTACGGTGTAAGCCTCTCCCCCGAGGTGTTTGCCATCCTTGCCTTCGGGGGGTTTCAATTTCAATTCGCGTTCCACCGCGTCTGACCCTAGGTTTGAGGGTGCACCGCCTTAATACCATGCGTTCGCGAATCGACATTACTGCTCCTGACGATGGCAAATCCGGCAAATCTCCATTGAAGGGCCCGAGATGAACTTAACCGTTCTTGAGTCAGTCCTCGTCCAGCGGGACTTATAAATAGTGGTGAGTGCACACCATAGAAATGTAGAGAAAGAACATGAGTGAACGAGAGCGAGATAGAGAGAGAGAGAGAAAGAAAGAGAGGAACAAATGGTTAAAGTCATGAGGACGAAGAGAGAAATAGAGAGAAACGGATTGAGAGAAGGTACCATATAGGATAAGGAGGGGGTGGGTTACGGGACACAGGAGTGTAAGTCTGACCTTAAAGTGGGGTGCCCATAAACTATGGGGTGAACATGTAACCCAGAAGCCATAAAACATAACATGGTGGAATCCTTTTAAATTGATAGGGCTCATCTGCTATATCTATATAATCAAGTACCGGTACTAGAGAGTACATGATAATTAAATTTTGTGCATGGTCAGGGCCGGCTCTTAGGCTTCAAATCAATACAGAAATCCAAATTTAAAAAAGTCAAATAGGTCCTCTATCTTTCAATAGTCTTACTTTATTTTCCTTTTCACTGACAATTTGACGTGTCTAACCGAGAAAGCCCTAACTCATTATGTCTGACTTTAAGAAGTTCTGAACATACAATTTGAAACAAACTTGTAGAGAGCGCTGTTGCCCTAATACAATCTATGATTTTGAAGCTTTCTAGTTTGCCATCTGAGATAGAACTTTTGAAAGTAAAACCGACAATTTAGTTGTTTATCTTTCGGACACATTATCTATTTAAGAAAAGATTCTCTATTTATATTTGTAATAGTGGTTAAGTGAAAATATGGAATAAGTATAGACAATGTATATATTAGGTCCTACAGGTGGCTGGAATTTTTAAATTATGTTTGATGATTCACAAAGCATCGGAACATTCTAAGGACGTCCTTAGGATGTACCTCTATGTCCTATAAATTGACGACTTAAAGACATCCTTTGGATGTCCGAAGAAAAATGTCTATATAGGAAAACCTTAGGATTTATGTGTGCACTGGTGCCACTACTTATATCCCAGTGTATTTTTTCTACATGTTGAATCAAAATTAATTTTTCAAAAGATTTTAGAGTAGATTAGACTTTCAGTGTTGTGGAGTCAGAGCAAGTCTGTTGATTCTAGCTTTATGATAAGAAAAGCAAAGCGTGTCCTAGGGCTTATGCTCTTTAGGCACTCTGTCAGGGTACGCTCCTGAAGAGAGGTTGGAAAACCTATGGTCTGTTGCCATGGCGACTCCCTGACATCACCCGGCTTTAACACCGATTCTTTGCGATACTCTACGTTGCTACTTGACTCCGAGGGCACATTTTGTCTTCTGTTCTCAAGAATCGTCGACGAAAAGAAACGGTCTTTCGTTTCTGAAATCCTGGCTAGAACTATAGATCGTCAATGATTGAAGAAGCAACATTTCCTATTCCTTTCAAACGCATCTTTAATTAATTATTTGATTGAAATAACTGAAATACTAATAAAAATATACAGATATATACGTTAAAATTTACGTTAATCAACTATGAAAACTTTTTACAAGTTTGACATGCTGCCTCCTAATTCAAAATTCCTCTTACCGCCATTCGTGAAATTTCAGAGGTTCATGTCCGTGCTAAATATATGTTTCTAGAAAGAATCTTCAATTTAAATTTCGAATACTTATGGTACCTGATTCCTGTCGGCGATCAAACTATTATTTTCTTTAATTTGCTCTACAGGTTTCAACCCCCTCCTTCTTTTGTCCCAAACGTCCTTGCCCTTGGATCCGCATCCCCATTTGGTCGACCTTGATCATCACATAAGCCTGTTATCCTAATAAAATTGAAAAAACGGATTAGCAATGAAAACTAAATAATTGGGTTGCTATACAGTCAACAAAAGTTTTTAAACGTTTTGGTTGAAATTAAAAATTGGTTGGGATAATAGAAAATGTTGTTGTCTATATAACAAAAAATTAGTAAACAAATGTCTTTATTGTGAAGGAGTAAAGAGGTCATATGCCATTGCCTTTGCTGGTTTAACGAGTTAAGTAGGTTTGAGAGGCGAATTACTAGACTCAAGTGCAATAGGTAGAGCGCGACTTAATGCCTCTTTTAAAGCGCTAAAACGGGTTCACCTCACGGTGAAATAAAATTAAGTAATCGGCATCATTCGGGTCTCGTCTTAAAAGCAAGAAAACGCTTTCTTGTATGTGAAATAATGACACCTCTCTCGCAAAGAAATTAGAGATTGTTCTTCTAAATAAGCGAAGTCAGCTCAATGTTGGGTAATTGATGCTAAATACAGTTATTGTTTTGTCGATATTTACGACCCGTTATTTCAAACGCTTTTAAATTTGCTTTCAAAATTGACCTTAGATTATTTTGTTCTGTATACTTAGAATTTTGATAATAAAAGGTAGTTTTTTAAGTATCAATCCAATGCATGTGACGAGTGACTTCGAATCATAAAAGGTGTATTCTGCGGCTCTACAAACGACCTTCTTATCTAATCACTTATGTACTCTCCTTTCTAAAGATAACTTATTCAAATAAATCGTGAAAGGATGCATGTCGATTTACTGAATAATCCAAAGTTGAAAGAAATAAGAGTTTCATGTATTGAGTTTCCCTTTTTCAAATATTTAAGTTTTTTTAATATACTTATTAAAAAGTGAATTTTAAGACTCAAAATATTTGTTTAGATAATCTTTGTAGAATTTTTTTTCATCCTGTCTTGTGGCATTTTTAATTTTTTAATCGGATCCGGCCATCTAAATAATTTCTCTAAATTGGTCAAGATCGAAAATAATAAATTTCAAATTTCAGGACCGCGGTCCCCAGGTTTTTGTCTGCGGCCCTGATCGGCTCCAAATTATTGAGGTTATATTTCCATATTTTAAACCTCTAAAACAATTAAAACGCTTTAAATTGTTGAACAATTCATTATGCACTAGAAAATGGGAAATCATTCACAAATTACGATTTAGAAATATAAAAATGTAAATCAGTAATTGTAATTACCTCATGATATTTAGAAAATACAATTATTTGACAGTATTTTTTATTATTTTAGTGCTGGATTATGTAGTGATTAAATAGGATGAAAACTCTTTTAAATTCGTCATGAAGCACCCTAGTTTGATCTTCGATGGTCTCTAAGGTTTGAGAAGGTTTTTTGGCTGCAATAAGACAATAAGTAAGAATAGTAAAAAACTAAAAAGGAACAAGAACAGTACAGGGAATATAAGCAAACTAGGAAGGAGAAACCCGGTAGTGGGGAGAATGTACGCGCAATGGACCCGCCCGGGTACGGAGACGAACGGTGCTCTAGCGGAAATTGCCGGCACTACAGCCAGTTGGCAGTAGTACGCGATCTTTCGCGGCTAGTTGTTCTTGTTGCGGGTGGATGAATGTTTTTGACGGTTTTGTGCTTGTAGTAAGTTTTTAACCCGGCTACCTGTTTACCGAAAGAATGATTTGGAACGCTTCCGCCTTATGCAAACCATGCTGTCTTAATTTATAACCTTCAATATCTTCCTGGAGTTCGGTGAAAAAAGTTGAAACAAAAAGTTATGGTGTGCAGGACTCGTGTCCAGTTTACGTGTGCGCGACTTAGGAGGTGATATTGGCAATTGGCATTCGTGTGGCATGGTGTTTACGAGCTATTGTTGTGTTACTGACGACGTCGATTGTTGGATTTCCAGTCGCGTAATCGAGGACACACCATGAGACGAATTAGTGGTAAGCGACGAACTCCACTTTTTATTTTTCCTCCTCTTTTTATTTTCGTGCGCGGTTTTTTTTGTTAGTCGCCGCGAATGAGTGCGTAAAGCGGAATTGATGAGGCGTTGAAAAAAAGTGCAATTTGCGTGGGCGATTTGCCGGTGCCACGCCATCACGTTCGAGAGAATCGCACTGTAAACAAACGAACCACTGTCATCTGTCAGTGCCAATGAATTTCAATGAGGCAAAAAGTTTTAAGAGCTTGAATTCCAACTTTGAAGTGCTAGAATACTCCTTTGACTTTGAAAGTTTGAATTCTCCACTAGAAAATACATACTGAGTTTTTGGAGTAAACTATTGACCTTGAAAAATTTGGGTTTGTCGCACCAATTGTACTTGTTTATATTATAGGACATTGAAAATTAAGAGTTCACTTCCTGTTAGTAATTCATACACTGAGTATATGAATTGTAAAAATATGGGAAAGAAGTGTCGTCTTCTGTCAGACGATTTTTTGGAGTCGAGAGGAGAAACACTAGACAATTATAGTTATTTTATTTCAAATTTTAATACATAATTTGAGTACATTAATCTTACATGTTTTAATAGACTCCGTTTTGTTTTCATATTATATTTAGTTTCTATTTGAAATTATTCAATTTTGCACTATCTCTTTCCCCATTATCTTGTAATTACGCAAGGTCAACGGAAAGTATAAAAAAGGAGCACACATTATAGTCAATTTTAGCCTTGCTGAACAATAGAAATGAGTTAATTTTTCACTGTCCGAATATCCTTCTCGATTTGGTTGAAAAAAAATTTTTTTTTTCAATTACAAAATATAAGCCGTCAAATGTAGAAGCGATTCAAGTCGAAAGCCTTGAATATTCTTTTAACGTTTTTATAAATTGTCAATTTTCTTTATTTTCTTCACACAGAATTATTTTCAATATAAATGAACCAATATTTTAACACTGTTTCCAGTTTGCAATACAATCAATACAAAAATTCGTTCACTTGAACGAATGCTCATTGCATTTAAGAAATAATTATGTAAATTGAAGTGATTAGCAATTCTGGGAGATATGAAATATTAATATTGCAGGGACGCCATGTGCCTTTGTTTTGTGCGGAAGTCAATGGTTACGTCCGCTCTTGGTCAGCTTGTAACAGAACTGGATCCATTTACAAGGGGGTTGTCTTTATGTTCTTTCTAGGCTGCGATGCGAGCAATGTCTTGCTTTCTGCTTGATTCGCTTAACTTCTGAGAAGCTATTCCACGACTTACCGAAGCAAAACAAATCTTTCTTAGGTTGCTTAATGACAAAGTCATTTTTGCCACTGGACTCGTCTTACACTTGTCACGTTCGTAATTTTCTCGCTTATTACAGGCAGGCGCATAAGCCGATATTAGGTCTCACAGATAACTAGATAAGTCCTCGAAAGTCGATATAGAAGAAGCCCATAATGTGGGCTAAGCTTCCTATCCTTCTCATAACATGTAAGGGTCGAAAAACTTCTTAGGAAATGTTATAAAGTATATGAAATATTACCAGTGACAAGAAATAGAAAAAAGGAAGACAATTCAATGATTCAATATATAAAATTGTATATTATATTTTTTTTGTATGAGATATTTAAACTTATTTATTTTGTAAGCTAGAGCGCTAAATCAATTCCTGTTGCAGTATAGCTCTAGAGCAGGAGGGAAAATAAATTGTAAATTGTATCGAGTCCAGATTGCAATCGAGTAAATCCGAGATGAAACATTTATTTCAGGAACGACTATTGCACAAATATCAAGTATTGCTTTCAATCAAGGTTCATATAATTTAGTTTGAATTTTTTGCTTATCTCTCGATAACACATCAGTTTCATTAAAGTATTGTCTGTCTAGTTTCTCGTTAGACCCTCAACATTTTCTCAATTACCCAAGACTTACAGCCTCTTGGCTAGCAGGACAATCGAGAGAGCGCTAAAGTGGCGCATTACGAGGGTGGGCTCGTAAAATCTAACCAAGCTATACGGTTGCCCTGGAGCCTGGAGTTCTGGACCGGAAAAAAAGTCTCTTGCCCGGCCAGTCGCCAGTCTTCTCTGGCTATAAAGCATAAACCGAAGGATAGAAAGTCATTCGGATAATACCATTCGTCCAGAGTCCACATTGAATCGAATTCCGAAACTCGTATTAGGAATTCCAAAATTTTGCCGGAAGTTCTGAAATTGTAATCCGAGGAAATTTCCAACTCACTCGGTTTTATTTATTCCTCGGTAGCTAGAAGATAAAGTTCAGTTGGGGATATTAGGCTATTTTATTGATACACAAAAACGAGTAAATAGATTTCCAAATGTGGATTCTTTGTTGACTTGTATGGAAGTGTGGAACAGAACATTTTTTGGGCTTGAAGAGCGGCTGCGTAATAGCAATCTAGGACAGGACTTTTCTATATACATGGAACACTCGAAGAGCTGCAATCACGTTGCAAAATCAGCAGGAATGGACGTAAGAGCGTTCTTGGACCGTGCCCAGCGACGAATTAGATGAAAATTTCTGATGAACAGCAGCGTGTAAAATCGCTTTGATAAAAAGAGTAAAGTAAATGTATACGTGGCGCCGAATCTCGAAAGGAGAGTGTAATTAGCGACGATTAATTCACATCGTTATCGTTAATCCACGTCGCTCAGAGCGAAGCAAGGCCGAATCGAGTCGTCCGCTGTGGTTCCCCTTTCCCTTTTTTCCTTATCCGAATTACAATCATTTCAATACATTTTATAGTCCTCAGCAGTTCGTATACTTAAAAGCGCCAGCTTCTGAAAAACGTCTCCTGTTACGTGTCATTCGAGATGGAGCATAAGAGGCTTGTTCAGAATCGAGTACCATTTTTGACAGAAAATGGGCCAGCAGCACTTGTGACTGTCTCGAATTTCTGTATCGTGTATTGCGTTCACAAGACTGTAAACAAAGCAATTCAGTTCTTTTTTTTTTCATATTTATTTTTTATGGCTAAAATCAATTTATGATTTTTAAAACCACCTGTTAATGGAAACTTTCTTGCGTTCTAATTATTTTGATGTTATCCAAACATTTTTAAGGTCTTCTGATCCGAGGCCTGCAATTTGATCTAGATAGATCTAATAAGCGCTAAAGCTTAATGATTTAGCACAAAGGATCTCTCTCGACTGCAAATTTCTTTCTTTTTTCTCTCTTGACTTGCTCTCTCATTTTTCACTGTGTTCTTCTCTCTTTACGCCCTCTGTCTTTTACAACCTTCTTCTGCTTTCAAAGGACTTGCTATCTAGACAAAGAAAGTGTCTTTTGAATCTCCTTGATGCTGTTGGCGAAGTGCACTTGGTCTCTCGGTGCGAAGAAGGGAAGCAGAATCGATTTTATCGATTCGACTTCGCGCTTGTCACAATTTACTTAAGCAAAAACGACGAATAGTCGCGTAAAGGACGTCGAGGCATCGGTATCCGAGTTCATTCGTGCGTGAATACATATTTCACGCAACGCAGATACTTATTATATCGGGTGTATCCGTGCAATCTTTACACGACGAGACGCCTAGACACTGAATTATTTCATATCTCAAAAAGCGCGAAGAAATCAAACCCACGTCATGGTTCTGGCTTTTCTTGCTGAAGAATTGCACAAATCGACTTTTATGTTGCATACCAGGATGCAATTATAATAAATAGTACATATACTCTGAGGAAAATGGTTGTTTATATTTAACATCTTCCATATTTAACATATAGATGACTAGAAAGTTGGCTAATGATGGCTAAAGATGGTTTTTCTAAATATGTGATGATACCGATAGATCTACTTTATGATTTGAATATATTTATTATCAAATGGGAATATTTGAAACTTTACTTTTGAACAATGTTGCTTCTGAAAGCAAGCGTCTGCACCCGACCTTGAGATAACAATAGCAATGAATTCCGAGGTAAAATTTCGAGTTTGTTGCGCTGAAGTCATAATCAATTGTGAAATTTGAAACGCCTTGCACGTAATGCTCTGAAAGAGTTTTTTATGTCTGCTCCCTCACATGACTGCAGCTTGCAGTCGACGAAACAAAGGTCGAGGTAAAAAGTTGCGGAAACGTGTGTAGAGTTATGCGAAGGTCGAGGCTCGACCGACCCTTTTCTTCTAATCTTGATAAAACGGGTTAGCATTGATCTTCTCTATTTTTTTCTATTAAGATTTCAAGAGGACTATGAAATCTAAGAGTCCTATACTTTTTCCACGAACTCGTTCAGAATTCCGATGCAGGCTAACGAATTCTTTATTCGTTTTTTTCATTCCCTGATTGATTTTCGCAATTTAAAAGAGAACAGCTATCTAATATGCAAAACATAAAATAGAAAAAGGATTCATCAAAATTTCAAATCTAATATCTTATAATATTTGTCGAGAATGCCTAAATAGAAATCGTATCTTTCGCCCTCGAGGTCGTTTTTTATTATACCTATAAAGGCAGGCTTTATATATATATAATTTACGACCGTTGTTTCCACCTAGTTGATTCTAGCGGAATTGACACGAAGCAGAAATCGTCATTGAACTTGGTTTCATGCAAATTCCTAAGCGATGGCCACTATCCTATTGTTTCTCGCATATACTATGACTAATGACGATATAATTATACTTTGTTATTGCTAGTTCAAACGTTACCTTGTCTAACTAATTTTCATGCTAGATCCTGTATTTATAGAGAATAACTCCACCTTTTGTGAAACCGTTTCAAACGCGACATACTAGGAAAAAACAACAGAAGCTTGAAGAAAATTTCTCAATACAAATTCATTTCACATCAGCTCGTGATCCTCGGAAATTAAAATCTGAACTTTCACCCGAGATTTATGAGGCTCGGAGTACTTGTTTCAGACTCTTTGTCTAAATCTACAAGCACCGTCTGTAACACAGCAAAAGGTATAACGTGGGGCGAGGGAGCCAGAGTTTAGGGCGCGCCGCACATGTGTACACAGTACACACATGGACATCGAGGCATGCATTCACTGATAGTTTCTGCCAACAAGTCCCTTGTGAATTCGTTGAACCTCCGCCTCAACATTTCGGTGGTTCCTTTGTGGCTACGTCGGACAAAGACCAATGCCTTTTCAAGGTCGCGCCCACCAGTATGAAAAACCAAAGATTAAACTATTAGAGGTGAGAGCCTGCGTGAAATTGAGTACGCCCCGTAGGCATACTTCAAACTCGCAATAAGAATAGATGTGTAACCCGCATTGGAGATTAAAGGAGAACGAATCGAGATCAGTGCCCTCAGCTCATCGATCCTGGCACATTGTTTTGGATTCGATATTACCAGTTGGAGCGATTTCGAACGCTTTAAACGTCCTTGGGCAAGAATGAATATAATATCATTATATATATGCAGACTAAATTTGTTCTTATGGTAATTTCACACCACATACCCTTAAATAAGTTATAAGTAAGCAATGTAATAAATATCGAGCAGAGCACGAAATGATGATAAATTGTTGTGGAATGTACAATTGTACAATGATTGTTATGGCATTAATTTGAAAAAAACAAACGAAATCTCTAGTAGATGTTGACACCGGATTAGTTACTCAAATAGCAATGAGTTAAGTACATGATTTATCCTCGGACATATCAGCTCGACATGACCCAACCTCGAGAGGTCAGAAACCGTAGCTCATTTACTTTCGCTGCCTGACAAAAAGTCTACTAATTAACAACTTCAGTGGAAAGCGTGATTACGAAGTATTACAGATATACAGACTACAGACTGGATACTCTTCTCGGATCTTGAATCTTGGACTGACTCTTGGCTCTTGAACGTGGAGCATCAAAGGATCTCTGATGATGAAATGTAAAATGTTTTCAGCACGGACTTTAGCTGACTCGGCGAGGAACCACGTTGCCACATATCTCCATGTAAACAAGACTTGGCCCGGCATCGTCGCCCTCCGTTTCGGATAGCTCGGTTTGCTCTCGGATTACCTGCCGGAAAAAGAGCCGTCATCCACCCTCGCAATCCTGATCCCTGGTGACCATAACCAGACCTAACCCACCGCAATCGTAGAAAAACTGAAAGACCACGAGAAATCTCCTAGCATCAAAGATTAAAAATGAGTTTCATGTCTCAGGATCGAGTCTCAGCTCACAAAATCGACTCTTAAGTCAAGTCAGTGATGTCTCGATCGACGAGGTATACGGGACCTTCCAAGGCAAAATAACGGTTGTCCTTTCTTTATCTGCAACTTGAAAATGTCGCGTGATGCTCAATACCCGTGTCTACCTCATCCAAGGATCCCATAATGATGCCCTGAATTGTTCCTATATCGAATTTTGATTACTGCACTTTTTGCGACCTGAATTTAGAAACTGATTTCTATAGAAGGACGTTACACGAACTCTGATGTCTATCTGGTTAAAGGATATAAAAGGAAGGCTTTCTGATCGACCTTCTAATCCTGACTTTTATCTCATTCGAGATGATTAAATACAAATATAAATACAGTATTACATAAGGATCTCTAGGATCATAAAAGAACCTCAGTTCATGCAATGGTTCACTTTCGATAATTACGAGAGATAAACGAAAACCTCTGAAGATCAAGTGGAAAGCTTTCATTTTATACAGTTAAAGGTGATAGTCATTTGTGATTGTCTCGTCTCTTAAAAAAGAAAGTCCACATAATGAATTTGTAGTTAAACGGTAAAAATTAGAACTATTTCAAATGATGTTCAAACTTATTATCTAGGCTTTGAGTGATTTAATTGCTCAGGGTTTGGTCGTATTGTACAATGTACAATAACATTATATGACAGTGCGGCGTATTATGTCTGAAAATTAAAGAGTTTTTCAAAAGGATTTTAGAACACGACCATTGTTCTAAGCAATCGAGTACACCGCCCGTAAAAAGCAAGCTATTCTTGCATCCACTTTCTCGATGGCATTGTGGTTGAGCGTTCTTGTAACAGTTACGACGAAGCTCTGCAAAATGCGCAAGAGTTAAACCTTGCTTTAATAAGAGAACACAGTACAACACCATGAACAAAGAGGCATTCGTTCCCCTGACAATGTGTATTCAACTATTTCAAAATAGTCACGGTATACTGACACTGACCCCATGCCAATTTACTCATAAAACTTTCTTTGTTTTTCTAACAAATAACAGTCTCTAAATCGATATTCCTTTTATTCTAACGTTTATATAGTCGAAACTTCATATCTCATAAATTTGGACTGATGAATAAATTGTATAGGTTTTTATAAAGATATCAAATAATTCAATTAACGTTAAACGGTAATGTGTTTTAATCTTCTGAAAGAGATCTTACACATGCCGAATTAAAAATGTGAGACCAACCGCAGGTTGTTTGTAACATTGACAAGATTCAAATAAACATAAATATTTCTTGAGCACATTAAGTATAAATCACACTCAAATTTAAACCACATAAACATTATTGAAGATGTTTAATCGATATTAATCATTAAGAGAGGTATATATAAATACATAAGAAAGTTCTCCAGGGCTTATACATATGTATAAAAATTAATTTATGTCGCTTATATGACACAAGGTACCGGTCGAGAGCACAAAGCAGTGTTACTGCAGGAACGAATAATCTTGATCGAAGAATATTGGTTCGTCCTCCTTGTAGGTGTTTCCGCTTCTCGTATTCCCTTATTTTCAACGTATTTCCAGAATATTATCGACAACAGCCTTGCCACGTTAAAAGCACCAGTTCTCGTTAGATTACTGAAGCTAAGCAGCGTTGGGCGCGGTTAGTACTTGGATGGGTGACCACCTGGAAAATACCGTGTGCTTGTTGTCATTAACGTTATTTGATTATAATGGCCGTATGTGCAAAGCTATTAGAAGCAGGCACAAGCCAAATGTTGTCCTAATTATATAAACTCCAATTAATTATTAATGATCATCTTTCTTGTGTGGCGTGAGTTTTCTCTACACGTGTTTGGCAGAAGTTTTACACTTTTTCCAAACACAATTAAGATTATGAACATTTTTAACATTTATATGATTTTTACAAAAACCTGGGGCATTTCATATAAAAACCGGGACGCTTATTCCTAATGTTGAAAACCGGGACTTCTAGGTGCCCCAGTCTTTGATAATGCACTTCCATTCGTCGATACGATTCAATTCGAGATTCAATTCAAGACAGCACGAACCCTTATACTGAAATACGATGAACTCAGAATATAAAAGAAATTTTTCCTCTTCCAATAGAAAGTATGACGTTCAAACCCTTGGAGAAAATATTGTAGAAGGATGCCATTTTTCGAAAACTGTTTTATTCCTTTTTTTCTCAATGCATGAAAAAGAATTTGATCAAATTCCTCTTTTAGAATCGAATGTATGTTGCGAAATATTATTAGAGAACTAGGAGTGGAAAAATGTGAGACTTTTCTTCCGGGTTCGATTTCTTTTTGAACAACCGCAGAAAAGCGAGTTTTATTATTGAGATACGAGACGATTAACCTATTTTCTGCCCGTTAATGGTATTCTTTGCCAATAACCTCGTTCTCAAGAATCAGGAGCAAATACGTAGTCATCTTTACATCATGATACGCATTTATTTATGCAGAAAACTTAATGTAAATTCCTCCCTAAAAGAAAATCCTCAAGTCGCGATTTAGTGAGAGTCTAATCATCTAATGACTTTTAAAACCAATAATTCAGCAATACTTTCGCTCCGCATTTCCACTTACACCTCTTGCAAGGACTTAAACATATGAATATGAGATCAACATGGGTTTTTAACATGGGAAAATTAGTGAAAGTCATCGACGCTGGATTATTAGAAGGAAAATAGTATATATTGAACTAGGGAAAGTATTCTGTCTAGTCATTTAGGAACTAGTAAGAACTGATCTGCTTTACTTGAATAGCGTTGAATTAAATCATTTTTTATTGTGCGAATCCTTCTTGCTTTCTACAATTTTATTTTAAATAGTACAATGGCCCATCGAGAGACATGCGATCTTTAGTTAATGATATAATCGTAAATGAAATTTTGTTGAATGAGATATAAACAATATTATGAGCAATCGCATCAGTGTATTAAAAAATGATTCTGCTGTATTGTTCGAAGCAAGCACGTTTTATTTTTGCGGTTAATTATTTATTCATCTTCTTGATGTGTACGCGTGCGAGACAAATCAAGATCGTATTCTTCCGGCAAAGGAAGAAGTGTTTTTTCCGGGGTTTTTTTTCCTAACTTTAGTCTTCAAGTGAGAAATGCTTCGTACAAAAGTCACGGATAATGCATATGGGATAGCTTCCGGAAGCTAAAGAAAAAGGAGAAGAAGAATGGTTGGTTGGTCCTGACGACCGAGGGGAATCGATACTTTGCATTTAAATGCCAGTAATAAAAAAAGACAGGGAATAGTGAAGTTAAGTGACAAGCACATAAAGTTCTCGTCCTCGTTGAAATTACTTGAAGTATAATTTCAAGGAATCAATGACAAAAAGTAATAACAACAAAATAATCTAGCTTATTAAGTCTTATACATACTCTGCATGTCAATTTCAAAATCCAATTTCAATTGCTCCATTCAATAAATATAACCAATTATCTTCTTCCTAATAATATTTTCTTTGTTTATGCAAAATAAATTCGCTCATTATTTTCTTTCACATGAGTACACTTGCACTCGCGAGGGTGAGTGCACGTGCACCGGGAGATTCGTCCTTGACCTTTGAAGGGAAGGCTGACCTTCGTATAAAAGACGAGAGCGACATTACCAACCGGAAGATGGTCCGAGTAAAACGCAGGTGCTCGATAAATATGGTGCTTATAGCTTGAGGTTCGTGAAAAAAATGGCAGCTAAATGGCAATTACCTCGTAAATCATATTCTGAATCGATTTGCAATCTGGATAGAACTTTATTGCAACTAGTGGAAGAGCAAGGGCTCCGAGGAGGACATTGACTTCTATTTGGAAGTAATCGGTGAAGAGGGAAGAAGGGGGAAGACCCTTCCATATGCTAATCGTGACTTTATTGGGAAATGTACGTCGTATTGATTCTATCATCTTTTCTTATTTTTCTTCCCCCTTCATTCCTTCCTCTTCGCCCAGTTTTCCTCTCTAGAATGTTGTTATCATATGCACGGACCATTTCTTCCATGACACATGGGACGATACGCGTTCGTCCATAGTTAGTTTGAATCATTATGCAGCATGATTCACTTTTCATATCTTGTCATAAAAATAAGAGGATCACGATTACAGCTTTGTATCTTCCGTGCAAATTTCTTATGTCTTTCTAGAAATCAGTTGGAATTTGGAATTAGTGTTGCAATTAAAGAATAATAATAGAGCTAGTGTTTTTGTTGACTTAAAATCGTATCTACATACTTATTTTATATGTAGATTATGATTTTCAATCATATTTATAAAGATCAATAAGTATATTTACAGCCTATGTTGAATAAGCTTAGGATTTCCTATTCTATTTTATCCAGGATGAATAAAAATCACCGAGATCGGTAAGTCTAATCCACTTTCGTAACAGGATTGGACATCCGATTCAATTCGTAAGAAAGATTGACTCGTAAACCAATTTGTAGAAAATCTTTCTAGGGTTCTGTGATTCCAGGATTTATTATCAAGGGGATGGAAATGTAATGAATATGACTAACTAGAGTAAAGTATATTTATTTTGACTGCTAATCAAACTAAGGGGGACATTTTACTGCTTATTTATTCAGTGGTAATTTGAAAGTCTTAAAAGTCTCTTTTTAATTCTTAGTCAGTTTTCAAGTTGAAGAACAAAAAAATGTCACGTTCTTTCGAACGTAGAATTACTTTCACGACTTTCCATCCAAGAAACGAGTTCAGCGTTTTCGGTGACCACGTCCATGCCTTTTTTGGTACATCGGTATATTATTTAAAAAACGAAGAAAAAAATTTGAATAATCTTGTGTGCGGTTTTTAAAGTGTATAAAAAACGTTTGTAGAATGCCTTGTCGATTTCAAGGATTTCAATTGGAATGAAACCATTTTATTTCAACTTTTTTCTAAAAGAAAAACTCTCCTATAACTTTGTCCCAAATAAAACTTTTTATACTCTGTTTCGTAAATTTAGTTGTTTAACGATCTACTTCTTTATGGAAACTGCGGGAGAGTCCTTCGCTTTGATGAGAGCTTAAACAGTGTGACATCGCAGACTCTCGTAACATCTTGCGAGCGGGTTTTCTAGCTCCATACTTAGAATTATGCCAACTGTCCTTGTAAAACCGGTACATAGTAACGATCGTACGTGTCAACTCGCGTGGAAATCAGTAACGAGTGTTCCACTGGTTACGCTATACATCTCTGTACAGTATATTCCTATAGTATAAAATCACGTGTTCTTGTGTGTTACTATCAGCAGCTCTCACACACACGTTTTTAAACATGTGTAATCACATTGCCTTGCTTGAAACGTTGTCGTTCCAGTTTCAATTGAAAATACGCCCCTTGCGAATCCGCCCTGTTACGTCGAAGTCTCATGTCCATTATTGATTCTCGTCCCATTCGACTCTGCCCATTCGTAGAAGACGTCATCTCCACGCGCCCTGGCACAAGACCTTCGCAGCTGCAACCGTTTGTCCGGAAAAGCCGGGTCCAAAATGAACGCGGAGAAAGAGAGCAGAAGAAAGCTGGGCAAATTTATTGGAAATCTGCTACTGAAAGCACCCTCGCGAGTTGATCGCAGAGTACATGAATTCACGGATTAAGAAGTCCAGAAATCTTCCACTGAAAACAACAGCACTGCCAGACTAAAGAAAAAGAGCCAGAGAATAACCGGGAATTTGAGTCAAAATACATAGTCAGACTCATTTTTCTCATCTCATCTTTTGAAGATCTTCTTTTTCCAGTCATTATATCCGGAAGTTTATTTATGCATGGCATACCAACAATCCAATCATGAGTGTTAGAAAAAGTTGTATGAACAAAAGGAAAGAGATGAGAAAATAAAGAAACAAGAGGATATAAAGGAGAAGAGTTGAAAAGAGAAAAGGGACAGAAAGAGAGTTCGAGCTAGAGGGCAAGAACTATTATCTGGCGGACAGACAGCTATGTTTGCATAATATGCCGCTAGCCTCGCTAGAGCAAGACTATTCACCTTTCAATTTATGTTCAAATATTAACCAAATGGCCAGAACAGATGTTACGAATTAAGGCTTTAACAAGTCAAGTATCTCAGCATCCAAAGTTTAGCCAAAGTATTTGAGACACCGGGTATGTTTTGGTAAAATTCCATGCGAAAAATAGCTATAAAATACTTGCCATTAATTCTCGACGACCTCTACGTAATGAATATTACATAATGCTTTTTTGACCCTGTTCAATTTTAAAAGTTTAAGTTTTAAGCTTTTCCTTTTACAATTTTAAAATGTAATTATAGCAAATTCTGTCGCTTGGCGTATCAGGACTTGTGAATTGTATTGATTTTGTCTGATGCTGGTAACTTCGGTTTCCATTTTATTTATTCGATTCCAGTTACTCTGTGTATCAGATTAAAAAATTGACAAGCGACACTTCCTAGCATAAATACCAAGAGATAAGAATATCAACATGTCGGTCTGCCGTTTGCAGTTGTGCAGTGGGTTGTCATATTTTATATACGTATACTCGCTTAAAAAATAGAAGTTCCCCAATGAAAAGACAGTTTTACTATTTTATGTTACGAATAGTCACTGATAGTCCTGTAGAATAGAATAATAATGAACTGCCAATCCAATATTCATTTAACTTGACTTTATTTTTCTATATCCTCATATATAATATGTGTAAGATAGAGTTAACAATAATCTAATCTGCTCTTTATCTTTTTGTTCCAGGTAAGTCAAAATACATCAAGTTTATCTTCCACTCTGGCATTCGTAACTCTTCCTCGTAATGGAACAATAAGTAAAATAACTTAAATTACTTCTAACTTTATTACCAATATTGCTTGAAAAAAATTCACTTATAAGCACGTAGTAATATCTAATCGGGAAAAATTCCTGACTGATATATTTTTAAACACTAAACGTATTTTTCTTAAGTCGAGCTATATAAACACGACATATTGAATGTTGTTCTTAAAGGTTTATATAAAAGGAGCTGAAATAAAAATATCGATTCAGAGATAGTCGAATGGATCCAAACCACTTAGCCCAGAGAACTGGTCTTTTCTCTGTGCGTCTGTTGCTTGGAGCAAGTAAATTCAGAGCACCCTGTGTGCTTCTCAGTTGCAGTCATTTACAGTTCCACTCGTTATCTTTTGAACTGGCCTTTACGCTTCACAGTTCTGCGTGATGCATTCTGCATTCGTGTGCACATTATGCGAATATACGTGTTATGCTCATCTTATTAATTATCTCCTCCATATAACTCTCGCGGAGTATTTAATCCTTTGATTTATAACATTAAACGTCTCATGGTCGCGCAACGTAATCGAAGAAAGACGCGCATTTTCTGAAGGCATCGAGTATTTTAACTCTATTTTATTTCTTTTTTTATAGCTTAACAAATATAGATAAACAGATGCTTCTTTATGATTTCTCAACACTCGAGAAACGCTTTCATCATTCCTCGTTTCATATGTTCGAATTCCGTCAAATATCTAGTTCCTCTCTGGTCGATGACACACTTCTCAACATCCCGTTTAGAAAAAAAAAGAGGAATTAAAAAAGACGCGTAAAAGGAGGCCCTTAGCCCACGATGTCGCGTGTTTTGTCGATGTGTCCCAACCCTTCGCGCTCCGAATACTTTCTCTGTGTAACACGCCAGCTGCCACCTACACAATTCCCTCTGGAATTCATTAACGAAGATTAGCATTCCTTCTCTAGTTCCTACCTCGGTTCCTACTGCCAATGTCGGATGCTGGAATAGCGAGGACACTTACTGCTCCTGCACCAGATGCTAACATCGTGAATCACTGAACTCTTTGCACGAAGATGAGCAAATGAGATCTGAAAATGAGAAGGAATTTACCCTTTTCTTTTCAGTGAGAGCAAAAATGAGGCTCAATATTTGATCAAGACTGCCGATTCAGTCAACTGATTTACTTTTTCTCCCTTTCAAGTTGATTAGATTACATTTTTGCGGATTACATTTGATATTCAAGATTTCTATTTTCTATTATCTTTTATAAAAAGACATATATGATTATAGGAAAGAGACACATTCGTTATCCATAATACGTTACACAGGGTTGGTCTCTTTGATTACGTCGTGTCGAGCACGCGAAATTCTTATCAATCTCTGAGTGACTGAACCGACATATCTGTCGGGTCGGTCAGGAATTTTCTCCTTGGAGTTTGAGAGAACAATTTGTCTGAGTCTAGCTGTTTCTACTACTGATTCTTACTGATCTTATCTGAATTTTCACTCATCAGCTTCTGAAATGACACGAATTTTCTACTCTTCTTCTTCTCAGTCTTGTATAAAGTCGGCAAAGATATAAGATGAGAGAAACGATCGAGTGTCGCTGCGAAACGACATTCCTGAATGTTGATACCGCTACTTAAACTCTTAAACAAAGAGTGAAGAGCACCACTTCAATGTGCGCATCAGGCTTTGCGGACGTGATGGCTCGATTGCCACTTTGTGGAGAAATTTATGGTTTTAGTGGAGAGTCTGGATATGAAGTGACATGCAGAAAACTTTATGGGGCTTGTATTGTACGACTCATACTGTGCGATGCTACTGAAGAGAGTTTTGGATAGAGATTTATAATATAGGGTGCAAAACACGAAAATAATTTCAAGAAGCCAGTGTATATAGTTGGTGGTTGGTGAGTTGGGTTCGTTATCACGAGTTCAGTTCATTATTTTACTACTCACAACTCGATGACACGTTTAATCGGAGATGCTTTCACATGGAGGACGTCTGTATCAAACTTCCAAGCATGATGTGCCAGGTCGACTATTGATCCTTTGGCTATTGTATATCGTGTGTTGGAAGAGGCGCCTCTTACCGACATTAAATTCGAGCCTAGCCCATTTCACGGATAATTACATAAATTGGACATGAACTATGATTGGCGAACTCAAATGGGGGGTAATTTCGCGGCGCGTATAACATCCTCGCGCCCTTCCTCTGGCCTATTTTGCGATTAAATATCGCTGGAAAATAGCTACCTGCACATAATCATCAATGATTTGATTTACGATTAAGCGCGCCTTAAAACGAAGGTAATTGTCTGGCATCGTGAAAAATCAATTATTTAATGAACCGTTTAGGTTTTTAAGTCTTCTCTTTAATATTAGGTCGCAATTAAATAAGTACAAAATAAAAAGGTAATATTTCTCCAGTTTCCACAGTTTTGTTATAGTTGATGTTAAATGAACCTTGGCCGTGATAAAGATGAGAAAATCGATCCCTTTTCATACATTGGCAAAAGAGCTTATAATCCGTTTATGGTTTAGAAGCAGTAATAAGCAGTTGTACGGATACGGGTTTGAAAATTAAAAGTCAGGCATTAGTATGGGGGCTCTGGTACCTCGGTCTCTTTCGCCGACACCGTGAAAGAGAGACATTTATCGATTTTATGGTTTCCTCAATGCTGGAAACGTTATTTAACACTGAGAGCGGCCTCGACCTCAAAATGCAAAAAAGAAAAAAAAATATCGATGTTTTTTTTTATTTCATTTCAAAAAAGAATCGGGAGAATATATTAATTGTGATTTATTGCGAAAACAAAATAAACAAATATAAGAATTTCTATTAGCTCTTCCAAGAACCTAATCCTCGACCTAATCTTTTATTTTGTTTCTGAGCATCATTCTGAAAAGTCTCATAATTCTCTAAAATCTCCGGAAACTGCATGTATGAATAATTTCCCCGACATTCCGTATTCTTGTCCTTATTCCAGAGATAAACAACATTTCCGGTATTAGGTTGGAGCATTTTGCGTGCTAGAAGTCTGGATTTGTCCAAGCAGAGGAGAATTATGAAAATGAGAGATGTAGGTGGAGGAGGATTATAAAAATTCTTGAAATACACCGAGCGGCCCATTAAGCTCGGCGCCTGCTGTTCCGCTTGAGAAGTGGCGAGGTACCGACGCTTCTTCGAGTACCTCGAACATACCTTGAAGGTACTCGAGAAGTCGATGCACGCGCCCGCAGAAGAAGAAGTGACGTTTATTTTTACGCTGACGCAGTCGACTAAAGTCGGTCGGACTCTTCTCTCTTCTCCTTTCTTTTTTTTTCTTCTCTTTCTCTATAACTCTCTCTCTCTCTCTCTCTCTCTCTCTCTTTCTCATTCGTTCGCCCCCTCATTTTCTCGGGGCTTGCGGTCCATGGAACCTCTGATGGACCGGTGAATTTACATAATCTCTCGTGGTGCATCCATCCCGAGTTCGTACGGACGTACGGAACGCGCCTATATCGTTGGATGGACGTCGGTGCGACGCCCTCCCTCGAGGTTCAACCGGCAATTAAGACCGATAACTCTGTCCACGAGCCGATAAGCTTTTATTAGACTTTCAAATTGGTAATTGGCCGTCGAAGGGAAATCAGGATCGCCCGGTCGAATCCGCCAAATTTATTAACACCCTTCTACACCTCGATCGAGATTGAGATTTTTCGATTACAGACTAAGATTCAATAAAGATAAAACCAATAGTCTTCTCCATCGTATATTTTAAGGTTTAGACCCTGATAGAAAAGGTTCTTTAACGTTTTTATTCAATCTAGACACAATACTAAGGACTTTAAATAATCTAATTATATCACAGAAAAAAACAAGATCTGGAAGTGTTTAGAGTTTGTCAATTTTTAGACTGAATTTAAGTATAAATCAGTTTTTTGTCTTGTTTTAAGTCTTCCTCGTCTTGAAAAAAAACTAAGAACCGTCTTAAATTTAAATTCAGCCTAAAAACTGATTTAAACTCTAAACACCTTTCAGACTTTGTTTTTTCTGTGATACTTTGGACAATTGAGTCTTCCGATTCTTTTGACTTGATTTAAGACGAGAAAATGTACGGGATGTGAAAATTCGTGCTTTCAAAAATAGAAGTGAATTTTGGTTCATGACATGTAACTTCCGGGCTGCACCCCATTTTTTTTCTCGCTACGAGGCGGATATTTCGATCAATTTGCCTGCCTCGTCGACGAGACTATATATATAGATGTGCGCTATCGATACCTTGATACATTTGCCTATAATATTTGAGCGAAAGCGTTGAGAGTTGAAGATAAAAGCCGATGATATACAAGCGTATCTCGTGTCTCTCGGTGCAACCTTCCGTTTCTGGTGATGCTGCAGTTGCCTCATACTTCTCCTTGCATTACCTTAAACAGAAAATCTCTCTCTTCAACGGGTGCTTCAAACCAAGTTTTTTACTTTCTCCATAATATGTACGTCTCAAATAAAAAAAATGATAATGGAAGTAATTTTAGTTAAACGATTTGAAATCCCTCACATTAAAAAGGAAATGTCTTAATCTAAACGAGTATCAGTAAATTTAGTGTTAATAGTCATCTCAACTTTTGTATTATCATTTACATTATGGGCGTTTCTCTATTATATTACAAGTTTAAATTAAAATGTTATCACTTTTTATTAATCTTGTATATGTTACAGTCATATTATTTCGTTTCTCAATTTAAAAATTCGTTTCTTCATGTGATAAGATTTTTAAAATACACTTAATTTACTTTCTTTTGAATAAACATCAATGTTAACTTTTCCAACGTACAGGTTCTGAACAAATATTTACTTTACGCGTTTAATCTTCTTGGAAAGAGTCTCGTAGTCCCAAAATGAAGCGTCTCGCGAAAAGCTTTTGCAAACGCAAAAATTCATGAATACGTATATTAATGTATGTTAATCTATGTATGACGTTATCAGACTTGGGTCAAATATCAGTTTGGAAGTTTGGAACACCTCGACAAAGAGAAGTAGGGTAGATCCTGGATCAACTTTTCCTGCGAAATGCAGATATGAAAAGCCACCGTATTACCGTAAACTACTCCATAGAATAGAATATTATACTCTCAATTTATTTTAAAACTTAAAATTGAAAAAGAGACTTTAATTAACTTCTCATCTTGATAAATTGTCATTCTCATATGGAAAGTTAAAAAAAAGAGCCGGATGTTTCATTTTGGATAATTTTCAAATTCTTTGTTGATAAACTTGACGCAGTAAAGAAATTTCGAAACAAAATGATTAAATTAAAAAATTTTCCAATGTGGATGTTTTCCAATATCTTATGAATTTCTGCAATCGTTGTGGCTTGTTGATACAACTGTTTATCTCTCAAGCTTGTTATTGCATTGACAAAGATAATGAGTTTACGACTAATTTGAGTTCAGCCTCAATAAAAGGTATCATGACGGAGGTGACGTAAACTTTTCAATCCCTAGCTTAACTCAAACCTTAAAGCGTGCCACAATGGCCTTTCAGGTCGTAAAAGGGACGTGCTATATAGATACATGGTTTCTATATGTGCAGTATGCACTATCGAAAACGATCTCGTACATATAATACATAGATGCGTGGCACGTGTGCAGACTGCGTTAGTCGAAAAATGAAGTCAAGCACAGCTGTCGACTAAGGTCGCCTCCTCTGTCGAGCAGCTGTTAAATATCTGCCCACAATTGTTATTATTGCTCAGCGAACGCGTTTAATATCGAAATTATACATTTTTATATCAAAAAGATTTTTATACACGATGTTCCATTTGTTTCTCAATTATTCAAGGGCGTGAAGCACTTATTAAAAAAGGAACTTGATTGTTTCCCCTCAATGTTTCCTCTCTAATAATGAAATTCCTAGCAAAGATTGTAAATCGTGACCGTCTGAAGACATTATTCATTACACCCGTTACTTTCCTCGCGTCTTGCGTCCTACTAATTGTTACGTCCTCTTATCACGCTGATAGATTTGTGAAAAATCATTAAGCACCCAAATGATATCTTCGGAGAATTCTAAGCATTAATCATAATTATGCATCCTAGACTGTCAATAATTTTCTCGGTAAAGATAATGTCGCGTATAATTAAATTGTGGCGAATCCTTTTCAAATTGTTTATAATGTAGTTAAAATAAGATCATCCTATTATGTAAATTAATCTTTAATAGAAGCAATTTGCATAAAGATTTCAGTAAATATGTACAGGTAATATCCTAACTTATGAGAAAATAATAGTTTCCTGTAATTTTGTTTAATCTGTACAACATTAACAAGATCAATTTATGCAGAAGGTGAACTTATAATTATCTGATTTACTGAAATCTGATTATTCTTATTTAATAGTTTTATAAGAATGGACTTTACTCTATCGTAAAAAAAAGAATTATAAAGTCGTGCTATGAAGTTGACTGGCGTAAAAGTCGAAAGTACACGCAAAAGGACGTCGCACGATATCGCATGCAATGTCCCTGGCATATCCTGTCACAATTCTGCTCTAGGTAGACAGTATGAGGTCGACTTTATCCTAGAGATGTGTAACGAGAATATTATCGGATACTGGAACAAGAATAATCTTGGATAGAACATTCCAGAAATGTCTACTTCGCTTTCAGAGTGAAGATATATTCTCGTTTAATGAACTCGTTCAATTTGATTTGAATCTCACGTTTGGTAAAATGAAGAACTCTAAGTGATAATAAAATTGTCATAAATTCGAACCTAATGTATTTAAATGGTCCCACTAAATTATATAAAGTCAGTTGTGCTGTAATTAGTGATACATATATATGAATTTTGAAATGCCTTGAAAGTCATAATGTGACTTCTCTCGACCTCGAGGCGCCATCGATAGTAATTACACTTCTCTCTTGGTTTTTCCTTCGAAATAGCAAGGGGAACGAGGTAATTTCGCGTCGTGTGCATATGACGAACAAAGGGACGCAAAGCGTAATGCGGAAGCAGCCTCGAGGCTTGAAGGCTTCCACCATAGGTGGTGGATTGCGTATCATATCGTATAGTGACAGGGTTTCTCATCATGTTTCTCATTACTCTGCATTTTAGAATTTAACGTTTTCTTATAATAAAAAAACAAATTATACATTTAGTACCTACAGTTTATGAAGACATTTAAATAATTTCAGTGTAGAGTAAGTATATTTTCAACTCGATCGATTTTCAATAATAGAATTGGAGAGTATATCGATTCCAAAAAAAGCAATTGGGAAGAAAAGTAACTCTATCGACATGAAGACCATAATCGTGTGCCTGAGAAACACTGGTGTATGAAATTGCACACGCGTGCACGAACGTCTAGTTCTCCAAGTGTTACGTATGTGAACCATGAGAATGGAGGGTAAGAAGATAAAAAGATGATAAGAGGAGAAAGGAGGAAGAAGGGAAAGAAAGATATTATGATGTACATGGGAAAAGGAGGAGAATGAGAGAAAGGTGGATCATGAAAGGAGGATGATGAGGTGGAAAGTGAAGGAGGAAACAAGAGGGAGAGGAATGGAAACAGTAAATGTAACGAGAGGTATAAGAGACAATGCATATCGAGCGAGGGCACCCCCGATGAGGTAGAACTCTTGCTTTTCTGCCTCTCATTTTGTTCTCTTCTCTCTCTTTCACCGCGTTTTCCAAAGCCACCCTCTCGAGTATGAAAGTATGATACGATTGCCTCCACACGCTCCGTCGGAACTCAAAAGTGTCCTATCAGAGTCGTGGAATGCATTCAGGTGGTTAGACGTACCGTAAAGCTGTAGCCTAAGAACATATAAGTTATGTGTATATGTGTATTATAATACATCTCGTCCCCTCTTTAGTACTTTCCTTATCACTTATCAGTCTCAATAGAACCAATTCCATTACGCTGCAATTCTTACCCTTGTATTTACCATAATTACATGTCTCTCATATTTTCACTTTTATTTATGAACTGTTTCCTTTTCTGTTTCAGGTAAGTTCCAAAACACGAGTTTCATTAATTGCATTGGGGCTTCGTGGTGAGTATAGTTATTGGGTTAGCATAAATTCCAATCTCAAGTTTGTTGATTGAAAGAACACAAATCCATTCGAGATGGTTATCTCGTGGCAGATTAATTTTTGCTATTTTTCCTTTATGTTCTTGTTTTTTCCCAGTTTCCTCTTATTGTACATTCGAGCACGCTTTTCTCGTTTCACCTCCATACATTTTATGACATAACACTCAACTCGAGAAACAAGGGGCGTTGACTTTTCTTCGTAATAATGGTATATTCTCGCAACAGCGGTTCAAAGGCAAATGATCGTGTAGGAGTCAAGGAGCAAGTGTACGCACACCTTTAAGAGTTCAGTAGTCTCCACTGAAGAACAAAAGATTTCAACGGCAAACTCGCCTCTCAATGAGTAGCTGCATTTTTCTCCACCAGTTTACAACTTTTTCTTGAAACTCATCGTACAACAAGGAAACTTGAGAGGATGCAATGAACATCTTAGTTCAAGTCTTAACGATTGATTTTAACTCCTCGATAAAACTCTGTTCTGAATTCGTACTGAGAGTAGAACATTTTTAGCTTTAAATGATTTAAAGGTATTTTATAATCACCAGAAAATGGCACAGGGATAATTGCATTTCTATGCTATGAATAGTACGAAACGAGGCGTCTACTTATATGCGTACGACCTTCCTCAATAATGAAAATATATTATTCCATCGATTAAATCATCTCTTGCGAAACGTTAACGTATAGTCAACTTTTATCAATGAGTCTCCTTCGTACCCCTTCCAGGTTAACTTTCAGCGCCATTCATTCCTAACGTTGTCGACACAAGTCAAATAGCTCTGGAATCCGCAATATCCTACGTGTGCATTCCTTATTCTATTTTTTTGCATTTGAAATTCAATCAGCGATAAAATCCTGCTGTAAACACGAACATTAAGATTTCTTCAGGAAAGAGTTTCGATTCATTCATCTTACATTAATCCTTATATATATTTTACAATATTTATTTCAAAAATATATAAACTAGACTTGACTCTGAGCTTATATTAATTTACATTTCAATATTTTCAAGATGCTTTACCCAACATAAAATAACCATTAATCTTTCTTTAGAATATGAATACAGAGAATCTTGTGAGTAGTAAGAGAAACTCGTAAATGTAAAACTATTGTGTGATTGTACGACCCGTAGAACACGTGTTATATACTCCTTTCCGGCATTTTATAGGTGACGACAGGATTTATGAGATTTGTTGTAAAGCCGACGGTTTCATTTTCCTGTGTTACCAAGTTAATTCTTTCCAGGGAAATGGAAAATACCATTGCAAAAGGTATTGAGTCAGCCGTAGCTTTAATTGATACTTATACATATTCTTTGCAAAATCTGCGAAATTGCAGCAATTAATTGAACATGTTATTCAACATCCATGTTGAACAACCATTTGTGTAGGTGAACTCTGAATATGTTGATGTGTGTCGATAATAATTCGATCGATTATATAGACATGATAGACGTGTGTCTTATGAAAGGCCTTGCGTGATATATCAATGAAACTCGTACGCCAGGACTTTCTTTAGTCTTCACCATATGATTTCCATGAACTCGACGAACTCCAATTCATAGAGCATGGTTTTTGAATCCTACGCGGGTCCAGGGACGGCCCACGCTTATCATGAACCCGTTCACCCACCTTCGTCCTCGTCTCGTTCCCGGGCGTCCCTTTGCATTCACCACTACCACCACTTTCAACAGTTTCAACAACATTAACGTCTTTGCCATACCTGCACTGGCTGGAAACTTTACCAAGACATTTCTGACAGTCTTGTCCAGCCACCAGTTTCATTTTGTCCGGCGCCTTACGCAGTTTTTATCTGCGAATTATCCGAGTTTCTCATGGTCGAAGAGAATGAGGACTTTCGTTCGCCATTCCCCGTAACCAATCAGAATCTCGTGTGCAACTTTGTCTTTCGATATATTTTAGTGATTTTACATGTCTTTTCACTCAGTGACTTTAAGAGGTGATTTTAGGCACATTTGTCAGTTCAAAGATTAGAATTTTGCTTGTAATTCTAACTGTAAGAATAGAGAAGTGTGGCACATTATCATATGGTGGAGTAGAAGGGGATTCTTCATCCTTCATACTTCATCCTTCATGCTTTGAATCTTCCAAGTTCACATTTAATTTATTTTTAAATTCGTTTTCTTTGATTGAAGGTATTACAATTAATGAGAAATTATTGACTACTAAATTCAGTTTTTAAAAATAATTTTCTATAAAAATCATTTTATATGCACGTACAATTTTTCAGTAGGCAATTCCTCTCATGTTTAGGCGAATAAAACAAACTGTTTCGTTTTTACTTTATAGGCTTTAACATTTTATTAATTACGGTTATAACTCGTTATGAAATTTTCATACCTCTTTATTGCAACGTCAAATATCATAAAATTGTGATAGAAATTAGCTGAAAATTTAATAGATCGTATAAGTATCTCGTGAAATTAATAAGAAGTAGATATGAAACATTAAAAATAATCAGAGCCCGTGAAGTTGCTGCTTGAATGCTAGTCGATAAATTAATATCAGAAATACGTTATTTCTGCCTTCTGCCCGATAAAATAGCCATAAATGTTCAAATATTGAACTAGATCATATTTATATGGTAATACACATAGGTATAAACGTGTCACATTCGTCATAACTCGATTGTAAATTGTAGTAGACAAGTTTATAAGTGCAGAATTTCATGAAATGCGTTTTGAGCGTTATGCAATATGAAAAAAGTTTCTACCATTTATGAAATCCTTTTATAAAAGTAAAAAGAAATAATTAAGCGACTAGTATTTTGTGAAAGTTTTGTTTGTTTCAAAAGTTTTTTCAATTCACTTATAATCGGACTAATCTACTCAAATTTCATGAAATATTTCGTAATTTATTTGAATCGTTACAAGTCACTTTAATTAGTTCAGTTGCTTCTACTTGCATTTCAGGTTTTTATCGTCAAATCTGTTAAACATGATTATATAATCCATTAGTAGTGATGTGAACTTTGAATATTAAGAATTGAAAAAAAAAGGTTTTTGAACCTTTAGTAGAAAATTATTTTAGGTCCGTTCATTATAATTTCATATTCATTTATATTCTTATAGTATTTATCTATTCAAAACAAGCTAAAAATTCTTAACTCGAACTGAGAATTGTGTCTGCTTTTCAGAAATAGATTAAATCACTTTTCCTTGAACTAATACGTCGACTGAAAGTGGAAAGATACCAAAGATCGGAGTGTGCGACGTATTGATCAAAAATTCTGTAAAAAGTGCTGCTGGGGGATTAAGAGGAGTGCGTTTCATGATAACGATGTGGTACGCGGATCGATAAGATACAGGGTTCATTCTGGCCTGTCCCCCATAGATATTAAAGGCTGGGAATTGGTGCATCGTTTACCATCGCGTATTCACGTCGCTTTATCGACACATCGACAGCTTTACGCCTTGTATCACTAACTGGAGTCTAGAATCTCATCGAAGTCACGTGCGTCACTCTAAAATGGAATAACATATATTTTCAAACATTAGACTTGCACCATAAGTGTCAAAGATTCACTTCAGATTGCAAGGATAATTTAACGCCACACGACCTAATGAATGTCCAGAAAATCGATGCAAGTCACATTCAAGAGACTTTACCCCATACGAAATGAAAACTATTAAGGCTATTGGTCTCGAAATCCCTTTGGTCTAATTGCACGGATAAGATAGAATCAAAATACACAAACGTTCTGAACGAGCATAAAATTCATAGCTACAAGCACTCAGATAACATTATCGAAATCTATAAGGGGGAGGCGTTACGTCCATGAGATTAAAATTATTATTAAAATCAAAACGCACAGCCCACACTAAAATCTATTTTTATTTAAAAAATTTGTTTAGCTGAATCTTGGAAGAAATCCCTCTTCATTGAAAAAAAGTAAGAGCGTTGGACCAAGAACCATTTGCTCTACTTTATAAAGTTAACAGCATGAAGTCATGCCAATAAAGAGACATCTCAGGTCTAATTTAATACCTCTAAAAAAGAAGACTTTGAGATCGCTAATTTAAAAAAGTATAATGATAATATTTGATATTTAAAGAGGGTATAGGAAGCCTGATGTATTCTCTTATTATCGTTTTGATCTAAAAATCGATATTTAATCTCATCTATCCCTAAGGAAGTCTGTAGGGGAACAACGATCACTTTAGTGAAATTTGATGGTGACCAATGACCTTAGCGAAGATAATGAAACACGTATGTGGTAAAGCTTGATTAAATTTGTTTTTAAAGACGAGATACTCTGACAAGCGGATACGCTAACGTCGTGACACTCCCTCAGTGTTACAGTCGTGTCTTGACTCCTTTTTGCCAGAGCAAGATCGATCGATCGATCAGCCGTGATCCACGAAGAAGCAGGGAAGCAGCAGGAGCAGCAGCATAGCAGCCATAGCAGCAACCATCGAGCACACTGTCGTCTTGTACGATGGCTATCACAGCCGTGCCCAACTGCTTGGGGCCCCCGCCTCTCCCACCAGGGAAACGTTTTCTGCAGAGGTCTGCAAAAAAAATGTCCTCGACCTATCATAGCTTCCGCGATCCTGCCGTTGAGGCCTGGATGCCCAGCGGGATCCAGCAGCCCGATCAACGGAGTAAGGCGCACTCGCGAGATCAAACCAGGACGACGAGAGTGACCACCAATCTCTACAGAAGTTGCTCAGAGGGGCACTTGAACTCGAAAAAAACGGCGATGCTTACGTCCACGCCTCTCGACAAGTGCATCAAGGCGATTTACGGCAGCTGGAGAAATCTCATGCAACGTAAGTCGCTCCTGGAACTATACATATGTATAGATTGATGCAGCAGCTCCTGCATTTGTTACAACTTATCTGGGCTAAATTAAATCGTTGCTTGTTTCAAATGATATGATATTAAATTACACACTTTCAAGTGATTTCGTACTAAATTATACATATTTAATAAATAATGAAGACTGAATATCGGAAAATTATTCTACCGCCGGTTCGATAGACCAGAGCACTATTTAAACCATTCAAAAACAATCCACAAGTATTAAAATTCTGCCCGAATCTTGAAGTGGATATATCTGTATAATTATATAGAGAATGTGCTTTGCTGCAAATCTTTTATACACTCTCCTTGAAAAGAATTTTATTAAAGAGCTCTTATCGTATATATCGCCGAGGTTATATAAATCTTTTATAGTTAAATGAACATCATTAAAAAAAGCGTTGAGTAAAAATCCTTTTTAAGTAAAACTGAGTATGAACTTTGAGAGAAACTTTATCCTATTAAAAAGTAAAAGCTAATTCAAATTAAAAGTTAAATCTCAAGTTTCAATCTAAGCGAATTCTTTACATTTATCTCTTTAATTTAGCGCGAGAAGAGTTCTGCAATTTTAAATCTGAAGTACTTTATGCTTTTAACACTTAAAAGTTGGAAGTGGAATTAAGCATACATATAAACTTCAACTTCATCCCGGATGCAATTTTTCATATATTTTAGTATTATTATACTTAAGAGAAGATTTTTCAACTAAAAACACAACGATGTATTTTTTTCTATTAATAAGGCCACTAGAATAAATGATCAGACCTTTTATCCGTCGAGTAGAATCAGTCGATCATGGACCAGGTAAACGAGTTCGATATATATGGCATTTATCAAGTACCCTGCTGTGTACGCCTGCTGGATGCGGTTGCTGTTACTCGATAAGGCATTTTCTCCATAAGTACTCTCAAACCATACTTATTTGCGCTAACGATCTTCAGATTAAGAAAATAAACTCTTTCCCTTTAACGGCCGATTTTAATGAAGTACTCTGTAAATTTGAATCAGTTAAACTTTTTACTAATTTCAATAGAATATGTAGCATTTCATATTCATTAAGCAATTGCTAATAGTTACGAAACAATAAGTATAACTTGGCCGTTTAAAAACACTCTTGATAAAGAGACCATGCTGATATGAATAGATATGCAATGAAACTTCATTCATTCGATAAGAATCAAATAAAGTGATAATTAATTAACTAATAATGATCATATCGCTCTATTTGTCTGCAAATAAAGATCAATCAAAGCGTGAAGTATATCAAAGTAGATTAATTATCGTATTTTTTTACATTCGAGCACGTTTACACGCATTCACTTCATTCAATTTAGAGGACACAATTATATACTGTTTCCTAGTTTAAAATACAATCAATACAAAAATTCGTTCACTTGAACATTTAGAACTTCAACCGCATAGCAGAATCTAAAGGATATAATCTATACAAGTTTAGCCAATTGAAAAAATCCCAATCTTGAACAATCTTTTCAATCTTTTCAATCTTTTCTTCAACATGCAAGACACATGTATGTATTAGTTTATTTAGATACGCATATTTACACCACCCGCGAATTTACAACTCTCAAGGGACTCGCCTTGCACCTTTACGGACCTTTCTTGGTAGTATATTGGTAGTATATATTGAAGCTAGTCTCGATTCCCAGGAACGAAGAACCCGTTTACGGCTCGACATGAGAATTTTATCGTGTTGCCATAAACCACCTTAGGAAAGATTTTGCGACGACGGAGAGCCCCTGAAAAGTAGATTTGAGAACGTTAAGATGATCGTGGTTGAAATAGAAAAACCACTCCCTTTTTTCTTTCTCCAACCTGAGGGTAATTAAGGTTATCGTTGACAGGAGATGTAAATCGTTTCTAGTCTCATATACGTAATGCTCTGACCTCTTGCAACGAGCACAAATACATGTCCAATGTCCGCATCCGAGTCGATTTGCACTTGGACTTCCATTGGATGCACGAACAAAGATCTCTAACAAAGAGTCGATGATTAGTCATATTTCTTACTTCTCTGAAAAATATCTTCCTAATGTGTCATATTTCTACTGACACTCTATGCTGTGAAAGATTTTTGCATATAATTGTAACAAGCACTTGGAAAAATAAATTGAACCGTTTAATATCATAGATCCTTAGAAGCATAACTGTATATATGGAAATCTAGATGTTCATCTTGATGTTCATATACAATCAGATACTTGATCGTAATATCTTAGGTCACCATCCCATAGTTAACAGTTTCCAAGATACTTAACAGTACAATTTTTCCCATTGTCCATGTTGAAATATAAACTCAGCAAAGTGACCACAGTGACAGTTCTATTTTAGAATAGGTCGTCCATGAAATCACTTGTCCTTGAAATTGAAGAGGATCCTTGAGTTTTGAAGGAGCCCGTCAATACTCAATTCAAAGCTCAATATCTCAAAATAGTGCTGTTTCTTACCACTGAAAGGTTCTTTTATCACGGAACTCGAAAGCACCTTTTTTGGTAGTCTCAAGTAACAGAATTTGCTCTTGCTCAACAAAGAATGAAAAGGAAAGGAGCGTTAGGTCTAAGAAAGAAGAAATGAACGGAGGCTGAACCTCAAGGTCTCTGTAGTTGGACTTTCTCTTCTTATTACTTTTGATTCTTTTAAACTTTTGAGATTTGTAAATATATGAATTTGCTGTACAATTAATTATATTCTGCAATGTTTAATGATGTTTTTTGTTTCTTGGTGCAGGTAAGTTTTCGGTACCTACTCTCTGATCTTTAAGCTCTCATTTTGCAACTTTGCGAGGAAGTAGCAATTTATTGATATTTTACAATTGCTCCAATGATTTTAAAAAGTTGAATGTAATTCAATGTAATTTCTCAACCAATTCTTCCGAGAATCGTTAATTTACCATTTTTGTTCAGCATGCCAATGCGAATCTGTGTCGTGTATCTTTGTTGCGTGATGATAAGTCAATTGATATTCACAAGATGTACTTTATAGTGTTTAAGTATATGTGCACGAAGCTACTAGGTCTTGAGAAATGGTGCGTGAATCAGTGTATCTAACGTGTATTCAGTACACAGAAGCTGGAAGTCGAGTTCTAGTGCAAAAATGTCTCTTCCAGAATCCAGACCTTTCAGATAAGTCAGTTGTGCAAAGTAGATTCTAATCCAAGCTTCAAGATAGTTTGTATTATATTTACATAATACAGATAGAAGTAAACTGGACAATTTTTACTAACAATCTTGACACCTAAATCTCTGATACTAATCTGCTTTTTAATAACCAGAAAAATCAAAACGAATGCATATGTTTCTAAGTACAGATCTAAATAATGTATGGAATATGAGCGGTGGCGTGTTTTATGGTTCAAAACCCGTAAGAATAAATTCTGAACATTAACTCGTGATACTCGTGTGAATGCAAAAGACTGAAATTGCATACTAAGCAGAGAAATCATAATGTCGCAGTAAATAACGTTATCGTCGTATTCTCTCTATCTTTGCGACAAATGAAAACCATATGTTAATTTCTCTTATCATCTTGATAAATGATATTTGTCGGCTAAAGTCAAGGTCATTTTCGTAAAAACTACTGGCGAAGAATTCTTTAGGGAGCGATTATTAATATCGTAATTAATATTAAGACTTTCATGAAACACTCGCGTCTTTATACACTGCTAATTAATGAGATTATTATTTTAATTAAATGTGATGATTATAGAGTTTCAAGTTCAAGGTTTTTTTGTCATCTGAAAATGAGAGTTCCAGGTTTTAATACGTTTATGATTTCGTTTTTTAGTTTATGATTTTCATAAATGCTCATGATTAGTTTCTTCATTTTGAATGTAGACATTGAAGAAATTTGACTTTAATAAAAATGCTGTCTATCCTATGAATGATTCGTTTAATTAACATAAATGAAACGACTGCTAGCCTCAAAAGGCAGATCACTTCGTTTAATAATTCCGTTAGGGCAGTAGGCTAACTAGAGTGTTATGAGCATAGACTGCCTGACCTTGTTTTAGTACTTTAATGATTGCCGTCTCTCGTATGATCCATGTGCTCGCACCAGTATTTAAAAGTATGTATGCATTTATAGCTTGTTCACATTCACGTAACTGCAACATACATTTGAACTATTACAGTGGTACGTTAACCGGGTAGTTATTATTGTTATTATAGTTGCTATTAAAAGCAACTTGCGTAAGGCGATCCTGTGGCGCCACGTTGACCAATCGAGTAATCAGTGATCGTTTGAAAAGGTCCTGCTTCTCGATCGATTCTGACGCCTTTTTCCCACCCCTTGTCACTCGTAGGCGAGGAAATACATTCGAGACAAGAAAAAATCAACAACCTGTTGATTCGAGAAAGGTGCGATGCGTGAATGTGTGTGCAGACCACTAGTATGAAAGCAGTTTAGTGCGTAAGAAAAAAATTGGATCGTTAACTTCAGAGGAAATTACTTTGGAGGCTTCTTCAGCAGCCAGTTTAGGGGTGAATAAGTGCCCAAAAGCTGAAAGGTGGAAAATTACACTGAAATCAGTTATACATTATTTACAAAAGATTTTTCTTAGTAACTTTAATATTGTTTCCCTGTATAAGCTACTAAAAGTCACTCCATATGTTTCTTTGTTTGATGCTACATATATATTGAAGATTTAATTACAAATTAATTAAGAGAGGCACAAAAAGTTTAAAGCATGATATCGCCGGCCTTCATAAAAACTTGATCAAGTCGGATAAAACCACTTTTTATCTCAGTTCTCAATAAAAAGATAAGACATTAATTTTCTCTCTAATTTTTGTTTCCTTTTTACAGAACGCACTCACATGCATATGTTCTATTTAATTGTAAGTTAAGCTAAACAGTAAGCACGCGTGCGTAATTATGGACCTTGGGTGTGTTTGAGGTCGTTTCAAACGCCTCGAAGATTTTACACAGAAACTTTTATGGTTCAAAACGAATGGTCGCCTGTTTTATTAGGGTAATAAGTATTTGTGCTGAAAGAACTTTTTCTTCTTTCTTAGAAGATGAATATTAAAAAGACTATGGAGTATAATTGTTATAAATATTATGAGTTTTTGACATGAGAATAAAATAGTTCTCACACGACTTTAAAAAAAAATTACCAGCTGTAAACAGATTGTTAACAGTAAATTTTAGCAACTGGGACTAAAGTTTCACAAAGTTTTGACAGCGATCTCTTATTACAGTGTTGTAAATAAATATAAGCTTTACTGTCGATGAATATATAAAAATATTTGACAATTATTAGTTCATAAATATCTGAACTTTTCTCGATGCAAAAATTTGTTCTGTTGGACGCAGAAGGCTGCAACATATAGCAATTCTTTTTACAGCTTTCCATATATGAATACTTATGTTCGCTAAATCTGAGTTATGTCACGGCCTCGCGGTGCGTAACTTGTGAGTTTCGCAGAAGTACTTTAGAAATCTTTGGCCTTATCGTTTTTCGTCTTTATTGGCTTTTGTGCCTGTGTGCATGAGCGATAAAGCGTCGCACTTACAACGTGGAAGAATTCTCTTGTACTTCAAGAATCCTTTTCTCATAATCTTGTTAGTACACGAGACGTGGACGATGATTTTATGGACAATTGGACAAGTGTCCTCATGAAATTCCTCTCGAAAAGAGTACTTGAACCAATGACTGTTTACTATAATTGAGGATCTTTGTGGTTTTCCTTCATTTGCGCAATCAATTGAGACTCTCTGTTGACTCTTCATAGTCTAATGTTAGGTTACTTACATCACTAGTTTTTGCTATCTTGACCTTCTTCTCCATCTCCTTAAGTCACAAGTTCGGTCACAAGTCAATGACTAATGTGATAATAACTAAACACTAGTATTAAATCTTAAAATGGAAATCACAACTGATTATTCATAGATAATCTTGTCGACATCGCTGCCTAACTTCGCTGATTGAACAAGAAATCTTCAACAATTCCATTCCATACCAAAGCATAAACAATAAACATACGTTGAATGAATGCGTCTGTTGAATTTCAATCCTAATTCTAAATTTCCTGCAGATGCATTTAAACTGGAGAGATAATGCACACACGCCTCCAAATCCAGAAGAGGCTTAATGTTGGGATAAAGGAAGTCTGGATCTCGGGTGAAGGAAAAGATTTCCAGGGCTGTTTGACTATCTATCTAGCAACCGGAAACAGATCCGTTCTGCGTTCTGCATTTAGACGCAGCACTTAAAAGCACCCTTTTCAATAATGGAACACGTGCATGCTTTTGCTTTTTTACATTTATACAACATAAACGTGTCAGCGTGATATGTGTCTGTCTTTGCCCTGTCGAAAGACTAAAATGCTAATATACCTAGAGTGTGTTACCGATTTGAATAAATAGCAATAGAAAAGAAGCAATTTCGTAAATATAAAATTACGTCCGGGTAAAAATTAAGGGAAGAAATTACAGCTTGGAAACACGAGTCAACTAAGGGTAGTTTCCAGGTGAAGGATACTAAGGCAGGTGAAGCTGAACACCCTGCCTTCTCCCACATCCTCCCCTTTGGCCTTTTCTATACGTTTTGTGGATCTCAATGAACTAAATTGTGCGCTGACCCTTGATAATTTTTCAATAGTAATACATACCTTCAACACAATTGAATACAAATTTGGAAACAGCCGTACGACTTGAATTTTTCATGATAAAGTATCCTCTATCATATTCATCATTCAACGGATACTCAGTCAATTAAAAATTTGTTGCAATTATTATAGAACTAAAGTGTTGGATATCGGCGAATATCTTGTTCCACGGTTCGCTGACTTAATTGTACTTCAGATTCGATAAAAAGGTATTTTAAAATTTGAAAGTCAATTTAAAAAGCCTGCTTTAGATCTCAATTAAAAGAATCAAGATTTATTTATACGGTGATATAGCAAGTTATCAAGACCCTCAATTCATAATAACCAGTATACGTAAGGTTGAGTAAACCGTGCTTTAGTATAGCGTATCCTTCAGAAGATCATAAATCTGTCCGCTCTAATTGTCAATTTCTGCAGCCGAATAAACAGCATGTCTGTTTTTACAAGTCTCGGATAGGATTAGAACAGAACGTTGGGTTCTGGGCACGGAAGTGCACCGTGTTTGACCGTCTCTATTTTGTTACCAATCAACTTTTCCAGTTGAGGAAACTGGTTCGTTTTAAATTTAAACTCGTCCTACGCCATTGAGAACCTGTTTCTTCTCCAGGCAGCAGCATTTTGACGTGGAGAACATGGATGCATGGATCTCAGTTCTCCTCCCTCGACCCTCATCTTCGATGCATAGTCGTAACTAAAGATTTTAGTTGTGATGTCTCTAAAATTGTTATTTCCAACAGTTTTATTTAACACGATGAAATCGGATTTGAGAAAGACCTTAGGCCGATTTGGTTAGGCTGTGGGATGATCCGCTCGAAAATTTACAAGTTGAATGGGACAACACGTGTATTAGGCCCACGCACGCTGAAACTCAGTCCTTTCTTTAACCAGCAATAAAAAGACTGAATTATAAGCGAGAGTCTCAAAAACAAAATTAATGGCTTTTCATTGTTCATTGTAATCTGTAACGTCTATAACTATACTGATAATTATGTGCATAAGAGAGAATGGTTAGAAAACCTGCTGATCACTCATAAAATTTTTAGAACTTTTTGAAAACATTGAACGCTTGAACAAGTTAGTTTCGCGAATTTTATCTGGTACTAAATGGCTAAGTTGATGATTCTAAAAACAATCTAAGTACTTAGGATTTATGCATTAGATTAAAGGTTGTATTTCTTGTTGTTATCAGTGAAAGTTTGAGTGTGAATAAGAGAGAAGATTTGCTAATTTTTGTTAATTTGATATTTTGCAGTTGGCGGTATGAGCCGGCCGTCGAAAGCTGTGACCCAGGTGAAGAAAGTAGCACCACCGGCCGTCCCTGACGTATTCCGGCATTCCGGCTCGTCCTTCGGTTCGGCAGGATACGCTAGCAGTGAAGATGGATGTTTCATGTCGAGTGGTACCGGAGGCGGAGGCGCTGGCGACGACGGTTCCTACGGGATGCCGTCCGGGAAGAGTCCGGGGCCGATTTTCACTCACCCTGGTTTCGCTTTCCCTCCCGGCAAATACGCCCACGCCGAGGATCAAGGTACGTACGATCACTTACAGTTAGAAATTCGCGTGCGGTCAATGAGAAACTGGTTTCTTCCAGACAGTCGGAACCACATAATCACTTTTTAAAATATGCATTTACAGGAATAATACCATTTTGAATGTGTTGAGCTGCACGTTTTTTCATAAGTTATACAGTCTTGCACTAAAACTTACTCTTAAAGAGATTTTAACTTTGGAACTCTTTTTACATAAAAAAAATTAAACAATAACTCTCGAAGGCTCAGAGCTAAGAGTTTCCAATAAGTGAAAAGAATTACCAATTATTATTTGTGAAAGTTTATTTATTAAAAAAGGGGTTTTCAAAAGTCACTTATAGTCTTGATTTTCAATGATCATCCATTTATATGCAAAATTTTAGCGCGTTCTATAATAAATTAAAAGTTTAGGTCCATTACTGCTTAATGGAAACCTTTTGACGTAAATGGCATAAATCCAACATGAAAGAGCATATTTCGTTTATTTAATGTTGAAGTGTTAATAAATTATTCTAAAAAAAAAACTAAAATTGTGTAAATAGAAAATTAATACTGTGCGTATTCATTTTCTAATATTTTGTATCTTCAACGTCTCTACGTATGAGTTTTAATATTTTTTGTACATTATTACATTTGGTTTCTAAAAAAGATATCAATCTACTAAAGATGAGGAATTACTTTTATAAGCAAGGATAATCATCGACCTCTTTTAATGTTGTTTACGATCACTTTGTGCTCTAGTATTTGATTCTACGTGTAAACACTATCAATGAGTACTTATCTACAAGATTGATAGATTGCACATACCCTTCATATTATCGATCCAAAATATCTCTTTGATAAAAATTTGATCTATATATAGATAGATCAAATATACTCGTCAATTTAAGCCAGCCATTATATGTACATTTAAATTTGAAATACATATTAGTTTTTTTCCATAATCAGGTGATTTCCGCATTTAACGTCCTGTGGTTGACGATAACGGCACTGACGATAAGGGAAAACTAATTGCAGGAATACCACATATATATACTACTGATAATAAGCGAATAAACGTGATTGTATAATAACAACAAGTTTTCTACTTTGTAGGTATCGACATGACACAAAGCCCCGGAAGAGATAGTCCTGGTAGTTCAGGTTCAGGATCGGGTTCGAGGCATTCGACAGCATCGCTTGATTCTGGAAGAGCTTCCGGTTATCATTTAGGTCCGAGAGGACATGGTACCCTCACATCATCACCTAGGTGCTCTATTAGTTCCCTTGGCAGTCATCCCGACAGGCCTGGCGATCTTGATGTCGTTCATGCCTGGTTGTCCGAATTGCAATTTGAAGAGTACTTTACTTTATTTGCTTCGGCTGGTTACGATCTCGGCACTATAACCAGAATGACTCCAGAGGATCTCACAGCAATAGGTAAGCACCATTTTCCAGAAATTGAAATATTATTTCAATTACAGAATTCACAGGCTTCTCTCTGAACCTGAATTAGTGAGAAATGAGTGAAATTTTCAGATAATTCACATGAATTTCATATAAATTATTATTTGCAGGTATTAAGAAGCCAAACCATAGGAAACGACTGAAGGCGGAAATAGATAATTTAAATATAGGAGATGGATTGCCAGAACACATTCCGGGATCGCTGGAAGAATGGCTCAGGTTATTAAGACTTGAGGAATACCTAGGAGCTCTTCATCAACAGGGTATGCGCTCGGTCGAGGATGTAACGACTCTCACGTGGGAGGACCTTGAGGACATCGGAATCGTTCGACTTGGTCATCAGAAAAAGCTACTGTTAGCCATTAAACGAGTTAAAGATATTCGTGCCGGAAAGCGCATTCAACCACTGGATTTGGCTCGTCTTCCCCCACATCCAGGACAAACACAGGTAAATAACATGCTCTTCAAACTTTGAAATTTATGAATTCCCATCGAATTTCAGAACCTTTAATCATTGATTGAATTTTTCAGGATGTAGTAATTCAACGAGGTGGTCCTGATTTACCATCGCCAGATGAGGACTGTTCGTCACCGGTACTTAGATCTTTCCAAAGAGCCGGTAACGAAAACACTTCCAGTGCTGCGTGGAGGAGCATGTACGGTGCATTACCAGCTGGGTTAGAATATAATACAATAGGGCGAGGGAATCCTAGAGGAAAGTCTCTAGAAAGTTTGGAAGATGCTCCTGTTACTTACCCACCATCTCCTGCACCGGTGTCGCATCCTCAAACCGTAGATTGGAGGCCGCGTAGTTATGAAGACGGTGACTTAACTCCGACCAACGAAGGTTCCATCATCGAAGTTGGAGGCGGAACACTCCCCAGACCTAGACATTGTCTCGTTCGACCTAGGCCAGTTGCAAAGGTAATTTTGGGGTTTTGTTAAATTCTTTATAGTCAGTGTTTAAATAGTGATACTAACTAATATTATTGACTCAAGTGTCTCTTAAAATAGAACAATGATTCTAAGATGAATATTGGATTTCATTAGGTGACTGCGACGCCGGGCCAGTTTAAATCATTGCCACGAGATTTCGACAACAAATATCAACTGACGTACGGATTGGAAAGCAGCCCTAACTTATCGAAACGACGTCCTCCTTCACCGCCAAGGCGCCAGAGTTCTAGAGATATGGGAACTTCAGTCGTCGGCGGTGGTAACGTTGGAGATGTAGTGATAGATTGCAGTGGACCTGTACCGACTGCTACGTGTGACGATCATCATCTTCATCATCATCACCATCCTCCACCTCCTGCCCCTACGGCTCCTGCAGTAACACCACCTCAACTGAATAAGCCGCCTTCTTCGATGTCTCGTTCCTGGGGTAGTGTCAGCGTAAATGTCAACGAAGAACATGAGCTTATTGCTTCGCTTGCCCTGCAACACCGTAATGGATCGGACGCTAGTTTCAAGGTTAGTTATGAGCCAGTATTTATTTTTTTAATCTAAACTAAGAGTTATTTTGATAAAACAATAATTCAACTTGCTAGTTACAGTTACAAATATGACAATTAATACGTTTTTATTGTTACAGTCAAGTTCCAGTACAGAATCGGATTCTCTACCTTTCGCCAACGAGAATGCCGGTACGATAAAGCAGAGAGCAGCAAGAGCTCAGGAATACGTAGGTAACACAGCCAATATTGGTAACCATATGGTGAATCATCATATAAGTGGTGGAGAGCCTGCAGACGTTTTGAACGACATCGGTAATATGCTGACCAATCTCACAAATGAGTTGGATGCAATGCTCGAAGAAGAAAAGCGTCAAGGGCTGAATTCATAATCACCACTGCCTTCATTCGCACTTTTTATAATTGAAAATGTTGCCATAAATGACGAGACTACCAGACTACAACAATTTCGATAATTCTGTCGACATAAAACACATTCCCGAATCATAGCCGCAATGCGATGAGGGTTATTTGTAAAAAGCCTGGAGGAGTGGACTATGCACAATTTCCGATAGAGATTGTGGACTGACTTTTCGAGGGATTTGACCCCGTTTTTGAAATATACCGAGCTTTTATTTCTATTTTTTATAGGATCTTCAGGGAATCGCTAAAATTTTGATACAAACTTTTCCAGTACTCAATATTTCGTTAGTCGTCAGAGAGATATTTGTTACTGCACATGTATGTATCTAGAAATCTTTCGAGGTAGCGTCGCGAATATTATAGACTAAAAACAGACGCATGTACTTAAGAGAATCAAATTCACATAATTCAGTATGCGTTTCGATAAATTAATAAGGTAATCCGAACTCATTTCTCAGTTCAAACTTAAGCCTCTTAAAATTTTGGTAAACGCATACTAGATTTTGCTTGATAATTCGCAAATCCTGGTTGAACGCATTTAATAGCTAACTTTACCACAAACTTCAGTGGACAATACATTCCAATATGTATTCTTTTCACATCCGTCCTCTTACGTTGAAATACAACATTCACTGATATAGTTTTTCTTAAGAAGTTGGTATTATGATTACGGCATTTGTTTTTCATACCGTTAGTCTTTGTTAAAACGAATAAACTTTTCTAAATGTTTATAATCCATAAATGAAGTTAGTTGATTGAATTGAGGCAATAAAACTAGAAATATACTGAATGCCAATTAACGTTTTATACTTACATATTGCTTACATCGATACTTTGATAAATATTCTCTACTGCTGTTGAGAAAAAGAAGTAAAACGCCCAATCATAGCAGATCGTCCGGAATTCGTCGATACGCATTGAATCAAACAGTTAAGTGTGAAGAGTAATAGAGTATTATAAAATATAGAAATATAATCAAAGACTATTTCCAGATGTTCTGCTCTTCGTTAAGACTTGAAAGGGTAACTCGCATAAAAAGTACTTTTAGCACCACTCCTCCAGCTCAGAGTGCGCTCCTGGCAAAAAGCGCGAACGGCAGTAAATCACAAGCGCCGACTCAATAAACGTACACACACACACACTACTTAAGATAAACTTAACGTAAGATTAATCGATTAAAAATTCAGCCCGATCAAACTCGGGCTGCGGACTTGTCTTGTTAACTATTGTAGGTGTATAGTTATATATTATAGATACCATGCGCTAGCAGTGATTTTGAGTACCTCATATCACGACGTTACAGAATACGGACCAGCTTTTTACTTTTGTTAAACTTTGTAAAAGTATTACCTATAAGCGCTCTTACTGAAGTGCTTTTCAATTCGACAGAATTTGAGTTTAAAATCTTGTTGAATTCGAAGTGCTTTTGAGTTGGAACGCTTTTGAATTTGAAAAGCTATCAATTTAAAGTGCACTTGGAAGAACTTGGATCCCAACTAGGGAAGCAAACGTTTTTATAGAAAACTTTCCAAGTTTACAATGAATAGCGTTGACATTTGTACTCCATGTATTAATATAGCTGCGATAAAATAATCTGCGAGATTTACTTAGAGCATACGGCGGAATAGGCGAATTTTTTTACGGATCCCGAATGTCTTCCGATACTTGAGGACTGAAGTTCGAACTGACTGTACTGTACAAGATGTTTAGCCACATTACCTTGTTTCTTCGCGAAAGCGATACTTTGGCGCTTCTTCGACCACTTCTCAAGACTTGACTTACGGAACTAGGGAAAATGACTCGAAGTCATTGTTTCTACATGGTATATACATATTATATATAAATATATTATATTAGTTATAGTTTTTGTACAAAGGTACGCGTCCTATCGTCTCGCCTAGCGAGTCATGCGCCCGCCTATATTGTATTGTACACCACCCTTCCATGTTGTTTTTAATATGCATTAAATATATTATTTGATTTAACAACTATAAAGAAGATTGATCTTTAAATAAAGACATTGACACGGATGATGGTGTAGTTTCTACAAATTATTTCATGTTCTATTAATCATAAGATTAGTCGAGTCCTGCATCTGTGCAAAAACAATGTTACGTGTTGATTTAGATATTTGGCCAGGAGATAGGAAAACGGCGGAAAACCTTCCCGAATACAGCTGGTTAACGACCCAGTCGATAATTATTCGCTTATCAATTTCTTAACATCTGGAGAAACGCTCATATGTATAGAGAGCTTTACAATCGTATTTAAAAGGATAGCAGCCACTTCTATTATAAAATATCTTATCTCCAAAGAGAAGTTTCAATCGGTATAAATATCAACACGAGTAGAGTGATTTGTTGATTGTAATCGATGCATCTAAGAGAAAGTAAGGAATGACTTTTTCTTTTCATCTAGTTTTCAAGTCAAAGACAATAAGGTATTGACTGGTATTGAAATCCGATCAGAAGTAGGCTTAAAAATGGGGCGGATGATGGCTTATGTAGCTGAGCTTGAAAACGTCCGGTTTCGGATTTCAAGCGTTGACGCCGTTTCAATGATAGATTATTATGTAGGAAGAACACGAGTATAATTTATTGAAAAGAGAATAGTTGAAATGTAACATATAACTAGATGTTGTAAAGATCAGTACTTAGATCCAACACCCTTAATGTCTTAAGGGCGTTGGATCCAAGTGTTAAGTTCCAAATTCTATTCTCGACTTTACTCAACGAAAATTATAGATAAATATTTTTTCACTCTGTATGCATAATTCTAGTTAAAAATTGATTAATCCTACAGAGGGGAAAAATTCCAAGTTTAATATTTGTTGAGTAAAATGAAGAAATCGAATTTTTAGATAAGATCTTGGCTCCAACATCCATAATGAAAATTTTCTTTTGGACCCAATTTTCTTTTCTTTACAATAGAGAATCGTTGCGCTTTTATATGTCTCAGTGTTAATATGTAAATTAAAGATAAATTAGGACATAAGTTATGAAGATTGACATAAAGATGAATCATATATGTTCAAATACTCAGAATTTATTTTTATCCTCTTGGGCATTTAATAGCTAATAAAGGTTGAGAATCATATGACAGCCACAAGAGACAAATATTACCGACATTTAAAAAGTGTACACGAGTTTTTCATCAAAGAATTATCAAAAAATTCAAAATACAGAGCTATTTTGAATAATTCTCAATTACATTTAACTGGGAAAGTTGGTAACCCTTTTCCATCAGTCCTACCAACTGGGATCTCAAAATCTTTTGAATCTAAATCAATTTTTCCTATAAAACATCAAGTGCGGTAACTTTGAGTGCGGCGACTTATCTCTGGATGCAAAGTTCGAAGTCGCAGGTCCTTCGTAATATAGATTCATCCCTGGTGTTCGGTGCGCGTGTGGGAGCGGAGAACCGCGTACCCTCGATTCAAGTTGGTACCGAAGTGGGAGAGAAACTAGACTTTCGGTGCGCGCTAGGTATACAGTGATGGTATACGTTAGTACAGGACAGGCGGTGTTGTCGTTCGCCTTGCACAGTGTTTTTCGTCTGTGATCGCGCGTGCTCCTTTGAGAGCAGGACGCTCATGTGTGCATGTGCCGAGTTGGAAAAAATATTCCGCCAAAACTCCTTCACTTCGGTGGTGCGGGCGAGTCCACCTGTTAAGTCGAGTCCGCGAAAAGTGAGCCAGTGAGTGTCGTGATCAGCAACGTCACTACCGCGTGCAGTTAGTTGCAGTTAGTTTTCTTCTCTTCGGTACTTCGGACGACTCGAAGCCCAGGAGGCCCCCAGTACATCTCGACTTCTTGTTTAGTGTTCTGCTCTGCCTTATACACTAGTGTCAGTGCGTCTCTTCCGTCTTTCCAAGTGCTCCACGCGTGTGTGTGAGTGCGTATTACAACCCCCAGCTATGGACCCGCTATCTTGACACGAGCACTGGCACTGCCTCGGTTTTCTCGCCGCTGTCACGGACTAGTAGGTTAGATGTTATATTAGACGTTCCTTGCAACTTACTGCAACATTCAACCAACGGCACAGCACTCGACTTCTTATTTAATACGTGCCACGCACTGTGGGATTGTGGGTTTGCAATGAGAATCATATTTACCTTTCGGAGTAAAAAGAAAGAAGCTGTCAAATTTACATCAATAAGCAGAAGACTGCACACAGAAAAAAATATGCTCCGTTTTGACTCATAACAAAATGTAGTTACTGAAACACAATTGAACTATAAACAACTCATTTAAATTCAAATTGCTCATTTTTGAGAACAATTCAATTGTTTTTCAGTTCTGTCATTGGTAATAATAGGAAAACCAGCTGAAACAAAATTGCAACTACTGCTCTTTAAATTTGGCTGTGTACGTTTGAATCCTAAAGTCAAACAAACGCCTGGGGCTCTATTTTACATATTTCAATATATATTGCCTGATTCTGAAGCCAATTAACATACCCTTGAATAGCGGATTATCAATCATTGTTAACTGCACTTATTAACGTATTTTATGTGGTCAATATAATATCTTTGTTAATATAATGTAGCATCTGTAAATTCACATCTATTGAGTCAATGAACATTTAATAATGTTTATTATTTCGGAAGTTATACAAAATTGAACAAAAATATGGAACATTAAGATACTTTTGCATTTTGTGATTCATTTTAAGTTTTTCTTTTATATGGGAAATTAGATCACTCGCTAGATTTGAAGTCTCATTGCTACTGTATGTAATAATGACCAGTACTGGTTTTTCTAATTAGTTTGTTTCGTGGAAGGGACCCAAGGCCCATCATATATATATAGACACTAGTCTTTCAACAAGATTCCATCACTTCTTTTCATTTTTATATCGGCTTGTCAGAAATAATGTGCACCTGACAATTAGTTTTGACAGTTGCAGGTTCTTATTTTGTTATTCTTAGACGCTATTTTCATACGTCAAGGTCGATTTTGCTTTGCGTGTCTTTTGACATTATCAGAAAAGACCAAAGATTGAATGGGGGAAAGAGGAGCACCAGGAATGAAAAATGTAACAAGAAGAAGAAAACACTATAAAGGGATGAGGAAAAAAGTAGAGACAAAGAAAAGTTTGTCTGTGACATTGAGCTCAAGGATGTTTTGGTTGCATCTTCGTTGTAAGAGAAAAAATTTAAGTTTATTCTGTATCATATATCGGGCTTTACGATGACACTCGAGAAAAACGAGTCACTGGGAATTTAATTCAAGTTGAAAGAGAAATTACAAACACTGATAGAAATTAATTTACATACAAGAAGTTTTGCCCTAATTATAAAGAAGGCGTAATTAAAATAATTAACAACCGAATTGAATCTCAAGTGCATTGTTATGGTTGAATTCTATCAACTCCCAAAGATTTTAGATAGTCTAATATCTAGTTTGCATCTCATCGAAACTTATGTCGTTTAGCATAAATCATTCTGTAGCATCTAACAAGAATCTAATCTGGGTCGAAATGGATGCTGGTTAAATATAATTATTTCCCTTGTACTTAGACCCCTATGTCGATCAAAGGATTAACAATTCAAATTCCCAAAGGTCAATGCAATTCACCTCATGCCGAGAATATAAAATTAATGGTTGTGGATCCCACAAAACTAGAGGATACATCAGTTATCTATTGACACATACTTAAAACGATGCTACTTTTATTTGTGTTGTAGTTGTATTCGTTAAGAGTGCAACAGAAAGAATTCTTTACTAAAGTAGCGAGAATATGGGCGGGAGAGATGAAGAGACCAGTAAGAAAAATAACTACTCTGAGTTAATTACCCAATTAAAATATACCAACTAAAACAAACATAAGACAAACTGTTGTTTCTGTTTGTATAAGTAAAGGGGAGATCTATCTTATTTAGTTTGAAATTAATTTCTCATTCTTTTAATTATCATCAGACTATAATGAACAAATTTCAAATATCTTTCAATTCAAAAGTCTACAATCTTAGAGGGTATATAATGAATCTTTACTTTCCTCAGACTTTTCTAATGATCATAGTGAAATCAAACTATAATTACCTAAACTGGTGGATTGCTAAACAAACTTGAGAAATCGCACTCTATTTCCCTCTATGCTAGTTCTTATCTTAATCAGTTTTACTACACTTTATTCTTATATTTTTACTACACCGAATTGTTTTATATATTTCTGAACTGGAATTACGAGTTAACTCGCAAGCTGTGTGAGATGAATTGAAATATTGCTCTGATGTCTCCGAAATTCTACTAAATAAACACATTCAGTTTAAACTGACAACTTTCTAGGGAAACTAATCTAAAAATAGATTGTCGTTCGAATAACTAAATCACGTTAACCGTAGCAACCATGAACGCAAAGCACAGCTGTTTACCTATCCTAGGCACACAAATCGATCGTCACCGGCATTTCAGCAAACCCTTTCTATGAATCATGTCATCATAGGTTCGTGTTGGTAATGCCAGTATTGCTAAGCCTCTGAAATCATGGGGGCACATAATTCCCGGACATGCAGCCATACGCATAAGGGTATAGACCCTAACATACTCGTATGTTGAAAAACCCTGCTGGCACTCCTATGGGTTCTCTACTTAAAAATCCCTCTGCATTCTATATAGAGTTTATTCTTGAACATTAATTTTGAAATGGTTCAATTTAAACGTTTTAACGTCTCAACTTAATCGGCTCAACTAAATCGTTTCAATTTAAACGTTTCAATTAACTCAAATGTTGAAGTCTTTTTAACTAAGCAGGCTGTTATATTCCGGGAAATTTGTTAAAATCTTTTATTAGAGTTTTGCTAACACTACATTACAATAATGTTACTCTTACTCTTGTTTTCTCCACTTAAGGAGTCCACTCTCTGTACATAAAGACTGATCAGATCAGGATAAAGAGATAGCCATGCATTGACTTTGGAGAAAGGTACTTGCATACTGATATGATTGATATAAGGATTTCTCGTCTTTTGTCAACACTTCAACTAATTCGAGTGCACTAAAGTGAAATTAGCACAGAAGTGAGTAAAATATGCATATTATGGTCCATGCCCTTTGAGCAAACAATTTAAAATCATCAGCGCTTTCGCTTTAGACCCAGTTTATGCCACTGGAAAGAGAAAAGAATCTAGAATACATATACATATATATATTGTTCAAAAGTTACGGTAATGGACACAAGTTGAGGTCATGACCATAGTCAGATTTAGATATCTTGTTTTAATTAATTCAAAGATATGCAGATAAAATTACAATGTTCCTCTTATGAAATAAAAAATCATAGGCTTATCTTCTAGTATCCGAATGGAATTTGTCTCTCTTGTATTGATTCATTAGTATTCGTGAAATAATGATGGACAATTACACGAATAAAGGATAAATCTTAATTCAGTCATGATATCAGAGCAACTGGAATCTGGTTCCCGGAAGGAATTTACAACGTTGATCATAAATTACTATTTGAACATACTTTCTTATCTGCTTCATCTCTTTTGCATTTTTTTCGCAAAAAAGTGAAAGTTAGACAAAATTTAAGGGTCTTTCTCGTAACATAAGCTACAGAAATAGTTGAACGTTGTTAATTTGTGGATTCTCTTTTGTATTGAATTGTTTACGTGATTCTACAACTCCAAGAGGTTCCGTCGTTTGTCCGGATATTTAAAGTAGGATACAAAGCGGCGAAAGTTGCAGAAAGCATAACGTTCTAAGAGTCTACAAACCAAGATGGCGAACTTACGGTTCTTTCTTAATTCTACCTTCACTTGTAACTTTGGTTTCCAAAGTTTTAATTGAAAAACTAATTTTTTATTTCAAATCATTCATTTTTGTTATTCTTCGTATTTTATTATGCTTCATATTTTTATGACGAGTAGTTTCGTGTATAAGAGAGTATTTTTTGATTTTTTAAAGAAAATTGGATGAATAGTTACTACACGTTATAAGTTTCATTCTATTGAAAATTCATTGGTTGCTCGAGTCAGTAAAAGAATTGATTTTCATGACCAGCGATCACGGAGATTCGTTTCGTTTCTAAAGAATGACTCGTCGATGCTGATAGATTTACCTTTATCTTTTCTTCAAGAGCGGCACTCTTATTTAAGTGCATCGTGAAAATCGAATGTATTCACTTGAAAAATTCTTCCGCTCTCGGACTTTCTGACGGTGCGATAAAGTTGTTCACGGTCAAACCGCAGAAACGAACCTGCGGCGAGTACCGTTTTTCAAAACGGTCGTTCGGAAACACGACGGTAATTCTCAACCCAAACGTACTCGCGTACAGTTACATATCTTTTGACGGCTTGGAAAGCAATAATAAAATATTTATTCCTTTTTAAATAATCTTTTTGAAATTTAAAAAAGTGTGATAAAGCTACCAAAGACCAAAGGCCACGTATTACGGCAATTCAATGAAAATGATTTAAATTCTTTCTAAGGACATGGTAAAGTTAAAGATGACGAAATATCTTATAGATACATATAATATGTAGATGAAATTAAAATTATATCAACTGGGAAGTCAGAGAGTTATTGGAATTTCGAATCTAATTTGCACCTTGTTAAATTAGTTGAAAATACTTCTCTTTGTGTAATTAGTACTGCAGTTGCATTTCGTAAATTAATACTCTCAACTGCATCAAACTAATTAAATTTTCATTCTATAAAATAATTAAAAACATTACTATAATAAAAATTGAAAATTATATTTCATAGACTCTGACAAGTTTTCTTATAATTCTTTTAAATTTCAGGAGATTTAAAAAATAATCACTACTCATATTAAAATCTTTGCTTTTATCAATAAACTGCAGTATTGTTTCGTAAAGATTTTTTAATTTACGGGTATCTATATAACTATAATAATTTACGATAGTATTCCAAGTTTTAATTGCTCCTCCTCCGCCTATAAAATGTGTAATTAAACTGTGGAAAAAATATTCTTCGCGGTAATAATAAATTTTCAAACTTTTAGAAAAGACTTACGTGTGCAAAAAGAATTGAAGAGATGGTTGAGATTTAATCACTATTTTTTGTGTCAGCAATAAAAATTAATTAATTGTAAGATTAAAAACGACATTAATACATTATTTAATGATGCAAAGAGAAGGTGCTGAAAAATGGAACAAATGTAGTTAAAAGTTTTTCATATTAAAATTTTTATAGCATAAACTTTAAACTGTTATGCATTAAAAACATTTTATAGCAAAATAAGAAAATAAATAATTTCTTCGTTTTAGGAACGTCCGCGCATTCTAGAAAGTGACAGAAGTTTATAATGCGTGATAATCTGGAAATAACTTCTTGTGGGTTTAGGAACTATATAGATTGTGTTAAATTTTGGCTTGAGATGCCTAGCTGACATTTATCACGTTTAATAAATGCTTCTGTGAAACTTTTTCGTCCTGACCACATTACTTTTCTTTTTTATCGGATATTTTTATTTTCTGTAGGCAGATGCGTCCTAAATCTGAGAAATGGAGAAATTTTATTTATTTATAGCTATATATAATACAATGTTAAAATGACCTAAAGAATCTTCAACTTGAACCAGAATCCCATTAAAAAATTAACTGTATATTTAACCGATTTTAATACGACTAAATCTTCCAATAGTTCCAATTTGTAGATACTTAATATTAACAAATGATGTTCTTACAATGAAAATTCGCGATAGACCAGTAGGTGAAACTTACCACTTACGATAATCTGTTCAGGATAAAGTAGTGGTAAAAGAATGTCTTGGAGAAATGATTGATGGCAAAAAGTTAGGAAAGCCTGTTAGGCACCTCCTCCACAAGGAACATACATTCCAATTCGAGTTGAACTGAAGTCTGGACTCAGAAAAGTGTATTGGGATTATTAAACTATCCAAGGAGGAGACTTGGAGAATTGTAGTAAATGATTAATGGACTTTAAAAAGTATAGGATTTGTTATAAGATTTCATTCGAGCGCTGCAATGAAATGTAACAATTAATACTCTAAGCTGTACAATAAAATTCAATACATCAATTCGATTGGATTAAAATTGGCACATATACACAATTGCAGCCCTTTTAGAAGCATTAATGCGAGCATTAGTGGAAATCCTGTAAGCTCTCACTACATTCGAGTGAATCCTTCAAATAATTTCATTAAATTTCCCAGTAGATGTTAATCAACGTTTCAATGGAATCTGGTTAAATTCGACCTATCCCTGTAAATCTCATTGATGCTTTCATTAATTCTCATTGAAGCCTAAAAATTTTCGATACTGCTAATGAGTGTGAATGTTTCACCCATTTCTTGAAAATTTTCATTTAAAATCCACTGATTCAAATTACATAAAAGAGTTCTTTAAATTTGAATCAGTTAGATTTCACTGAAAGTTAGCAAAATTTTACTAAAGCAATCAATGAAATCTGTTCTATCGATTGGATTTTATAGATGAACTTCATTGGCCCATTTCTCACCGATTCCAATTTTAGAGATTTCACTTTTCTGCACTTATCAGTAAAGTAAGACCTAGTGTCAGTTCCTACAGTAAATGATCTATTCGTCGATGCAACAATTCAACTTATTACGTCAACCGATAGAATGGTTGTACGTGTACTACCTAATAAAATTAGCAGGGCTGTAATTAACTGACAAAATACATGTAATAAAAAAAGAAACCTTGTACCTAATGATCAGTTAGCTACTTATATCCACATTTTGAAATATTTAAAAATAATATGCTATAAAAGATTGGGTTAATGATGTTTGGGTAGTCAACCGAAAAATTGATTAATTCGCAAAATTCTGTAGGGGTTGGATCTGCGAGTTGTGCAGTGGAGTGAGGGTTAACTCGATAACTTGCAAACCCAACAACCAACCCTACCCGACCCAAATCTGGTTATAGACACCCTCCTGTTCGCTAAAGACTAACTTTTTTTGCTAAATTTCAAATTCCCGGTTCTTCATTAATCAATTTTGCACCAATCACATCAGTTTTTGTAATAAATAATGATTCCTATTCCAATACATATTCGTAGAACACAAAATATAAAATTGACTTTGACACTGCTTCCATGCTTGATCGGTTCCGAGTACAAAGCCATCCCACAACAGGAAGGAGTGAGATCGACGATTCCCCTTGATCGTTCGTCATCCATATAAAATAAGGAATCGAGTGCTGTGATGATTTGGAATGGCATGGCGAGGCTTTCCGCGCCAGATTGTTCGCTCCCGGCGAGCGGTCACCACACTTCGCCAAGAGCAATCTAGGCGCAAAGTGACCGTTCTATATAAGAGTATATGTAAGAGTTGTAAGGAGAATGCTAAAGTGCACTTTTCATTTTCAGATCATGCTGACGTGACCAGTATATCAAAGCCGAAACGGTGCTTGCATCAAAGGCTCCACCACGTCTACCAAGACTCTTGAGATTTCTACCTTGGTAGGAAAACAAAGTAAGAAGCTCCAAATATCGGGGAAGGCAGGAATCACGAGAAGATTCAAGAAACTGTGGTGCTCTTCATGGGACTAATTTGCCGCAATCTTTGCAAAAAGGAGTGCCCCTACCGAGACGCTCCCGGGAGCGTCTCGCGTCTCACACTAGGATGGTGTCCTGATTCACAGTGCTCAAGAACCTTGATTGGAGCCAGAGCCGAAGCAAGTCAAAGCAAGCCAAAGTGTCCACCGATCCGTGAAGCTGCTGGCTTTTTTTCGTCCTCGTCGGGAGACCCGGCCCCGAGACAAAAAGAAGAAGGCCGAGAGGAATCATCAGGCTCTATTCTCGGGGAGGACGCGACAAATTGACTCACCAGGTCCGCACGGCAGCTCTAATGGCCGTGCAGAATTAGCCGGTGGAGTCGTTAAAGGGAGCCGCGGTTCACATCAGGTTGAGTCGTCCTGTAGAAGCGAAGAAGAGATCCACCTTCATCTCGTGTTTCACGTGATCCTCCGGACAAAGGAGTGAACTCGTGCTCGGCTACAGGAGCAAGTGAGCAACCGAGCCAGAGAAACGTCAGAGTGAGACAAGCCAGGAAGAGCGAGTTATATCCAGAGACAGAAGGAGAGAGGTGAGAGTGGGATCGACGTGGGTAGAGAGGAAAAGAGAGCGAGAGACCTGGGGAGGACAAGGGAGAGAAGCGTTACCGTGGAGACCGATGTTCAGGAGCGTACGATGGCCGGGGCTCTTTCTGGGAATGCCCCACGGCCTGTGAGTGTCGTCACCGTTGATGGAGGCGTCGTGGAAAATGTCCCATCGTCGAGCGTCCCCGAGGCAGACCAGGATCAACAGGATCCTCAGGTCGAGCCCATCACAGAGAATCCCCGTTCCTTTACCTCGACGGAGGCGCAGACGGAAGTGGGTCCCCAAATTGTCGGTCCACTGCCGGTCCAGGAATCTGAAGATGTTAGGGACGCGAGAAGAAGGGAGAGGAGAATGAGGAGGCAGCATCGAAGGGCTTTAAGGACCTGCTCAATGCCACCAACTTATCCAGGGGCACCGGGATGTGTGGGATCGACCACTGCACCAGGAGTGCCCCTTGTACCCTCTGTGGGAGGCTTTTTGCATCCTCCACCGCCGCACCTGGGATTGAGAGGCCTCAGCCTGGGCCTACCTTTCCCTGTTCCAGCTAGCGTCTCCGCCTTCGGCAGGTCAGTACTCTTCTCACTGACATTTTTTGGATTAGTATTCTGCATTGCTCCTTGAAATCCCTTAACAAAATCACTTAACTTGAAAACGTCAAATAGAAAAAAAAGGAATTAGAGGGATTTGTGAATTCTATAGATACATTAGTACAATATAAATTGCACAAGTCTGCTTGTTACTTTTCCCACGAATTTCCGAGTTATTATGTCTTCTAAAGAATTAAAATTTTGCTCTTGCTGGAAACTAAGGCAACAGAACTGATATACCACATTTAAATTCCATGGACGAAGAAAAGTGTTATCATGTTGGTTCATCTGGCACGTTCCCCTGCGACAACAATAGTTAATGGCAGAGCATAATACAAAAGTTAATCCGATATGGAGGTCTGCTAGAGACATAAACTTTTCTCGTGGATGCGATATCTCAATGAAATAATTTCACAATGAAAATGTTAAATACCATTAGTTCAGTTTATCTTTTAAATTCACAATTCTATTTAATTCCCAAATAATTTATGAAACGGTTTTCGGTTCTCACATTGGGAATTTAAGGTCTTCATATAACAGTACAATTGAATATATGGTTTTAGTTTAAATTTTTTAACTATCAAAATATAAGTCAAGTTATAATCCTTATATGCATTTATTATTGTAAAAGACATAAATGTTCAGTAAATTACGGTGCTCTGATAATGGGTAGGATAAGATTAACGTGCAAGATATACAGTTTATGTTTTATTTTTTATGGAAACAGATAGTAAACTCAACAGAAAAAGGTTTTCCTGTGTAGTTTTCGAGTAATTTCAACATAAAAGTAAAGTTTGACGTTTTCAGAATTGTAAAATATATAGACATATAGCAGTACTAACAAGTCATTGAGTTTAATAGCAATTGCTGAGAATTTAGATATAGTGCTTCCAAGATCATGGGATGGCTTAATTATTTTTGATTTGTAATTTGTGGCAGTAAATGAAGGTTAACTATTTATTAAATATTAATGGCACTAATTGTGAGAACGACATCATAGCCAAGCCAAGCTTCATGGAAAAATCTCAAAACTGTACTTTATACTTTATGAAGCAAACATTTTTTATGCTTTGGTTGTGGAAAAATTAAAATGAAACTGCTTGCAGTTTGGCGATGCCATGTGTTGGATTCGTCATACTGTGGGGTAATCTCCAAATTAATGATCGTATAATTCACCCTCACAAGAGAGAAAAATGGATGTTGAGGATTAACACTTGGGCGTAGCAAATTTTTTTTGCGAATCAGTTTTAGACCATGTGTAAAAGTACTTCATATATCATATCAAGTGAATTTAAAAAAATGTTTCAGATGCTAACAAAAATACTTTATTTAGGATTTGTTCATGCAACATTTTAATAGGGAAATGTTGAATCGAAGAGAAGGCAGTTCAATATTATATTATTATTATATTAATACTGATTCTATAACGTACATTTTTCTTAAACATATATAGCTTGAAAATTATGGACCATTTCACTAGGGCATATTTTCCAATACATAATAAACTTAGGGGGATTTCACATTGATATGCAAGTACACGTATACGTAATTCGTGTTACTCACGCATCGCTGCGTAGACCTACGTATTTTTATGCTATCGCCATTAACTTTTCCTTTTCGAGCAGCGATCAATTATTTTCTTCACGCACCATTAACGAGCATGAGGGAGTGTAAATGGCGATTGAAGGGATCGAACCCCTATATAATAAGTTTACGTCACTGACAGGCTTTATTATTTCTGTATGAATCCTATCTTGAACCACGTATATATATATATATATATATAGTAGCACGAAATTTTCAGGGTAGATTTGCTCTCCTCACTTCCCTAAAAAGTAGGTCTGTGGATAATGGAACTTGATTATTGGAAATTGTTTTTCTCTATTTTGGCTTTTCGTTCTCGTCGGCTGTTCAACGAACCCGGAGATAGTTGCTTGCGCCTATCGAGAGATTATTTCACAACATCAAGAATATAATTATAGTCGCGGATAAAGGCCAAGCTACGAACATATGTACCTATCGACTTTTTAAAATGCTTTTCATTGATTTTTCACTGCAGAGAAAAGCTTGCTTCTGTTTTTTACCAAAAGAATAGATTAAGAATAACGAAGACAAACTTAAAGAATTACATATTAAATTTTGATAATAAAATTACTTTGTGTTTATGGACACTTTTTGCGTAATAGGATGATCTAATTTTTAATTAACCGATGAAAGTGCATGTATCTCGCGATGCTCCGAATTGAATTGCGGCTTTCTGCGATTAGCAAAGAGCTGCAAAGCAGTGGGATTACAACAAAAGTAAATGACTACGATTATGCAAGTGCTCACAGCTGGGAAGCGGTGGCTTAGTCTTTGGGATCAATAAACGGCAAATACTATATTTAAAAGGTCTATCTCTAGTGAGTTGAGTGACTCTGCATTATATTTGCATATTAAAGTGTCAAGCTTCCAAAAAAATGCAAAAAAAAAAACGAGTCTGTACTACATAAAATTTAAGTTATCAATATGTTCTCTCAGTAACTACCAAAAATTGGTGAAATTTAACGAAAGTCTTGCTGCAGATCCAATTTCCTTTTTTTAATTCATTTTAAAAGTCTTAATGGAAAAAGGTGTTCTCGTATATGAAATTGCCAGAAAATTACTCACTTAAATACGTCGGAATGCCATTTCACTTGATGCATTATTTAATGAAATTTCTTTCTTCTTTTTACGTTAAGAAAAATGTAGAGTGTCTTGAAAATTGAGTTGATTTCAAAGAAATAAATTGGGCATATTGAATATGAATATAGAAAATAAATGAGTATTATAAGATTCGTTGCAACTAGAATTTGTCTATGTTTATGTATGCATGTCATCAGTTATGATTGTACAGATCCGCAGGCTGATTGCTTCACAAATATTGCATGGTTAGACCATGAAACAGTCTGACTTCATCAAATAAATGCATCATGGTTGTATATTCATTGTTCATTCGAGGTTCGGTACTAGGGGAACATTATATTCTAAATAGTATACAGCTGCAGGTGCTTTTGAGCGTAGCATTGCAAATACAATATTTATGTATACATATATGCAACAAACGTATGTAGCCAGTCGAGGTACATATCGAACATTCACATTGTCACTGTACGTCAAGCGAGTAATGAAGGGTTAGTGAACTCACTAAACACTATATGAAAGAGTCAACAGCTCAACACTCGTCCATTAGATTCCTTTATTGTTTCCTTCACTTGTTTTACAGTCTCTTTAATGTAAACTGTAATAAAATTATCAAGTACCTCTTAATGTTCATTTTGAACTGTTTCGAAAACGTATTATTGCACTGAAAGCATTAGGTTTAAAGTGTTTTTATGGAGCTTCAGATTTTAACGTGACCATCACCAATAGTAACGGTTCAGGGGAACATTTTCAGTTTTTATGGATGCTATCTTGTTCGTTGGTATGCGCTCCATATATGTACTACATGCCTATTTAGAGCTCTTACTATATTAATTTGATTTAAAAACATCTGCAGTGAGAAACAATTATTATTTATATTAATAAATAATGATTTCCTTGTAAATTACTCTTTCAAGAATTCGCCTCCACACTTATATATACAATTGAACTTGAGTGATATGAGGATTGCTTTCACTGTTCTCAATCCAACCTTCCTGTTTCATTATTTCCGTTACTTTTCTTCTCACCATTTTTTTTCTGTATCTGAAAAAAGTAATAAAGGTATTTTTTTTGCGTCAAGAAGGATATTTGTGTCATTCAAATTACAGGAAATTCTTGAACTTTCTCAATAATTTATTAATGAAATTTACTTTCATTAATTTAATAATACTTTTTTCAATCTTCTTATTTTAATTGCCGACTTCCTGTGCTCTGACCGATAAAGAAAGGTGTAAAGAAGTGAAATTTCAATTTTTTTTAGATTACTAATAAACTTTGCCTAATAGTCTCTAAGTAAACAGTTTGCATGTTAACTTAGCCGAGTTAAATTTCGAACCGTAGATAAACTAATTAAACAACCGCGGACAGGAAGTAGTAAAGGAAATTCATAAATGATTTTCAGCGAGTGCTCGTTTCATTTCCTTGGCTTTCATGACCCACACGCAAAGGAAGGATGCATTTAATTTTACCTCACGTGCAGTAGCTTTGTGAATCTCATCTTCTTTGCTATGTGTAAACGGACATCGCTTTAAATAGAAACAATTTGAGATAAACCAATCGATTTTATTTATGTATCTGCCCTTTTGCGTTTATAATGTACCGTGAAAGTGATTCCGTTTGTATATTACTCGGTTAAAAGGAATAATGACCATAGTTTTTAATTTAACGGAAGTTCTAACTGTTTATTAATAACAATTCATCTCAAAGAGATCACGGGAGCTAAAGACTTCTTAATTTATCGAATGGGATTTAATCGCATTATATTCTTGCACACCTAGTAGCGAAATCTTTTAACCGCTTTGCAACTCAATTGATTGATTCAACCGTGAAATAGAAACTTTCCCTTCATAAATTCAGTTATAGTTTTTCCCTCTGTTAAATACTCTCGAAATGACTTAAGCCAGCTATTACTGCTTTTAAACTCGCGTCTAAAACTAAATTCCTAGCCCCTATGGCGGCATTAAAAGGAATTTCATTTCTTTGAATTCGGTCACGTACGTAATATAATTTCACTTTTCCTTAGTACTTGCACGGCGGGGAGGCCATCCATGTGCATCGCGTCGGAAACGACCAATCTAGAATCCTGATTATAATGTTCCGTGCGAGAAGCGTGTATTATTCTGTAGATTGTACAATGTACATGATTCGTACATAAGCAAGCTCGAATAAAGCATTCTGTACAGAATATATCTACGCATGAAACTATATATGCTCTTATATTTACATATTATATGTTATCAGTAATTTATTTATCTTGACGCCTCTGCACTGTCTGTGCGTCTATTCCGAATAGGCGTCCACTAATCGTTGAAATTCCTTTAAAAAAATAGTTAAAATCTCACAAAATTCACTGAGAAAAATGTTTGGTGCGGACAACAAAACTTTGGTTGGTTCAACAAAAATTTGGTTGGCACAACCAAAAATCTTTGTTGCTTCTATAGCAACAAAATTTTTTGTTGTCCGCACCAAACATTTTTCTCAGTGTTCCCTGGTTTAATTCCTTAAAATCACTTGAAATATTTAAAAGTCTAGAGAAATTCATTGAAATCTCTGGATTTATTCAGATCTCTTTATCCTTCTGAGAAAGGGATCGTATCTTTTTGATCTGGAAATCTCTTTAATCCCAGGCAACCTCGGGTAAATTTCTACTAATTATATATAAACAGGCTGGGATTGTCTGATATTAAATTTGTAAGATCTCCACCTGCGGGATTGTGGGGATCCTTTTGCAGCTCCGGCGGGATCGAGTGTGTCAGTAGGTCACTCTACGGTCGAGTTTCTTGTTGCAGGGACGCAGTGCCAAAGCAATGCTGTGGATTGGGTTCGCCTCCAGTGCGCTGGTCCATCCTCGGTGTCGGGATCGTGGGATTAGTGTGTGCAGGGGCTGGGGTGCTTCTTGGTGCACTCAGGGCCACAGGTCGAGATCACTTCGCTGTTGCACTACTCATGATCGGTAAGTGATCTATGGTTTTTCCTTTCTCTCTATTATATGCTTATCAATGTATATTCAGCGTTCTACAAGAGTAAACTTTATTGCAGCAACAATTATTTAGCTCGATCACTTTTCCATAAAATCCGCGTTCATTTCAGAGGAAAAACGAAAGTATGGTTTTGCTAAATTGACTTCGCAAGGGGTTTATTGTATAAGGGATTTATATATTATGCAACTATACATCTGAATAAGTATGAAGCTGCGAATTCAGATTTGGAGAGTAGTTCTCCTAAATTAAAAATATCTACAGAATTAATGGTTGTCTATAAAACTTGCTTTCTCGCCCTGTTTTCGATCTAATCTAATGCACGTACACAACCTTGAGCTTACCAAAGGTATTCACGTTCATCGTTTGTGGAGAATATTTAATAAAAATGAATAATCAAGCATCTTGTGCAATAAAGCAATATAAGTTGAATAGATTGAGTAAATGAATGGTTGTGCGTGACACGATTTAATGAAGCCCGTACGAAACCTATTCTGTATACATATATATATATATATATATATTCTTTCAAACTTTTACAGACCTTCAAATAAAATTATTTTCCCAGTGAATACACGAACAAATATGTCGGAGAGCAACAATTAGAGGCTCTATTCTCACGACTTCAAAATTTATTTTCACCATTGTGAGTCTACAAAGTCGTGAGATTTTCATCGTTTTAGTGTTTACGAGACCTAAAAAATACAGTGAAGAAGTGTTCGCAAATGTTCGAAAGAAAAGTGTGTGAAGGAAAAATAAAAAGCAAAACGTGTACATATTTTATTGTCGGTCATGGACACAAAACTATCATTAACCTTAGGAGTACCAAAACTAAGTCAATAGATATTTTTCGACTAATTCAGTGCGTGAACTCAAGGGCACTTATATGTATACTCATTTAAAAAACACCAGTTAATCATACTTATGCTTGAGTTAGCCTTCTTGGTTTGTCATCAAGAAAATTCTTTTTACACATAGGCCAATTGAAATCTGCATGATGATTCAGGGACATTTCATGGGCTTTTTACAAAGCAGCTTAATCAGACTGACCTCGAATGTTTTCACAAATGATTAACATTTCGGAAACGTGCTCACATATAATAATACAAGAAAGATTTCTTTAACTTCATATCTTATCATTTGTTGAATAAATTTCATTTTTTTTAATGAAGTTTACTGCAACATTACACCAAGAACAGTATAATACAACACACTTCTTCTAAATTATATAATGCTTTTTAAATTTATCGGTTATGTCTCAGGAAATATTTAATTTTGATACGAATCACTGCACAAATATAATGCAATTGTAACATCAAGAAGGACAGAAGTCAACGGATTTCCTGGCAGAACTCTTCATACATGCGTTTAGTGCACCGTTTTAATCGTGGTCAGCGGGTATACGTGAACCGTTACAGGTGGCTTAGCCGAAACAATTTTTAATGACACTCTTAATAATTACGCGTATATGTACTACTCTTCCTCTAAATATGCAAATATGGAAATACAGTTTTCAAACATTTTCAGTTTAAATTTTATCCACTTATGTTTAATGGAAATTAGGAATAACATAAAGCTGAAATGGCATATACTAATTACGGCATTACGAAGCAGTGCCATCATATGTTTTGAATATAAAAGACCTCAAAGAGCCGAAGTGATTCAAGGACTATCTCACCAAAGGAAATACCATGCTTTAAAAAAGGTCTTTATTCTTTCAAATAAAGACCTTTTTCTTCTTTGATTTCAAGGTAGATATTGTTTACTTCTAGACGTGCTAAAAGCGTTTATACTTTTTTATTTGAAAGTTGTACGTTACGTATAAATTCAAGCTAGTTAGAGATGCAATAATTTGATGGACAGCAACGTTTCGGAGAATCTGAAACTCAAATATTCTTTGCATATGGAACAGAGTATATCTTCTTTGCCTATATGCAAATTTGAATCTTGCCATCAGCTTCCCTGACAAAATGGACAAAGAATTGCATACATATTGCGACTGATGACACAAGTGCTTATTTACATACATTTCTCAATTGTCGAGCAAGGTTAGTGGCGGTGTAATGTTATTATGGTTAAGAATGAAGTGTCTATTTAAACGCGTGTAAAGCCTACTCAACACATTTGATTCGCGACACGCAAAGTGCGTAGAGTGAACATTGTCGCGTCTTTCAGATTATGCAATGCGAGTTTCTCAGGATGTTGTGCGTTCTGCGCAATGACAATTCTGTGTACGGGCCCACGTGCCGTAAACAGCAAGGTTGTAAGGCCTTAATTGTTCAGGCACGCGACAGGTGGTTATCATCCTTCACGGATTCTCCTCAATGATTAAATTTGCACCTTAACTAAGACCCAGTTATCCATTACCTTCAGTGTATGTCATCATGATGCACTCGCTGGATTTAATGCGTAGTTCATCCGTAACAGATATATTATCAAGGTGTGTTTTTATGTACATTAGAAGTACCTTTGAAAAAATAATCCTTTCGCTTAATAGTATTATATTCAATAATTAGAAAGTTTCAATAACGTGAAAGCAATGTGTACATTGCTCTAATAACTGTGCAAGCTAATTCAATTATCTAAACCCATTCAATTACATATTCGAAACCCACATACTCTTGTCATCGGCAAGTAAATTAATATTAAACTAAAAGTAATAATAAGATCGAAGTTCTTAGTGATCATCTTGGCAAGTTAGTGTTGTGTTTGTTCTAAAAGGTCAGGAAAACAAAGACAAAGTAATCTCGAAGTAATTATCTTTTGATCACATCGAAAGGAGTCTCGATTAAGATAATCTAAGAACGATCATGACGATGTTTTTTCATGAGCTTAAATGAGTACCTTGGTCTGAGAAACATTCCAAAGAAATCATAAGCTTCAAGTAGTCTTGACTATCGACTTACGCGTGGAAGAAATTAAGTGCCTAATGACTATGTCAATAAAGCAATTTGTTCCTGTTGTTATTCTTTCCTTTTAGCTGAATTATTTTCTCGTGCTTACTTATTAGTCTTGTACTCGGTCTTGTATTTGCATAGGAATTTTCTGAAAAATTGTTTTAGAAATAAAAATGAAAACTTGCACTCTACTCTAGAGTAAAATGCAAAAAAGAATATGTGACTGGGATACGATATTGCAAACGGGACTTTCGTCTTTGAGGGGGAGAAAAAAGAGGAATGTCCGAGTGGTAACTTCGTCCTCGAAAAAAGCATTAGGATGAATATTAAACGCCTTTGTAGCAAGCGCGTTGAGTATTTTTCATCGCGTCGTAGTTTTCGCAATAACCTATTCCATCCCACCAAATGGTCCATCTGCTCGATTGAACCAAGGCTATAGCAGATACGAACGTTGTTATATCGCATCAATAATTCATGGCTGTAAAGTACGCTGCAATTGGCTCGACCGAGTTATCTGAGAAGCGCAGAGACTATCCGTCCCAGAGAAGGGCGGATGGTTTTCGATTTTTCGTTCAAGAAGTGTCATGCGCATTGAGAATCGTTTACATGTGTCCAAAAATATACGATTCGTCAAATCCGATCGATATATTAGTACTTGTATAATATATAAAGCACTAGGAGTCATGAGAGGCATATCTGATATTTATACGTAGCATCATTTTTATAAGATTCTACATATAATGGGTTTAGGATGATTTTAATATATATGAACAGATTTTATAAGTATAAAATAAAAAAGGAATGGTTGTATTTCTTATTATAATTTCGTAGTAAAATTATAGTGAGAATTTATAGTAAAAATCCTTTAAATGAAATTACTTTAGAAGATTGGTGTGAGCAAGAACGATGCAAGTTATTTTGCATACGTATACGGAAATAAGAGATCTTAGGGCATCGAATATCAGCATTGTTCAGTGACTATATAATGTTACATTCAACATTATCAACGCATACTTGACGAGCTCATAAGTCGTAATACTTCTTTTTTTTAAAAAAAAGGTATCAAGGAAAACCATGATGTAATTCAAATTTGTATTTTTATCGCCTTCTATTATTATTTAATTATGCTCTATAGGATGTAATTATCTATATTCTCGAGGTCACCTGCTGTTTATATTTTGCCTTAATATTCCGAACAATAAAAAATGGAGCGAAATTTACAGGTGTGGAATACATTTAGAGCAGTTTTTTGTGTTGTTTTTCAAGCGCAGTAACGTATAATTCTTGGTAGGACTTTAATCTGAATTAATTGAAGGACCCAATTTACTATTTACACTGTGTACTGGAGTGTATCATGATATTATTAAGTTTCTTTATAATTTGGACTGAATAAGGGGAAAAAAAGTTACAGATTATTCCTTGAATTCATATCACTACAATGCGTGTTTTACTTCCGACGCAGCAAAAAATGTCCGATGTTAAAATGAAGCGACCATCCTCTTTACAGAAAAGTTCTACAATAGGAGAATTTTCGCATTTCAGGGCTCAGAAACAGACAGCTTAATATATGAGGACACTTCAAAAAAGTTAGACACAGATTCTCGAGTTGGTTGACAATGCTGTGAATGTGTGTTAGCCGTGGTAGAATTGAGAATTCTCTTTTGTACGACATATTCATTTCACTGGATCTGTCCACACCGAGTGCAACCTGCTTTTGATATATTATAAATCTGGGAATAATAATTTATTTGCATTTGCTGTAGACATAATGCGTTGTCACTCTCAGCATACAATCAGTTCTTCAGCAATAGTTATAACTGCAGTGATACGCGGGAGGCCCAGTGTGGGTGTAAGTTGTGTAGGAATAGGACATTCTCTATTGTGAGCTGTATTCTCTGGGTCGCAGGGTTATAATCCTACATTTAGAAAGTAATGCTTGTTAAGACTCGCGATATCTAACATGTAGAACCCACCAAGAGTCTATGTATTTGCGGTTAAACCTTACATCTATTTTTCTCATTCCCTCTGTTATTTTTCTCTCACTTTTTTTAAATTTATTTTTCTACGTGTCTTATATCGTAAAAACTCACACAACTGCATTTTCGCAGAATAGATATATCAGCGGAAGTCTAAAGACGACTAATAAATAAGAAGGCATATAATAAGAAAATAGGCTTGAATTAAGGAAGAGTGTGTTTATATAGGGAAAGTGTGGCAAATGAGAGTTTTTCTCTCACTTGAGAGTAGAGAATATGTAGACACTTTTTTCATATAATTTGATTATTGATTATAAAAATTATTTTTTTCGGTTATGAAATAGACTAAAATCTCTGCGTTTTATAGTTATTATTAAAATTTATCTTCATGGATTCCATTTTGAAAACCCTACCTTGTACAGCTATGAAAGTTGCCTTCGTTACTTTTTATCGAAAAAAAAGTCTATAAAAATTTACCCTGGCTCGGGTAAAAGTGACAGTGCAACATTGTATTGTTTATGATTTTTTTTACGAGTTTCTTGTTTGCAAGTAGCCAGAATCTGTTATTAATATCGTATATTTTGTTGTATTTTCCAGGTATAGGTGTGGTCTTAGTGACTGTGAGTGCAGTGGCTTGGCGAGTGACTTGTCGAGAAAACTGCGGGAGCTTCTTTGGTTTCACAGGGATCTCGGGAAGGATTCCGCCTGCGAGGCCAATGCATCCATACGCTGCCATGATTTATCCTGAATTTCAATTCAGGACGCCCCCTCCGAGCTACCAGGTGAGAAACTCTCCTTCTGGCTCTATTCAAGAACACAATAAATCGTTTTTCCAGTTTCTGAGTTGACGTTCTCAAATTGCATTTTTCCTATGCGGTTAACGCTCTTGAATGGTGTTATTTTCACCTCGGATAATACCATTCTCTCCTTTTGTGCTGCCTGTTATGGTAAAAAAACATTAAGAGGATTTAAACTTAAATTTTTTACTGCTTTCAAACTGGTCTTTGTTTCCTTATATTTCTCAATATAAAATTATTTTAGATCACTGTTCTTCCGTATTTTCGAAACAATCGAGATCGATGAGTAACTTTTGATATGTTTTTACCTATTTTGTTTTATAGATTGTCATAATACATGTGTATCTTAATATTGTGTCAAGATTCATTAACATAGATTAAAGAGAAAGTGCGATGAGAAAAACGTAGAATAACTAGATTTTGGGGTCACGTATGAGTTGGCAGGCTAGTATTTGATAATTTGAACGTTCACTTGCGTAGAGTGATTGATGATCTCAGTCAAATGATTGAAAGTAGTGCGTATCAATTTTTCCTATGAGAATCCAAATTTTCTTTCCAGAATTTCGGTGTCTGATTAACTAGCAGAAAAGAGAGGATCGTAAAAGTTATCCAATCTCTGGTAGTTTGTGATTCAAGAATAATTATTAAGAAGCGTATTCTAACGAAACACTTCTTAACTCGTTAAGCAGTGAATATTAAGCAGAGTATATTAAGCGGAGTATTTCCCTCTATGGAAGCAAGGCGGAAGGCAAAAGTTCACAGATGTAGCTGCCTTCATAAATTAGTAATTTAATTTCTCCATCGAATATAGGAATCGTAAAACAGTGTATAATCCCAGGTGTCCGTATAGTTCATACGAGGTGGATGAACATTAAAACTGTAACTGACAATATAGTGAAGTCTTGTAGCTCGGAAAAAGCAGAAAAGCTTCCCGTGAAAATCAGTATTAATAGCAATTTCGCGTTGCTTTTACTTGGTATAAATAAATTTGGAATGCAACGTAAATTGTAAATTACAGATCCCAGGTACCTCGGGATATTTCCTTCTACTTCATTAAATATTAGGAAGGCGTTCAGTAAGTTTCTCTACCTTCTCCAACTTACAAATTTTTTATTTAATATACAAGACAGAGTTTATTCGTATATACGCGAGATGATGAAAGGTGCTAAATAATGCATACATTTTTTTTTATTACTGGACCCTTAATTAAAAAAATTTTATAATCATCAGATAATGAATTTTGGACTCGATGAAGTGTAACATTTTTGCATTTGAATGCTTTTTGTCATCTTTAACCATTTTTATTTCTCTCTTTCAGGCCAGCATGCAGGAGTACAGACTCAGGTTGTTATTGTTGGACCGTCTGCAACCCACGTCTTCGCCACCGCCAACGTATAGGTCGAATGCTGGGAGTATCGCCTGTACTAACACCAGAGAAAGCAGACCTCCGAGTTACTCAGGACGAGCGAACGTGACACCAACAGCTACTCTGGTGCCTTCGAAAAAGGACGCGAATCTCGTCAGGATCGTACAAACCGAATCTGAGCCCGTCATTCTTAGCGGAGATCAAACACCTCCCGTTGCAGCTGTCGAAGTTTTAGCTCACCTTTAGCCGGCTTTACCCTAACAATCTAACATGGATTCTTTAAATCCTTTTCATGTAAATAGGAAGCGTTCATAAAAGATAAAACGTACTCTCCACGAACGAACAAAAACACTATAAAAGTATTATGTTTCTTCAAAGATTCAAACTGTGATGTTCATAAAATTTGATATTTCGAGATATTAATGTATTTTCTTCAAGATCTTTATGAAAAAGTCGTTCTTGCAATGTCTTTTATGAAGAGACATTAGTTGCAATGGATATAAATAAATTGAATATTTTAAATATTCTCGGTGACCAATAGATATTTTGTAGATTGATGATAATTTAGGGCGACCCCCGCAACTAATATAGAATATCCTGCCAGGTGTGGAAAGCAGTGTTTTGGAACAATTCAGGAAATGGAATAAATTAGAGAACTTAAACAGTCAGAGGGTCAATGACCTCATTAATAATATCAAATACAATGAGCAAAACTTTAACTCGTTCGTGGTGGCTTTATACAATACTAATTGAATAATGAAATGAAGCTGATGCGCACTTTTGGCCGGCTGGACTCAATTTCTGTGACAAGATATAGCAGCTGTTCGAGAGTGTCTCTAAAAACTTAAGAGTTATGAAAGGGAGGAAGAGAAAGAGGGAGAGAGAAAAATGACAAAGTCAACTCTCCTCTATTTTTGACTGTAAAATGTAAATAGTCATAAGGCGCCGTGCTGTCGAGATCACGAATAATCTACGTGTTAACTGAAAGCTCTCGATGTCTTTATTCGCTTTAGAAAGGGCCTTGTTGCTCTGGCCTTCTTCCAAATGTACCGTAGGAAGTGATAGAGTTAATGGTTCCGCGTCGTTGTTCTCCTACGAACTTAGGAGAGTCTCCTTTTTTTTTATTTTTCAACCAAAGGGTCGATGATTTCGGATCCTCGTCATCTATCTATAACAGTTCCGTAATTACGAAGCGTAACACTAGCCTCACTTTCTCGGTGTTTATTCGAGTAGGAATTTTAAATCACTTGTCAACTTTAGAGCAGTCTTGAAATTTTAGATATTCGCTTGTCGCCGTTGCTTGCTGACAATTTAAATGAAGATACCATACTATGAAAATATTTAATGCGTGAATCAAGTCAAAGTACGAATTTTAGAAACTGTCTGGCAAGGATTGAAGTTCTATTTTGGGCAGCATTTAATATATGGTGCATTCCACTTTCCAAGAGAAATTGTATTATTTTAAAGAATTAGTAACAATATTTTCTTCTATAACAGAAAATTTTGATAAGCAAGGCTAAATTGGAATCCGAAATAAAATCCTACATCCTGTATAAAGTAGGTATTGGCATGCGTACTTAGCAATCGGCATAATCGCACAAAGTTGATTGTTGGCTGATACGTTATTGCACGCGTGTGAATCGATTGGCGTAATAGCATTCGGCTCATAATGGTTGCATTTCACTGCATGATTAGCGATCTACGCGTCTGTTTTCTGATTCTTTTTCTTTTTGTAAGTACTGGCTAAGAAATTTGCTGGGCAACGGTGAACGATAGGTTTCATGAATCTTGGCTGACTGTGGAGAAAACTGATTTGATTATTCTACATTCATCATTAAAAATTAAAACTGGTAGAAAGAAATTGAGAAAAATCTGATTGTGAGGTGAGCGTTGCACTCACACAAACTGGAACTAAAAAGCATGAAGCGTCCTACTTGAATATATGTTCAGTGTCCAAATTAAGCTGACCGTCAATGTGGTCTTCCAACACGTTCATACACTGTTCCGAATCCAAGGTGACTTTCTTGCAAGAATACAAAACACTTTCTTATGATATCAATCGCGGCAACATGACTCGACCGTATTCTCCTGGAATGCAGGATGGAATCTGCGGAAAACAATACTGATTGCAGGAGGTGAAACACAAAGTATCTCACACCCGTTTCTACCTTTATTAAATAAACAACAGAGTGCCATATCAACTCGGAATGAATTTTCACAAGACATAAATGTAGACTTTGAGAAACAATAATTCATTATTTAGTTGTCTTCAATATTTTCCATGGAATTGTATACAATTTTCTGTATCATTAGAAAGCTTTGTCACTTGCAAGAAAGATCTCCGTATTTTAATTTAAAAACTGTGAAACTGGATGACAGAGCAATTCCTCAGGTTACAAAAATGTACGGAAAACTTTATTTATTATATAAAAATCGTAGATGTTTAAGACAAGTGATGTTCTGGATGCGCGAAACTCAGAGTCATCGAAATAAGAGCCACAAGAGAACAATAAAAAATGTAGTATAAGTAGATAGAACAAAATGGCCAAATACTCGATTGTATTTGTGTAGATAAGACCGTGTGAAGTGGGTCGAAACGATAAAGGCTTTTCTTCAAACGGGTACATTATTTTCTAAGGATTTTACGACACAAGTAACTGAGGGGTTAACACGATGTTATCGGTCGTTAATTCTCTATGCAAACAATGTATATTGTGGGTGTACATTTAAGGTGAAGAAAAGACAGGTGTCAATGCAATGCAATGTTTATTGCAAATAAAAATGTGATTTGGCGATGGATAGTTCTGCACTTATGAAAATCGGGGCGAAATTCTCGTATGCACTTGGAATGATTCTAATCTGAGAAGAACAAGAAATACATTCTCCGAAGGAAATATTTTGAACTGTACATCTAATTAGGGTGCAATAAAAAATTAGTAGACTAACTTGAAAAGTTTAGATGTGGTATACAGAACTCGAAAGAGAAGAAATGCAATGTTTTATGGTCAAAATACAGCTTTTGTGGAAATTTCGTTGTTTTCAAATAGTATTCTACAATTTAATCTATTGTTAAAAGCAGATTCTCTGCTTCTCTACAATGAAGGAATTATATTGAAATTAAATTTTATTTGGGATAAACCAAATTTTTTTTAAATATAAGAAACATACAAAACCAAAATTTAGAATTAGAGCATATAAGTTGCAGATTTCGAGTTGATCATCATTTTATTTAGTTTGTGGTGATTACGGATTAATTTCCGAAAGGGTTTTCAGAGTATCGAAGCAGGTTTCATATAATGTGAAAAAAATGTTGTAAATGTACACCGATCAAATTAAGTGCATAATCTTCAAGTATTTTTGTAAATATCTGTAAATATCTGTAATTTTACGCTTAAAAATTATGTAGCTAACGCAAGTAGGGCTAATTTCTGATGTTGGTAGGATTAGTTTTGGGAAAAGTGCTGATACTCAATACCAAACTCGTAATGATTCGTGATATGAGAAATGTTTATCATTAATTAAGTCATTGATAGCGTTAAGTAGTTCATTAATATTGTAGCAGAATTTGAATTTTTAACAAATAAAATATATTTATCTGACTATATTTCAAGATTTGTGCTTATGTTCTCCGTCCACCTCAGTTACCATGAAAATTATTATTATTCGGGTTTACATTTAGATAAATCAATTAACTAATGTACTGGATATTTATTTTATTTTTATTTTTACCAGTTATTAAATTTTTAAAAAATCGAAAACTAGGGGGAATCAAAAAAGTTGAAAAAGCGAATACTGACTTACCATAATTTTTATAAAGGTACAAGATACGCCATCTATAGTAAGAATTTTAATGTGCCATTCACACCAACAGTAGGTATCTGTTGTTGGTAAATAGAAATCTTTGAGTCTACTTTACCTTCAATTGGTTTAAACGGGATCAGACATATTGTGCTAAATTTAAATCAAATTCAAACTAGTTTGTATCATTATAGATTATTTGAATGCAAGTGTTAAACTCAAAATTCGATTCTCCATTTTACTCAACGAAAATTATAGATAAATATTTTTTCGCTCTGTAGCACTAATCTTTTTTCAAATATAAGACTGCGTACAGAGCGAAAAAGTATTTAATTTCGATACTGTTTGTATAAAACGAAGAATGCAAAATCTAACTTCAAAATTCAATATTTTCATTTTACTTAAAAAATATTTGAATTAAAGATTTTCTCGCTCTGTGCGCCTAATTCTAGTTAAAAATTGATTAGCATCCTTAAAATAAATGAGACGAGGGTCGACTTCTGGGTAAAGGATAACTATTTTATGTATAATAATTAAATGAATTTATTTCTGATTAAGTGCTGTGAATGCTGAAGTATTATACTTCAAAGCTCTTCTTTTTACAGATTTGAACGACGATTTATACAATGCAATAAATACAGTATGAATTATTCCCCCCTTTCCTCTTCGAGCTGACAAAACAAAACATCTCGCTGGCAGTAATCTCATCAGAGCTACTAAAGTAATAACTAGGGAACGTACAAGTAAGTATTTTTGGTAAATGCGACTACACACTCGCAGCAGAAATCGTCCAAAATAATACATTGAAACATATTTATTGAATTTGAGTGAGCAAATGAAACTATTGAGAACTATATAGTATATATAGTTATATATAACTATATAGCTTATACAAATTTTTATATAATAGAGTGTGACCTGCCACTCTAATTCATTAACCCAAACAATAAATAAATTGAGTTTGAAGTTTCTACAGAACTTTACTATACGATTTACCTAGCGAGAAATCATCGTTAAATTATTAATGATAAACATTCCAATCATTTTACTAGCTCCGCCTCTTTGGCTTATGGATTTGTGACTGACCGTATAGAATATAAATTATTAGGTACAATATACACATATATATATTAATTTATATACGCAATATCATCAAGTCACACAGATCAGAATCTCCACCTCGAACCCGTATTTTTACACACACGTGTATAATAATGCTTTATTAAATAAAATTAATAAATTAACTCTCAACTAAGAACTGTTAAAAATAAACTATCCTACAACCTGTGCAAGTAAATTAAAAGTCTTAGAAAATCTGAGATTCCAACCTGTGTGACAAACCACCGGGTGGCACAGGCTCTGTTTAGTCACTAGTGCACTCTCTTTCTCTCTCATACATTCTTTCGTTTGCCCGCACTCTCAGTCGACTCACATTTTTCACTCCTGCGAGTCTCACGATCGTAGCTTTATCGTGGAAAGAAAATCAGAAGCTAAGCCGCGTTCTAGCAGGAATTAAAACCGCTGCTAAATCTAACAAGATAATATTTTTAATAAAAAAAAGTATGAATAACAACAAAGAGAAAAACCAATCAAGTTACAATTCAAACAAAGCAATCGACATTAGCTACAATTACATTTTGTATTTACACTCTCGACAGTGAAATTTACAACCTTTTGTACGTTTTTGATTTATCGAGGGGGGTTAAAAACAGAGATGCACCTTAGAAATTCGAAGAGAAATTTTTGCATGAATAGATTAATTTAACAGGTTGCTATCTTTATACATTTTAGGGACCAGAAACATAGAAAGTTGAGTACGACATCAGTACATAAACTTTTCCCCCGCCACACTCTAAAGAAAGAGTTTTGAAAGTTATCGCTTCAATTATTAAATTATTATACGAGTATAATACAATTTTACTTGACCTAGGAAATTGTTTCAAGTTCAAACTTCTTTTGACTCGCTTCGAGTTTCGGATCCTAATGTTTTGATTTTTTCAATCCTAAAAGTTGCAATTCCTGATAGATATGAAGGCAGGAGACTTTCAAAACAGTTTCTCTAGAATCTAAAACACACTTAAATAACGCTAGAGTGACACTGTGGTAATCTCTAAATAGATATAGATAATAAACATACATTTTGCTGGCGCTTAACGATTAAAGATTTGTTACATTGTGTTCGCACTAGGAACAGTTAATAATAACAACAGTGCTAGTTTTGTAACAGGTAAGGCAGGCAAGGTAGCCAGGCTGGCGTAGAGAGTTGGTAGTTTATGAATTAGTAGGAGGGCGATTGCGCAACAAGCGGGGTCTTTGCACCGCAGGTCGCGACTGCTGCCTTGTTCTTGCTTCGTTTAAGTGTGGTACAGATTTAATTATTCACGCGTAATTACTCCTCTCCTACTCGTACTCCTACCGCCGCTGTAATTCTGAGTACGTCTCTTCCTCCTCTATATCTACTTCCTCTTTACGCTTCTCATCCCACTCTTTATCCACCTACTTCTTCAGGGGTTAAGTGGGTTACCCTGCGATACCTTGAGTTAGCGCGTACTATAGTCGCCTGGCGGGCACTAATTGACTAGCATCGTTCATCACTCTCATTTGCTTTCACTTCTTCTATCGTTAAGACTCTTTCTTTTCTTCTTCACGCAAAAACTCCCTGCCCAGTGAATCTCTAAATTGTGATTCAAATTGTTAGCACAAAAAAAAAACAAAGTAAAAAAAAGCAGTGATAAACGTAACACACCTCCCTCAAAAAGTTCGATTCTTGAGGGAGGTGTCACGTCTCAATTTTTATGTAAAGAATTACAAAGTATTCAACTTCTTCAAATCACTTAGTTCTAACTTTCAAATAAAAATTCCTAGAATAAAAAAAAGTAACCCTAATTCCACAAAAATTAATATCTCCTTACTTCTACATCAAGCTCTCTCTCTCTCTCTCATCTTAAAAGCACTGAAAAGTAAAAAAATATACTTTATTTCAAGCAAATTGGAAATTCATTAACTAAGGACTATTTTTCTTCATCGAGGGAGACCTGGATCGACAATAAAAACTTATCAAATAAAAATTGGAAACTAGTGATTTAGAGAAGCTCTCTTCCCCTTGAAAATCTTCGAATAATAAATGAATAAAAAATCTTTGGGCAGCAGAAATTCTTTACAATGGAGGTAATCTCTCACTCTCCTCATTCAGTCTCACAGTCACTCACAAAAATTAGCGAATAAATAGAAAAACAATTACATATAACTTAAGAACACAGGAAAGGTATTTGTGACTTGGTGTGCAACCGATTAAAAAAAAAATTGTGGTCTCGTAAGTAGGGTGTGAATGTGCGAGCACAAGCGCGCGGATTAACAATGGGAATGTGGGGTGGAAAAATGGGACGACAAAGGTAATAATCCGGGCGAAACGAAGGGTCCGTTCATTTACACATGGTAAGACGTAATGAAGTCGGGCACATTGTTGTTAATAAGACCCGCGGCGACACACGATCATCTCGTTAGGTCGCAATTACGTCGAAACCTCTCGAACGCACGCGCTTGCGCTCCTTATGCGCTACATTGTGCTGTACATCGTATTTACAATGATATACAATTAATGTAGGGTAATGATTACATGGGCAGATTACCGGCGAGCGGATTAAGCGTCGTCGTAGTACTAACGAAACAGCGGGCTTCAAACTCGCTCTACTATGCTGTGATGCGCAAACAATAAAGCGAGAGCGATTATCTTTACTTTGTTTCGCTTAATCTAGACTCTCGACTGTATGCGTCCATCCTCGGTACAACATGGGAAATTGGAAAGAGTTCAGTCTTGTAATGCCTAGGCGGCGTTCAAGGAGAGTCTCGTCAATTCGTCCTGTGATGATAAACTCGTGGATGTCTCGAAAGCAAGCGACAGAATGAAAGTGCTTCCTACAAATTCTTCTCGATTCATTCTCAAATTGTACTTTCCGTAAGCTTCAATACGGAGAAAACGATACTTCATTTGGAGTAGAAAGATGACTATTTTCTTTTCAGAAGAACTCTTCAGACTCTGCCTTGACAGCTTCTTATTATCGATTCTTTTTTTCTTATACATATGTAGACGAAGACGAAACTTTTCCTCATTGGTCATCACGCAAACCAGCCCACAGTTCGACTCAAATGACCGCAAGAATAATTTTTTACCCTCTCAAAGCTGGGCTTCTGCTTTTTAATCTTCTTTTCCTGCTTCCTTTGATATCTCTTTGGTTCGTTACGTGACCTGCTTCAGCTTCAGGGTCCCCCTTTCTATTTGGCATGAGCTTTAAGTACTCGTTCCTGGACGAGGTCAAGAAAATGCATTGTGACAATGACGATGACGACAGCGATGAATTGTCGCCATATCAGCTTCGCGTTACGTATTACGAGGATACCCATACGCGAAGCTGACCTCACGTCAGGGATAGTCTGGATGCATCAAGTTGTACATGATCGCGAAGATCGTGCAGGCTGCGTAGACGCCCAAGGCCACCCACCAGAGAAGCTGCTCGTGCAGGCGCTGCTCGAAATTCTTTAGTACTAGAAGCCCGATCGTCAGCCCCGCCAAAGCACCGGTCAGGTGCGCCACATACGACACAGGTGGACCCATCTGCTCTGCTGCATATCTGTCGTAGATGGCGAAACCCACATCCGCGCTAGCTGTAACAAAAATTCGATCACACGTTTAATTTTAATCACAATCATTGTTTAGCAGTTTATAGCATGCATTGACTCAAATACAGATCTAATTATCATTAAAATTAATTAGTATTTTCAATTAGTATCTTTAGGTCTTTTGAAATCCCTGGAAACCTTTAGGTATGGTTGAAGAGGTTTATATCCTTAAATGACCTAATTTCAGAGAGGCTGAGTGTGGAGATAAAAATTGCAAATTTCGTTAACTGGAACACTTTGAGGTTTAGATACTACATGTATAGTGTAGGTGCTAGATATGGAGAAAGTTAGTGAAATGGTCAAGTGAGTTTAGGTCAGACATTAAAGTTAGTTTGTCCAAGAGCATTTACGCCAACATCATAGTATCGTTTGACTTGGAGGTACTACCAGCGGTATACAGAAGTACCGAACTCCGCAGGAAGTTCTCTAATGCAAGCCAGGTAGTAGGAGCTCTGCAATTGGCCACAAGACCGACGGATGCTATCATTAATCGCAATTTTCGGCAACGCGCTTCTGCTGTCCAATTACCGGTTCCAGGGGCAGAAGTGCTGGTTGCATAAGCAAACTAGTTACAGCGCCGAGTGCCCACTAGATGATATTGGCACTCGGCTCTGCGACTAGGTACCCACTTTGGTATCCGCAAACTAGAGCACGAAGTATTTCATGAACGGTCAGCCGGACAAGGCACTTTTGAGAGCGAAGTGAAATAGAGGGATCATCGAAAGGGTCGTTAGATGCGGTCAGGTCCCGATAACAAAAAGATACCCTAATCATCAATCTAAAGATTCTAAGCAGAGCCCAAGTGTTGAACCTTGTTTTTTGCAATTCGCTCGCTCATTTTCAGACTGCTTAATTAGTTTTAATTCTAATCAAGAAAATGAAAATCAACCTGGTTAAAATGCAGATAACTATTGACTAAGTTTAAGAACATTTTCTCATTATACATACAATAGCAAGCCGATAAAAAGTTTGACTTTATTTTTACGCTCTACCCCTTCTTACCCTTATCTTATTATTTTTATCCATCTGCTTTGCATTTTGACGTCGTAACCGCTCTACATTTGCTTTAATATGTACCTATCTTCTACAAGTACAATCGTACCGCTTATTTTGCAAGCGCGCTTTTTAATGAAAAAAATAGAAAAAAGGTACGTGCAAAGAGACATGGATAACCTTCACTTCTTTTCTGGTGTACCATCTAATTCATAAGTCGTGTGAATGAAAGCTCGAACCTATGTCACGTTTGCTTTTCACCTTCCTTTACTGCCCACCAACAGAATGATGAGAAAGAGGCACTTTAGTTACGAGCTTTTGCATTACTGACATGAGACTTGCTTTACAAAAGTCAAGATATTATTTCAAAGCTTTTAATGTTTTTCAAATTTCATTAATTAATTATATTTAAAAATGAACTGAAAAATAATAGACATGACTAGTCTTATTTTTTTTACATCTTTACAGTTATCGATATCCCAGAAAATGTGAGAGATACTGGCTGATCTTTTTTCTATTTTGAGAAACTAAAATCAAGTGGGATTTGACCATTTCATTTCTATTCTATGTATGACAATATCGATAGCCGACACCCTTTCTGCCGCAGTAAGCTAATTTGCGAAACTAGAATATGAGACAAAGTCTTGTCCAGGCCCAGTTTCCCCGTGCAGCCTCCTACTATTATAGTAACCAATATGGATTATTCCTTTGGGATTATGAGCCTGGTTCGCTCGCCTCTTACACCCCCGCGGTGCCGCCACTCGTTTGCACTTCGCCTAAGGTTAGCCGTATTACTGGCGGTGTATGTACACGAGACTGTTGAGTTTACAAGCGAATACACAGAGTTCTGGGCTATATCTATACGTGCCAAGTGTATACCAACGTACGTATAAAGTTTAGCTTGCTCAAGTGTGTCGAGGTATAGAGCTTTGCGAAATCGCGGGCACTTTGTAAACCGTTACGACCTCCAGCGTTACTTCGAATAATTGGATCTCCATACCGTCTTCTACTTACCCCTCAACCCTCCCATTTTACCCTTTTCTTTTCTTTTCCTCCCCGTCCCTCTTGGCTTAATACTGCGCTAAGTCTGATAAGCGAGGTGGAACTTTCCTCTTACGAGAGGACACCCTTTAATTTACGAATATCCGTTTTATTAGGGGATGAATCAAGGAGCTTCGAGGGGCGCGAATCCTGTGAAGATGAGGTGCCACTTAAGCTAACACGAGGCGTGTGTAAACATAGAAATAAATTGGGAAATAGAAGATGGAAGTTGATAACTTGTGGGCTGCGGGATGATCTTTATTTGACATCCGTTTATTTGCTTATCCCTTGGAAAAGTAAACGAGAAATAAAGCTCTGGCGAGAAGCGAGATCTGGGTCATTTCGATTCCACTGACTGACGGGTCTTTGAAGTGTAGATATGTTCTATAATATATATTTATGGATTGAAATTTCACTTGAAAGTGATGACTAAAAAGTTCTGAACGTTCAAATTAACGAATTTTTGTGTTGATTGTATTTTAAATAAGAAATAGAGTTATGCAAATGCTTTTTATAAGTAAAATAACTTTCTAACATGAATATGTACTTAAAAAGTTTGTTCTCGAGAGATAGCTTTCATTTGAAGTGCTTTGAAAAATTCTATTAAAAAATATCTAAATCCGGGGATTACTGGTTTAAGCGGTAGTGGAATATTCCCAGAAGCCTTTAACGTAATGTAATATTTTATTACTTGTACCTTCTAAAAGAAAAAGCTCACGTTTCAAATCCTTCGCCTTTCTCAGTTCGTGTATAAAGTTTCGGGCAAATTTTCGTAGTTTCTATTTAAAAGAGGCACTTCACATCCGACCGCGATGTTTTACGATATACCCCAGTTTATGCAAAAGTAGAACCACCGCTTTCGCTAGACAGAACTCGAAATCTCCTGCATATACGTCGCTGGTCGAAAACAATAAAGACGACGTAACAGACGGACCGAAGTAATCTCCAAATCTACGAAGCTTCGCGGTAAAAAGCATACGATTCTCGCGAGGAAGAATGAATAAAAAAGAAGATAAAAAAAGAAGAAAAAAAGAAGAAAGAGGAGGAACAAATCCAAAATTTAACCGGTGCGAAAGGAACGGAAGTGGATTTCGCAAAGGGATTAAAAGGTAACAATATCTCTTCTTTTGGCGAGTCTTACTTGTAGAAAGAATTCATTCGCAAAAATTATTTTAGAATAAAAATAAACAGTACTGTTGCCTAAACGAAGGAAACAGAAATCTGAAAAGGAAAACAAAGTGTTAATAACAAAAGACAGAATAGCGAGAGTGAAAGAGAGGAAAGGGGCTTTGGGGGTATTCTCAAGGAAGCTTTTAAGTACCGCCAAGAGCAAAGCTTTAAAACCAAGTAGATATTGCTGGCATTGAACGCATCCCTAATATTATATAGATGCTTTTATAGATAGATATTACACCTTAAATTTTTTTGTATATAATATCACAAAACTGAATTTTTTAATTGCAAAAGCTCATCCTTAAACAGTGTTTTAATTTTTTTTTAGTAATTAGTAGCTTTTACAATACAATTTAAAATATCGAGGGGAACATTTCTTCATGAACTAATTTATTTGGGGGAATCAAATTTAATTAAAGTAAATTCAAATAAGTCACGTAAGCGAGCCTAATAAATCTTTAATTCTCTAGAATAAATTTTCTACCACCTTGGTAAACATACAAATTACAGTTCACAAGGAATCGATAGAGATTTACCAAATTAAGAATGTTATTAATCTATTCATATTCTTGAGTACTATTTTTAAATGAATATTATTTTAAATTAAATTTCAAATATCGTGAAAGTAAAATAGTTTTTCTTTTATATTTGTCGGAAGTATTACTTAATCCGGGTTTATCTAGCCATTTTCTGGCAAAATGGTTTGAGATCCCACCCTTTCTACCTTCATCAACCCGTGGTGATCGTATCTTTTTCCATTACAAGCCGGACATCGCTGGGTGACGCATTTCGCAATTTATGTCCTGTGCCCATCGTATTAGAGAAAAGATTCGAAGTTGTACAGATATACCTATGTACTCGCATATCTCTGAAATCTAAAGCCTTTTTCCCGTTTCACCTCGTTTCTCATAGACGCCGAGTCAGCAAATCGCATGGGCAGCCTATCTTTTAATTAAAAGTTTCGGCACTACTCGTGAGGAATGACGCCACATTTCTGAAGTTAAGGGGCTCCTTTTGTCGTCGACGGACGTTTTTATTATACAACCGACGGACGGCGTCGCGAACAGAGGAAATGTGCCGAGAAAGGACTTTAATGACTCCGAACAAACTTGTATTTTTGACAAATGAAGAACCATTTATTCTTTCCACTTCCTGCGTTAATGTGGAAAGGATAACGTTAACTTTGTTTTAAGTTACTTATAATTAATCAAATATCCATTAACGATCCATCCATCCATCCATCTCAAAGGATAGGAAAATAAATATAAAAATTCTTCTTTTATAAATTGTTAAACTTTCGAAAAACTGAAAATTGACTTAGTTCCCAGATTAATGTATAAAGCGATTAATAAATATTAATTGTGTAAGACTGTGACCAGTTTTATCGAAATTCGGTGAACGCAATAGGAATATTTCTGAAATATCTGACATCATAACTTGTCTGACTCAATCCAGATGTTACTACTGAAATCGAGAGCAGATAGGTAAAATACAAGAAATAATATAATTAATTTTACGGTTGTGTAGATAATACGATAATACTTCATTAAGAGATCTAAAACATATTTGAAAGATTTTAAATCTTAAATAAAAAGGTGTTTTATAATCCAGCCACTAAATTGATTTATTACGGAACATATTTCGATTTCCAATATCCTCAGGGTTGATATTCTTACATAAATTTCCATCTTAAACATTATTTAAAGACGCTCCTCGCTTTAATCAAATCCTTTAAAGTGTTTCATCATTGGCAAAAGGATTTTCAGAAACAGCTGTTATCTGTGTCGAATTTAGAATCGAACAAGATTGAATTAATTTCTTGTAACCTAAATCCGCTAATATTAAGAAGTAAAGCATAAAATGTTTGTTCTTTATTTTCCCAAGAGAAGAAGTAGTAATTTACATTGTTAAAAAAACTTTATTGCTCTATTGAGTCGAGCGAATTGCAATGTAGCGCTTCAAAAAATAATCTACTGCCTCGACGAAAGTTTACGATAGATCTTTGCCTTCCTTCTCGAATGAGAAGTGTATAAAAAATCTGATCAAGATACAAATACGAGAAACGATGGAAATTAATATTCAAGAAGCTATAAAGAATTCCAGAGCTCGAAGACTTTTATAACTCTGTCGACAAGAATCTTCGAAATATTTTCAAGTGCTTCATTCCTCTACCAAGAAACCAATTGATAGTTATTTCAGGAAGTGAATAGTAAATCGAATTTTATAAGCTATATTAAAATAGTAATTTAATTGCAACATTTCCAAAATATGCTTTCCAATATTTAAAGAATCTCAAACCTAAAGAAATCATATCATTTATATATTTTCCATTACTTTTAGTTATAATTTCATTACATACCAATACAATTTCCAAATGGAAAACCAGATTTTAAACTTTTTTTCATTACTCTCCCCACTAGATTTAATCTCTCTGTATCATAAAAAGTGATATCAGAGAGTAACGCTTCCCCTTTTAACCAAAGAACTCTCCTCCTCCCATTTGAAATAAAAATTCCTATTTTAAAGAAAATATTGTTGATAAATAGAACTAAAAACAGAGAACACTTGATATAATCCGTTATACAAAAGACGTCTGTGCACGAGCTTTAATCAAACTAAAAAGTTTATGTAATCAGTTATCTAGACTTGCGAGTAACAGGTATCCTGTTGATACACATATCATGTAACATATACATATATATATATCGTACAGGAAAACTGAAGCGGCTAAAGGTATCTAACAAGAATATAGAGGGAAAGGATGTAAACTGCCTATATGGTATAATAAGGCCAGGGGCTGTTTGCTCACCGATAATGAAGATGCCGATGAGGCGAACTATGCCAAACTCCATGTTGTTGTAGTTGAGGAGAACATTGGCGAGGTGTGCTGCGAGGAGGGCATAAACTCCACCACTCGCACCAACAAGATAGACGTCCGTATCAAATACTGACGTGCCCAGAGAACCTAAAAATGAAAAAAATAACACTTTAGTTCAAAATATAATTGCATCATGAAATGAGGTCACAATTTTTATAAAATATTTCAAGGAGGTTGATTAGATTAATCTGTTTTTTAACTATGGATAATTTTATTTCCATGTGAAATTGAAAAGGACGAATGGAATTCATTAAATTTATCATTAATCACTTTATCTTCAATAATATTAGTTGACACCCAATAATTATTCTCGATTTAAATTGATGGTACTGCGATGTTATTACTTTTGTTAATTTCTCTATTTCGTTACCAAAAGCTGACCTGTTTTCTGTTTGTGTAATTATTGACAAGTTCATAAATAATTAGATCTTTTGATTACACTCTATTAAGCATGACATTTAAGTCAATAATGATGCTTACAATATTAAACTAAGCATCTTCTTTAGACCTTCTGAGAGACACTTATTACAAATTCTGATATCGAATTCACGGAATATTGACTGCTGGTTAACAATTTCTGTGAAAAAGTCTGTCAAATTGTATATAAGAAAAGCAGTATAATTAGATAATCTATAATTTCTAGCAAAAGTAAAGGAACAGAACCATATACCATTTCAATCTTCTTTATAGATCATCTTGAGTAGATCAATATCTGGAATTACAAGTTGGGTTAATTTGGCAGCAGGCTTTCATGCGTTTTTAAATGGAAACGTGGGTCCTTTATTAAAATCTCCCAAGGGTCGACGTTTTTCAGGGTGAAGTACGAGTTGTCTACGATCAAAAGGGAGGGAAAAGCATGAGACAGAGATATACAATGAGCAAACTTTCTTTCTCTTAGTTGTGAGAATACAACACTTTCAGACCCATAACTAGTGCAAAGCTTGCACTTCACTAGGGCTTTAAAAACATATTTTTGTTTTTGTTTTTAAACAGATATTTCAAATATTCATAAATAGAAACTATCATGATTCCACCGCCTGATCTACGCACAAAAAAAAACTCGATAAAAGAGGATGAAGATTTTGATTGCTGAATGAAGAATGAGTATCGAAGCACAATACAAAGAAATGATTGAAGAGAAGAATAATGAAACGTTCCGAAATATTCCGATAAGCAACAGGATTCAAATGAATCAGATATATCTCGATCTTCCGTATAAATCACAGAGAATACTTTCAAAAATTTCGTTAAAAATCCACCAATGAAGAATCTATTTATTTGCTTGGCAGGCGGAATTCACAAGAGAGCAGAAAGTGGAACGATTCGCCCAGCCCCCACAGTGCCAGTCTCTCCAATTGTCCATTGTGTTAAGATGCCAGTACCACCTGGTCAATGACAGAAATATGGGAATTGCAAGAGTGCACCTCCTGTAGCGGCAATTATTTCATCCATGTGTAACCGCGACTGCTTTCCAAACTATTGTTGACTACTCCTGATAATCCCTCCCATTTCCGGATGTCAGTTACGTTCCTGGTGCGGCACACGGTCCCTCGACCCGCGTCCGGACTCTTTATATTTATGGTGTGTACTGGAATGGAGGGATACGGAAGAAGGATCAGGAAAAGGGGTAGAGAAAGCAAGACAGAATGAGGAAAATGATAGGGTGAAGGGGAGAGCGAAAACCCGTTGCAAAACCGCAATGAGAGGTCGGCGTTTCCCGCGGTTCCGTTCTGCAGGTTTCCGCAGCCCCACATGTAGATGTACTATGCAATAAGGTGGAGTAACGGCAACTGTGTCCTTGTCTACTCCATACATACCTTATGCGACACTTTTCTTTTTTATTTTTTTTCCCTTTTCTTTTTTTACCCCTTTTTCTTACTTGAGTTTAGTTTTTAAGCACGCATGCCAAAAGTCTGAATGCCTTTTTCTCGTGTGGCCCACGTCCCTCGGTTATACCACAGGTTACATTACGCTTTCTCTCACATGTGACGGAAACGGGACGCCCCATTCAGTCGCAAATAACTGTAATCGGATGGCTTGCCAATTTCCATACACTCTTTCCTCCCCCTTTCACTCTTTCTGTGTCCCTGAAACCCATTGTTATCGTTGAAGCTAGCTCTGAACTTCGATTGATCCAAGTCCCCAATTATCAATTCCTCTCTTCGTGTAGCTCAGTTCACGAAACGAGTTCCAATAACCAAAGTCGAATTATTGAAAAATAGGAAATCAAGAGGCGGTCTGCAGACTTAAAGTGGTTTTCTTTGAAACAAAATTCCCATCGAAATTATTTTTGGGTATCCCCTTGGCTATGGTTAGACACATGATTAAAAAACGACTTTTTTTGGGCTATTATAATAAATTGAAAATAGGACTCGAAAATAAGGTATTACATGAGAAGATCCCCTTAAAGGGATAAATGCATGGAAGATAATGTAGTACTTGCAGTGGAATACGGAATCATTTGTCACCTGGTGTCGATATACTTCCTTCGAAATTCGACACATCATATTATCTTTTATCCCCGCTATCTCACTCCACTTTTTCTCCACTTAATATTGCAACATCTGCGACAATAAAAAACGCATTATCGTGAGAACTGGGAAGGGCATTAGTCGCTTCCTACATTGGAGTGGTATCGGGACCAGGGGGGGTTTTCAGGAACCACCTGACGTGGGAACCTGACTGATTGCAGTACCGCCTGAATTATGACGAGTGGTGCCAACACGTCGTGACTATCGTTATGTGATCATTCCTGTTCCTCCCTCTCGTATCCTCCCACCTTCTGTTGCTCCCTTTCTCCCTGTTTCGCTACTGCTACTGACGTTTTTGCATTGTACATTGTTATTGTACACCATGTCCATTAGTACGTGACCTACATTAATATATCTCTATTCCATTCATTCTCCACCATCCGCAATAGATTCGAAAAATACTAGAATATCTAAAAACAATCAGAAAAAAATTCCTTTTAGATTCAAAAATCCCAAGGTGTCAAATTTATGATGCAAAAGTGGATCAGAGCGATGGAAAAACGGAAAAACAATAAAATTACAACTTTTGGATCAAGAATTGACACCCAGGGATCCTGGTCTCTGAATAAATTGGAAGCAAATTAAAAATTTACAAGTTTCGATCCCTGTTCCCGATACTCAAAATTCCAGGAAAATTTTTTTTATATCTTCAACTAAACCCATATGACAGTAGCATTCAAAACAGAGTTCAAACATAAATACAGTAAATTCTAGTTTATGTACATGATGTACAGGAATGAGTAGCAGCGTATGGAACACAGATACTAATTAGTTCTCGCATGTTGGCATGTGTTTATCAAAGTTCTCTGCGAATTGTTGGCACATGTTTGTTGACAAAATCAAAGAGAGGGTTGTTGTTTCTCGGCATATCCTGTGCAGCCATAGAAATAGATATAATCAAAGTCGAGAATTCTCGACTTAGTATACTTTCGAGTGTTTGGGTATCAGGTGTTCTCGTCTCTCCTTAATGATCCTACTCAAAAAATCCCTCTTCTTATCTGGAAACTGCTCCTTAAACCATATTTTGGCAAGGGTACAAAGTCAGAAACATGATTACCAATCCGGACCTGTCCAAGAAGTTATCCTTATGCAACGTGCCTAGGGACCGCCTCTTATAGCGATTACGAGGTGGTACTCGTCTTGGCTGCATGTCCTCGTCGTGTTCCCACGAAATGACAGTCCACCACGACATTCCATCCTGGCACTCCTAGGCATTAGATAATTACAGTTCGAAGGCTCTCCTAACCTTATCTCTTCCGTTCCTCGTTCCACCCCCGTGGGCGAGATCACGGCGCATAGCCTTTGTGCAAAATCGCCGGCGAATCATTGTCGATCAACTCTGTGTCGATATGCAAAAACATCCTCACACGTGATGACGACAAGTGAAAAGGAACATTGGATTCATGATCCCGGAGAGTAAATATAAATTGTATGCATCTGACATCTACAATAGAACTAAGTAAACATGTTTAGGTAATACAGTTTACTGTAAAATAGACCCTCAAATTATTGTTACCTTTAGTTTTCAGAGGATCTTCTGCGTAGATAAACTATGTGTTTGGTGCAGGTATCGTTCAAAGGAACCCAGCTCTTTGATTATATAGACTTTCTCATCCAGAAGGACTAATTTAATTATGTTTAGATTGTTTAGTACTTCAAAGTACATAACAGTATAGTTTTCCACTCTATAGGCAAACTGCCTAACTGCCTATAGACTCCAGTCAGGTTTGCTGGGTTTGCCTGTGGTAAATTCACATTGTAACTATAAAGAGTTTGCTATTTTATTCTGAAGAATTTTTATCCCACTTTTATATATAATTTATATATAAACGAAGTATTTTTATCCAATTTTAATTTTCAGTCGTTGAGATGTAGTAGTTGATTGCTGAAGCGATACTGTCCGGTCAAGTGTAAAAGCAGACATCTCATTCCAAGTTCTACTCTTCAATTCCCGTTTCATGACATACCTTTAATTAGCCAGCGGAGTCATTTCGCAATTCCATGGGCTGCCACGATGCTTCCGTACTTAAGTAATTGACTAGTCGCTAATGGATTTTGAGAAGTCAAGGTTCACATCTTCCCTAACATTTTACACCACTTGCTGTTCTTTATCTCGTCGCTTATCATAAAATATTTCCCTCAGGGTATCATAAACTTCTGCCCAAACAGTCAAAAAGATCGCTTCCGGCGAGTTGATTGCACACAGAGAACGCGAAATTGCATTGGAATTAATTAATCAGATTATGGTTAATAAAACATGATATGTACAAAACTTTTCTATGAATACGAATTTTGATATAGGTCTTCTCAAGCATATAAAATTGTAGTTCTCGGAGACTGAATCACAATAATTACACGCTGAATACCAAAGTATTTCTGTATATCGCGTCATTAATTAGGCAACTGAATATTAATAATAGACATTAATTCATCATTAATGACGATGCTATATTAAACAATACGGCGATCAAAACCGTTTATCCGCTGGAACGACTCTAGGAAAAAAATTTGTAACAAGTTGAAGCTGGCGAGAGGATCGCACGGTTTTTGATCTCGTCCCTAATTGATGACGAAAGGATTTCTCGGAATGAGAAAATCGGGATTAAATGCTCCGCGAATCGAGTCGAGATGCACTTATATGCTTGAAATCATGAAGGTTTTATTTGTTGCGGGGTGGGACAAAAATGAAAATAGAAATAGTGCAAATTTCCTCAGAAATAAAAGTCGAGCAATTTTTCACATTTTTGTCTCGTGTAGAAAAACATAAGTACTTTAGGTAGACGATAAAAATAACATAAAAAGAAAATGCAATTTTCTCGACGTGTCGTGTGTTGACTGATTTTCGATTTGAGCTTGCGGGCGAAGTTAATTTCAAGACTGGGAATTTCGAAAGGACTCTGTTAAAGCCGGAAGGAAAGGCGAAGAAAGATGGGAAGATAGATTGGCAGGTGAAGTGGCACGATGCAGTGGCGTGAGTGCAAACGTCTCTTCGACCTCAGCTATATCGTACGGGTTTGGCATGAGGTTATTCGCAATTTTCCTCAGCTTTATGCGGGTCAAGCAGAAAGAAGATAAGAGGCCGTCCAGTAGTAGACTTTGGGTCGTTTGGTCGTTTTCGATTGTCCTCTCCGTTCGAATAGTGGATGTGGCGCACATAACATATTGAAGGGTGGAATTGCATAAGTACCTAAACGCCACTTTTTTCAAAAGTTCATTTTGGCTTAAAAATTCTTTAAAATTAAAATTTTAAAATTCCACATTGTTCACTTTTCAGTCTTCGATTTGTTTCTAAGACAAAAGAATAAGACAAGTGAATATCGAGTTGAAAATACTTTTCATAACAATAAAAATGAATAAAATCAAAGATTAATTACACTAAGATTCTTAAATTGTTGGAGGTTGTCGTAGGACACGTTCAAGAAGCGAAAAGACGTCTCGTTCGAGTTTTTCGAGTAACTTTGCTGAAAGAATACCGATTTGCGCGTATCGAAAGAGCGACATGGAAAAAAGTTTAGCGATTCACCGGCTGTCTTCACACCTTGCGATTCTGTGTCCGGTAAAAGAGACTTTTTCAACTATTCTTCCTTTCTCCAAAGGGATCAGTGAATGCAGCTAACATCAACGAGAACCCTATAAAAACTGTTGGAATGACACTATCGTCACAAACTAAAATGCACCGATCATAAAAACTTTACTCGCCACATTGGAATCTCTCAAGGTTCAATTCACGTTCTTTAAATAAGGATTTTTCAATGTTTGCAATTTTTTATAACGCGAGATCTCTCATTTTAGTAAATTTTACTTTAAAATATTTATTTACAATTTCTGTTCTCGGTACTTTTGTGTGGAAAGTGCGTTATTCCTTGCTCCGCTACACTATACCGTTGTGTCGAAAGATCCGAGATTTTCTAATCACCGAGTCCCGTAATACATTTTATGAAGCATCTTCTAAAAGTCACAATGCTCTAATAAACATTTACCGAACCGAATCTGGAAAAATTAGGTGCTGAAAGTTAATTATTCAATGGGATTTCAACTATGATTTGGATAACAATATTTATATTCAATTAAAAAAACGATCTCTCATGATGTGTGTATTTTACAGTATGTAAACAATTCGACTGATGCGCTTTTACTAAAATTTTGATGTTGTTTACGCATTTGATTGAAAAAATTCTTCAACAACACAAATACACGAAAATTCGACTGCCCTATTGTAATTTTCGTTCCTGCAATTTTCCCAGTCCGAAAATACGTTCTTTATACAAATTGTTTTTTTTTTTTATTTACAAATCTATAATACCAGTTGTGATATTTTGAGATCATAACTCAATGTTAACCAAAAATATCCCTGGCAGGCCGTAACTTCAAGTTCCGTCTAGGTCCAAAGGAATTTTTTATCAATTTTACAGCCGACAAAAATTGATTTACAATTATTATTACTGTTTGTTTTCTGCAATGATGAGAGATTGTTATGAACGACAAAAGAGTTCCGAGAGCATCGTTCATGAACTTAAGTATACACTCGTCGGCTAACAGTATGTGCAATTTTTTTTTCTTCTGGTTGTACCGTCAGTTACAAAAACCGTACATATGACCCCAGAATATGGGAAGAGCAATATAACAAGAATATAAGAAAAGCAGGTTTTCTCTCTTGCGATTTACACTTTAAATTTGATGAATTAGTTAGATTTTCAGATTATGAATTGATTTAGCATTCTCAGAATAGACGAGTAAACCTTATGAAATGTCGAGTCTTTTCTAAAAATAAAGATAAAAATTAAACCAAGGGAAGGTTTGCTTGTACAACATAAATTACTGAAATCTGTTAATCAGTGAAAATATGCGACAAAGAGAGGCGTACGTAGAATGCGCAACTAGGTTGCGGCTATCGTTCTGGAGTTACGGGTAGCGTGGAGAGACTGATACGACATGCAAATACAGGAATAATTGTCACTGTCACGCAATCGGTACTCGTTGTCGTGGCAGAATAACGTACTAACAAGATGCGAAGAGAAAGAGATGGTCGAGCAAATTGATAGATCGATGGATGGACAGACGAATGAATGGATGAACAAACGAAATCTCGACATACAATTCACAGATTGTTGAATCTAAAACTCTGCATTAAATCAATATAAACACAAATATATCATGTAAGAGAGAACCAAGAAATATTATTCTTCTATTTATCAAAACAGTTAAAAATGTTCATGAATTCAAATTTAAATCGTATTTACTCGGTAGATATGCAGAGTAATACATTCCATGGGAGGAGACATATGTAAAATAATACAATGGAAATACGTGAACGTCAAACATCAAAGGAGAGTCAAATAACAATTTAACAGGACGCACAGAGCAATTTCTATTCTAAAAATTTTGTTGTAATTAGAACGGAAATTCTTGTGAATGAGTTCAGCGAATGAAAAGCATGCAAATACCCTTTTTTTTTTATAGTCCTGCTGAACCATTTTAAGAGTAACAGTTTGAAAATGCACGGCTGAATCTTCTTTCGTGAAATTCTCGTTTTTTCTCTTCGAACTAGAATTTACGTATATTTTTGCACAACCCAGTTATTACGGAAACTGACATGAAACGCAATTGATACGTTGCTCGCCGCAAGGTAACATAATGGGATGAATGAGTGAAATAGAGAAATGACTTTCTCTCCTTTTGTCCCGCTTTGTTGAAAAATGCAGAAAGCAGAAAGAGAACAATGATAATGATCTCATGTCTATGCTAATGAGCAGGAATGTCTTTTTCCTTCATTAGCTCTCAACTTTTAGCCAGAAATGCCTTGAAAATGTATGCAAAATAATGGAAACAGAATTTCACACTTGAATTCATATTAGTAAAGTGTGAAAATATTATATTTTTTTTAATAATTTGAGCAACTTACCAGCTAGGACACCAGCCATGTAGACCGCACCAATCCTCAGACTCCCGTGCACCATTTCAAGAGGTAGTCCTACGACCACCTGCACCCCAAGGTTAAAACACAGATGGAGCCACCTGGAAAATGAAATTCACATTATATACATCATGAGAAAATCGACAGAATCTAGATTGCATTCCAAAGACTGCAATCTCGCCCTTGCGCGTATAATTTAGCTGTCTGATGTTGTGTGTAGCGCCAACAGCGTTTGATATTACAGGTGTATAACGGAATCCATTTGAATTATTAATGGCGCGCGAAAATTAATTCAAATTTCTCAAAGCTGCTCTAAATCTAAATCAGCAAAATTTCGCTGATTCTCAACTATAAGTATACCACTGATTCAATCAGCGATTATACGATGATGAATCAGGGAATCTCACGTCCTCTATCAATCACTAATTGAGAGTAAAAAATTAACCATCAAAGCCACTAATTAATTTAGTGAGGTTTACTAAATGAGGATACTAAGAGAAGGTATTATGAAAATTAGTTTCGAAATGGTAGACGCAAGTAGGACTAGGATAACAAGTGAAGAGAAGCAATAAGGTAGCTGCTGGGCAGATCTATAGAGAGGGGAAGGAAGCTCAAAGCTCGTACATGAGCTTTCACCGTGAAACGTGAAACGGATCGTGAATTATATATGTAGAGGGCCATAGCTTTAATTACAAACATCTCGCCAGAGCTTTGTGCTCTCTCTTAGATCGAGAAGGTCTCGCTTTCAGGGATTTAAAGTAATGCGCAGGAAGTCATTAAGACGAAACAAGAAAGAAAAAGCTTCGTTCAGGAATCGCAACAATGGAACCGTAAAAATAAAAAAAAGAAGAGGATCTTTCCAAATATTTTTATCGGCTTGACTCCTTTCCTTGGTTCCTTCAGAATTAATTATTTTCTCGTATAAGTAAACAGAAAATCGTTTGAGATATGCATTTTACAATTGATTGGAGACTAGTTACCGGAAGTTAAACCTTATGTTTGATCATTTTTTGACCTCTTCTTGATCTCCGTTTTACCGAGCATCGTAGATGCGTGTACTCAAGATTCACGATCCGTGAATAACGAATATTGTAAGACCGAAGGAGATCTCGCCTCGGCGAGTTTCGCGAGCTTATGTAGCCATTTTATCTCGGGGCCGAAGTTTCCCGCCGTAGTTCGTTAAAATCGTGATCCTTATCCGTCGTGCGCTCGAGGGCGCGTAAAATTTTGAATCTCGAATTCAGGCCAAGATAGAGAGCGAACAACGTGTAGACTTTGGTTCACTTTTACTCCACAAAACTCTGAAAAACTATATTTCATTTTTTATAAGCCTCGAGTCCGTTGTAAGAAAACTTCAAGTACTTTTTTTCTAGTCTTGTTTATTTCTATTGGCAGGGAATTCTTTATGCAGTGAGAACTTGAATAAACTCTGAATTAATTCAAAAATGCCTCTAGAAAAGAAAGAAGTTATAACAAATATTTGGAATAAAGTTTCACATTTTCTCGCTTCCTTGCGATTTTCTATAAAACTTCGTAATCAAATTTGAGCAGGATATTTTTTCATGAAAATTTACATCTCGAGACTACTTAAAGAAAAATACTTTTACCGCTCACTCAGAAGAATAAATAATTCATAGCACGAATAAGCGACTCCACTTTCTTCATCGTTCGAACCACTTTTCTTCCATGAGACGATAAAAAATTGTACTTGGTTGGCAGAATGCAATTGCCTGATTCTACTTTAGCTACCATTTGCCAAGATAAAGTTCAAATAAAAAAAGAAAAAAAAAACAAAGTGGAAAAAAAGCAGACGCACTCGGATGAAACGATTCGCGATTGCAATAAACACTCCCAGTGATTTAAGCGTAACTATTAGCGGTTCAATTTATCAACGTGTCGGAACAATGTCTGTCAGAAAAACGAGCCGGCAAGTCTGATGCGCGTAATACTGTGCGCGTGTACCGCGATGCAAATCCTGCCTGAGAAACGGCAAAGTAAACGGGTCTAGGAAATAGGCAATTTGCATTGCCTATCAATAAGCGTCGTTGCTTCGTCGAGGCCACAGGCAACCGTTTCCGGAGGCTCATTTAGGTCTCGACAAAAAGGGTGCAAGTTATAATTAATCAACAAAAATAATTGTATTCTACTTAATGTTTTTTTTTTATGTCTTTGACACCACAAGGTAACTGAAAAAAATGGGTGAAAATGCAATTCCACGAAGTAAAATAGATAAATAACTCAGATTATAAGGGCGAATAAAAGAAACAACAAATATAAAGAAAAGTGCTATAGATGCTAATTTATATCACTCGTAAAGAGAAATGAAACTAACGAGCATTCTGACAAGCGTAATTCATTGTATCGATGTTACATGACGGGAAATATTAATGAAATGAATTCAAGTCCATTATATGCGAATGAAACAGAATTGCTGTTGATGTCTACCTTCCGGTTGTTAAACCGTTTACAGAATTGCTAGAAAACCTTTCTACATTTCACGACTTTACCAGAGGTTTCATTAAATTCTTTGGACCCTGCATTCAAAAAAATCGATGATGCGCTTATGTTTGGAGATAATAACAAAAAAAGGTAAAGTAATCTTGAGAAAAAAGTTACAGTAAAAAGTATCTTTTCACTAGAACATGGTTTTCCTGAAAGGAGATTTCAACAGAAATAGAAGAGAATCGAAGGGAAGTTGAACTTCTCAGGATTATAGAACCGATATTATACCGAGAACCGATTGGACGTTCTTATGCCAAGTCCTTCTTAATCTTGATTTCCAAAGGAAGAACTGGGATCAATGGCAAGGAGATAAAGCGAATAGATAATCAACGTAGGAACTAGAAACTAGAACGTAGGTATGGCTACATTTGACTGGGTATTATTTCCTGTGTTGGAAATCGACTGGATCGATGTGTTATAACGACGCAATCATCCAAATGGAGCGAACAAGAAGGACCACCCTTGTCCTGGTACTCCAGCAAAGTTATAGGGTGGATATGTACAATGCATTTTCATCTCCTCTGTGCTAGTGCGAATTTCATGTGTGCACATTGTCTACTCTGCACGATTTATCATTGAGGACCGACGTGATGTGCGAGGAATACAGAGTTCTATAAAAAGAGGTGATAATTCAACGAATGCAATGCGAAAAAAGTCGAGAACAATTATTCAAATATAAATAATGCATACACTCGTTGTTTAGTGGGGCCGAAATCCCAATTGTGGTAAAAGTGGAAAAGGTTACGCTATTCACTTTTTTCGATATTAGCACAATTAAAGCAACAGAAAAAATTCTCCTTTTGTTATCGAATTATTGCATGCATAACGAGGACTTTATTGATTTATCGTAAAGGTAATATTTATTTTAATGCTCTAAAGGTATGAATTAGTAATATCTGACAATTTCAAGTGACTAATGGGAAAATCCATGCCGCACAAAAAAACGAATATTAACGACGCATCGATATGTTATAATATATATGAAACAAAATATCAAATATAAAATATCTTAAAAAGTTGTCATGTTTAATTTAGATTTTGCAGAGTTTTCTTAAATTTTTTGAAATGTTTTACATAGGATTTCCATTTGAAGCAGTGCGGTAGTTAGGTTGAATATTTTTTCCCCGGATTTCTTGAGCCGAATCTAGTTTTCGTGCAGCGAGAACGAAATCGAGTTTAATTTTTTTAAACATTCCGGTAGCGGATCTCAGTTAGGGAGGAGGTCGTCATGCATGCATAATCGCAGAGAGAAGGCGTATCAGTGCGAACATCATTATTCAAATCTGCCGGTTCAAGTTTCCGCGGAGTCCCGATTTACTTCCGGCAAGTCGAATAGACTCTAATGCAAGTTGGGTACAGGTGGTAGACTCGACTTTGGATTATGCGCGATTAATGAAACTCGTCAAGACAGTCCACAAGTCGCGAAAGATGAGACGACATACCGTTTTGTTAAATATGTGCTAGTCAGGAAAATTTAAAATTTCAAGGCCCCTTTGGACTTTCTAATGATCCTAAGAATATATTATACTTTTCTCGAGCTTCTCCAACTCTAACGACTAGCCGATGTGCCAATTCAACTCAATGAAGAAAAAATATGAAATAGTACTAAATAAAATGCTTCGATCGACCTAATAGTATAGAAAAAAAGTTAATTAGGTATTTTATATTGGGTTTATGTAAATATTTACCTGGATATACCGGTCGGGAACTTTAATTTGCTTGTGAGCAAGGTGAGAGGTGAATTTGTACCTTATTTTTCGCATATTCAGCAAATATTGGAAAAATCAACTTTATCTGTAAACAATCATTCTTTAATTATAATTGAAATGGTCTACTGAATGAAGCTAATTCAATCGTATTAATAAAATACAGCTTAAAATTATCTGCTTTAGCATTTTAAATATACAAATAGGTCAAATCTACATTAAATTGAACTAGTTCACATTTCACGCTGGTTATTGCACATATTATTATGTATGCTGAGGAGCTTTGCCAATTTCGAGTTTGGGTTTTGGTGTAAACATATGTATATACACACAAACATCGCAGCAGTTAAATTGATAAAGACTGACAGAGAAAATAATCAAATGCCAGTTATGGTACTCGTTTTCCTGTTCCAGTTTCCTTATTACATTAAAACTAATAGCATTTTATATCAGGTTTCCCACGCCTAATCGCGCATGTTTGGGAGTGGTCCTGTGACGCGGTAGCACTTTCGCATTAATAACAAAGTGATAGTCGATAGCGAACCAGCAGGAATGTAACGAGTTTCATGGGAACGCGGGTCATTCCTATTGCTGTTTACGTACACATTTCAAATAGGTACGCATGTAGGGAACATAGGGCGTTCTTATCTCAGTTTCCATGAATAATTTAGAGAACGTCGCGTTGAAAACTCACATTCCCACCCTTCTGCCATCTCCCACTTTGTCCCATTTGTCACATCGTCTCCCTCGCAACTCTCCACATGAACAATGTGAGTTCGCACTTTTTATCACTCCCAGGCGCGAAAAGTGCAAAATGCACGCATCGAGATTTTAACTAACTTTGTTGAGCGATTAGACGGAAATTGAATTATTTGTTCTTCATTTTCAATCAACCTGTATGCGTTCGGATAAAACTTCTAGTTCATGGCAGAAATTTCCGTCCTTTTCTATATTCCAGAGAAAAAAATTAATGGAGAGACAATTCTACACTGTACATTGTTTTTCTGCTTAGTAACCAAAGTTTTTACCCGTCAACATAGCGTGTGTACGTGAATGGTTTATTTTCACCTTATTTCTCCGCGAATCAGTTAAAACTTTCCACTTTATGTTCTCTTCTTTCAGTTTTCAATTCCCTTTTTTTTGTACTGTTCACTTTGCAACATTGTAAGTTTTCTACTTGGCTACAGAGAGTATGGACGTTAATTAAACCTGACGCATATAGTAGAAAGCATTCATTAAGTTCCTCGTCGACGCGAGAAAAGCGCAACGCCAGTAAAAATTCGCAAAAATACACGAATTATGATCTCTGATGCCAAAGCGCGTTAATATAAAAGGCAGTAACTGCAATTTTTGCGAAACCAAGGAAGGAAGGAAGGACCTTTAACACAAAGTTCTGAAGACAAATTAGAATAAGAAAAGTATGACTTACCCCGCATGAAGGAACATGTAGAAAGCGAACCTCCAGAGTTCTAGACGTTTGTCGGGTCTATAGATGAATACACTGTCGATAGGGACCGGCCCTGAAGGATTGAATTCACCCATCGCTACTGTGTAGTATGTGAAAAATCCCAACTGAAAAATGAAAAGAATCACTTTTAATATAAATGCCAATTTCTAATATAACATTTAAAAATCTCTTTCAATTTCCTCATGTTTAATTTGTGCATGCAACTATGAAAATGTCAGGACAAACAATTAAACTACTTTACGACGTGTGACAAACGTTTGCGCTTGATTTACGAACAATTAACACTTGGTCACGTGGACAAATAATGAAAACGTTTACATTAGATTTTATCACCAGGGTCAACCAATTCAGTCGAGCTGTAAATGTTAAAGGTACAAATGCAGAGTAAAGTGATAGAAGAAAGTTCTGATACTTGAATGGTTGATGAGTATGGTGGGCGAATCGTTCATATATGTATATAGTGTGAAGGGAAAGAGACACGTGTAATAAATGAATCGTGTAAAGTTCGTTGCGTGTTTAGTGTACAATATTTTCCTATAATTATTTTCCGGAATAAGACTAATAGAACTGCCGTATCGTAGAAGGGGATATAAAATTTCTTGATCCGAGAACAATGACTTTTCACCCCTTTTCAATTTTTATGGTTTATATTGAAAAAAAAAATTCAATACATAATGATTCATAATTACAGCTTTCCAAAATAATAATTGCTAAGTAAACTTTTAAGTAACGATTAAACGACAATTGCATTGCGGCAATGAAAATTTATTATTCGCGTTCTATGATGTGTATAATTATTCTATAAATATTTTAAACAGTGTACAATGCCAGCATTATTGGTATTTCTAGTGGCATAGATCCTTCTTAGTTTAATTGAGTAAATATTTAGCAGATAATGATGTCAAATGCCTTTACATAAAATAAATGTGGCACGGATGATTACTGTACTTATTTTTCTATTTTTCGATCTAATGACGATGTTTGGAACTGTAATTAATTTGGATCCATCATAAGCTTGAAATGTAGACATTCGAATTATACTTGATTACAGTTGATTTCAACAAGTAATCCATTAAGAGCTTAATTTCTATCACTGGATTGTACACACTCCGTACACAGTGAAAAATATCGTAAATAAAGAAGACAACTTTTTCTTGTAATTAACGTTCGCCTGCATGACGGTAAATTTCCATCTGCTGAATTCCGCTGTGCAGAAAATTTGATTCCATTCTGAATAATTATGAGATTACCTTTGATTAATTGTACAAGTCGGCTAAAAGCTTTTTCCCTTTGTGTCCCACGTGCCCGGTAATTTTCTGTTGGACAAAGCGTATTGAATTTTAATCCAGTTTCGAATGAAGCAATTTTCGGATAAAAGCAGGCAGTCCAATTGCACAGCGTTCTGTTACCTCAGAATTCGTAACGAATTCTGTGTAAGTGCTTCGATCGAATCCAGCAGAGAGCAATTGATGTTCTCCCACGGGTGGAAAAGGGGGGAAAAAATCTCCTCTCGTTTCCTGCTTTTATTTTATTCACAGCATTTTATGTGCAGGCATAGAACCAATGTTATGTCGCTTGTGCATCAAATATCGATAGAAAATAGAAATTCTATTTTCATATTTCTGCGACTGTTAGAATTGCATGTTATCTAAACAGACCAAATATTTCTCATTTATGAAGCAGCTGCTTGCATTATTTTCCTTCTTTTTAAAATCTTCTAAAATTCTTTTAATTATTCAGTACGAGTCTAATTTTTAACACAGTATTTTCGCAGTGAACAAGTCTTCCGGAAGATTAAGGCACGTTATTATAGCGAGTATACTCTCTCCTTTGGTGGATTTTCCATCTCCGGGGATTCCTTGAAGTGAATTATGTAGAGGTGAAAATGCCACAGTTGTAATTGTTCCATTACAGTGGGTACTTACGTACATCTCGCGACTACCAGCAGCTACTTTTGAGACAGACATGACGACAACGACGGATGCCGCCGGCGTATACCGCAAAAGCGACGATAGAGACGGCGTCGCGATGCCGCTCATCGTTTCCACTCGCCCGAGTTTTCACGGAATTTCCACATCGCAACCAAGAGAAACACGTGAACTGTCACTATAACGGAAACTGCTTCGTCTATGCAATTTACGGCTGTCATATTTCATAATATGTCGTTCGGAATGTTTTATGATGAATAAAAAGTCTAGATTGAATGAAGTCGTTCAATTCAAGTCATATTTTATCCTACGAGGTACCTTAGTTCGTGCCATAAAGTATGGCTCTATTTCTAAGATTCTGTATGCCAATAAGAAAAAGGTATCAATTATATAGTCTTAATTAAGATAATTTAACCAGAAATTATTTCTTCTTCAGGAATAATATACTTGCCGAGCTCTTCCTTTGAATTTATATTGCAGTCATAACTCAGAACATAGTATTAAAGAAAAAATATAATTAAAGCAACTGTCTTCAAAGGCATTTTTTCACAAAAGAAGTGAAAAGTGTCCCTTTTAAAATGTAACATATTTAGCAGCATAGCTATTCTTTTGGCGTTAATTACTTTTCAGTTGTTTCTTTTTTCATTGTTAGATGCAAAATGATGGAAAGGGAAACTATTATGTTTTCCAAAAGGAGCTTAGAGAATGCGTGTCACAGAGAATTAATGTTTAACGATAGCATATTATAAGCTCGCATAAGCCGGGAAGGGCTGGAGATTATATCGCACATTATATGTTTAGGCCAGTTAAATTATGGCTTATACGACAACATGTTGGGATTTGCTTGGGATGGTGTAACAATTTTCCATCAAAGCCACCCGATATTTTCGATAGATTGTACATTATAAGTTTACAGTAGATAAATAATAGAGGCCCCTTTGAGACCCCTACTTCAAAGTCTCTCAAATTCATCTCCAAAATTCTAAAATTGAAGGATATTTAGAAAAAAAAAAACGTTCTAAGTTTATAATAAAATAACCCTTATGATACCCTTTTTAACTTAGTTGACTCCACTGTTTCGCATGTCGTGGATATTCAAGATACTCTGCGAAATTTCATCGTCATGCTCGCCCAGAATGCGTAAATTTGGATTAAGTTGCCCTACGTTTTCGCGTAAAAGGGAATTATCAAAGAGCGTGAATGGAATACGGTGAACGTTGATAAGAACCGTATATATAGGATGTTCGAGTGGATACTCATGTTGTCGTTTGGAATTTGATGACAATCCACCAACGTCATCTCCGTTCTATTACTTATCTATAAAAAATGTTCATTTTTCTTCTTTACGTATATGCTACGTTGAAACGTGTAATGAATAGCGATCATCCATATAACGTCGTTATTATTATAAAGATTTTGTATATGATATATGGGTCATTGTCACAAAATATAAGTATTGATGTCCCTACCATAAATCACAATTTGTATGCCTCTAATAGGCTTACCATTTGACCCCACTATCTCTAAAATAATCCTCTCTTTCATTTTCTAATTGCAATTTTTACTTTAAAAATATCAATTTATTCTATTCGAAAATTTAAGTTATGTGACAATGACCCAAATATATATATTTTTGTCATTGAGGTATATAGCTCAGTTCGTTATATATTTTTTATATTTTTGTATGCGAAGTGAACTTTAATCGTTGCATCGGTTACTGAGTCTGGAGAGTGCATTCAATTTCGAATATCAATATCGAAACGTGACCATCACCTGCGATTTTGTTGGAATTAACGAGCACTTTCAACTCGTATCGTTTTAATTGCAAACCACTATAGTTTTAATTGCCCAAATTTCTCTACACAAAGTACGGAATTTTTCCGTGATTAATCCTTGCAACGATTTTTTTTAATAGAGTGTAATGTATATATAGTTTGTTCAAAACTTCCGTTACTAAAATATTATCTCAAATATTCAATACTTGATTAATTCTCTTCTTGATCAAATTCTCTGGAGAAGATGAGAATCGTGTGTCACGGTTGATTGCAATCAGCGGTCATTCTTTAAGTGGAAGCGCGTAGTGATTGCGTGCGAAACGTGCGATCGACCGAGGATAATGGCCAGAAGTAGTCTTAACGGACCTTCGTCGTAACACTCGAAATTCTCGTTTACTTTCGCGAAATAAATTACTCTTAACTTCGCATTTGCCGATACAGAACGAGAAAAATTAAAATCGAACGGGACACTCAATGCCATTGTTCTGATTTATTTCCCTGTTTCCAGAACTGGATGGAGAAGAGAGGAAGGATGGTTACTGGCGAATGAACGGTAACATTGTTAGGTATGCAAATTAAACCATTCGAAGGCTTTTCTGATGAACTTCCGTCCAGCGGTCCAGCACTTCGCTAAGGTCTTAAAAAATAGAATGTAGACTCATTCTCAGCGGATTTTTATAAATCTCACATATACACACATACAATGAATATTCAATAAAATAATAACCAATTTGATTTCATGTCGTGTGTGGGAGAGATTTAAAAATAAATGTTTTTACGTTTAGCACATTTTGATGCAAAAAAATAAAGAAATTTAAAATGTAAACTGATGCAAATTTGAATAACGCTCTATATGTAAATTTATTGTACAAGAGAGCGAAAATGACTAAAAATATTCGAATACTGTAAAAATAGACTGAATTAGTAACTGTGCTTTTATCAACTTCTGAAATATTCTCGAACATTAAGTAGTAATTGCCGTATATAGTCAGACGCAGTAGATGATGGGCTGTAGATAGACATTTTCATCTTCCATTGACAAAATTAACATTTTGACCAAAGTATGATTAGGAATAAATAATAAAAAGTGTAATCTAATTCAAAGTGGACTATAAACTGAAAATAATGAAATTTCTAGAGCCATTTTGAAGCGTCGGCTTTTACCTCGTCGAGTCGACGAATGGTACAGGAAATCTGCGGTAAGGAAAAGTTAACGAGCTGACGAATGAATAAGAGAAGAGTTAAAGTAAAACGGAAACAGCATGATCGAATTAAACTCGAATATACAGCAAAAAAGTATGTGCACCACTCTATTTTTTATACTAACACTCTTCTCCTGTGTAATTATTGGTTCATGAATAAATTTTCGAGTTTTCCATTAATTAAATTAGTCCCACGACGGATCCAATTTTAATCTATAAATCTACATAATATATTTGCAAACAATTCTTAGAGGATTTCAAGCGCGAATTCAAGTAAATTCCAGTTCATTTATTTCATCTCGAAATTCTTTGATCAGACAGTTAGGATTAAAATGACCCAAGTTTGGATGTCAATTATCATCGTAACTCTAAAAACTATGTTTCGAGTGGAAACAACCGATGTTGTAAATGAAGTTGTACATTAATGATGTTTGATCCATTAAAGTGGATCATTGATCATTCAAAAGCTATGATTGAAAAGTTCTGAACGTTCAAATGAACGAATTTTTGTATTGATTGTATTTGTAACTACAAAAAGTTTTTAAATATTGATTAATTTACATTGAAAATAATAAAGAATTAAATAAACTTGTAATCCTGATTGTTATTTTTAGTTGGCACAATATTTCTGGATAAAATATAATTAAAAAAAAATATTTCGTTCATTTGAACGTTCGAAACTTTATTCACATCAAAAGCTTTTAAATTTGCGAATGTGGACCATTTAAAGTTCTCGAAATCAGGTAAATGTCAGTAACAGGAATTGGTATTTAGTACCGGAAGTATTACGTAGATTGAAAGTAAGTCCAAATCGACTGGAAATTGTAGACTAAAAATTCATTTGTCAGGGGTCTGAGAATGACGATAGCAATTTCATGAAACCTTAGGTATTCAGAGAGTTCCGTCGCGTGCCTTCCAGAAGATAAGACAAATACGAGAGTGTGCACCACCCGTGCTGGCTCTCGAAATAAACGCGACGAGATAACCATCTTCCACCGTTTTCCCGCTTCCTCTTTCGCCTCTTCCTCGGCTAATTCCACCCCCGATTCTCGGTTAACGCCACCGCTGCTCCAGAGGAAATAACGCTAACGTCCTTTCGGGCCCGCTTGCCCTTTGCCCTGGACTGGGAATATCGGTAATGGCATCTGGGCGCTGAGCTTTACCGCATCGCGATTCCAATTTGCCGACACGCTGCAGTTTTTCCCGATAAATGCGGCTTTTCTTCAGCCGTCCGAGCGAAAATACGGTAGACTTTATTATATCTATGTTAACGAGATTCGTTATTAGTCGTGAGTAGAAGCAATTGAAATTTCCATGGTTGTTTTTGACGTTCTTTAAGATTCGGTTGAAATGACTTTTTAGTCCTTTTTTATTTCTAATTAATAGTATAATCAAACCATTAATTTCTTACTATAAAATGTCAACTAATTAATTAACAAACTTCTTTCGATTTATTTTATGTATTTTTTTCCGGAACGGTTGGTTGTATCTCACTTTTTGTAATACTTTTATGTATACTCGGTTTTATTTCGATTAAAAAAAATTTGCTACTTTCGACTCGTTCTAATAAGAAAGTAAACCTTGAAAGTTTCTTTTATATAATTGTAGAAGTAGTCGAAGTTCAAATGGTGGATGCAAGTTGCACTCAGAGACAAAACTGTCTTCTTGACATCACAGTTTTTACGACTCTAGCCACGCTTACAAGAGCACGTCTTGCAAATGCATGGTCGCAATAAAATGGCAGCCATTTTTTTGTAATTTCAACAGCAACCCATCTTATTTGCTCTCCTCTTGGAACGTGCTTTCATGGTTGTGTGCAAGATATCTTTTTTTTTTGAAAAGACGACATTTTACATCAAAATTTGAATATTTCATAAAAAATCTAAGTACTCTCGTTCACTTCATTTATATATTCCTTAATGTAATCGTTTTCTAATTTTATAACAATGATTTCTTTATTCAGTCGATTGAACTCAAATCTAATCGAAGGAATGAAAGCAAGTGTTTTTCGATTGCAGTGCTCTTTGCTATTAAATCAGCAAAAGAGAAAAAGGAATTGGCATACCAAGTTCCTGCGATGTACTTTTAGAGCGTCCTAAAATAAACGAGAATTATAGGTATGTGTGAAAGGGATTTACCTAAACATTTATACAACTACAAAAGTTCATGTTAATTCAACCAAGTTAAAGCTTCTATAATAGAATTGCCGTTAGATTTGCCTAAATCGACACATTCAATCAAGCGACGACTCCAAAGTGGGATAGCAATCGAATTGGGTAAAGGAACTGATTTCCTAGTTCAATTCTCTATTCCATCTATCGCTATTCCCATAAAATCTTTTGAAATCCTTTCATTTGAAATTGTTTAAAATTCTTGGAAATCCCTTGAAACTTTTAGAATTCTTTCAAATTCCATAAAACCTTTAAAAAATCTTGAAAATTCTTTGAGATACCTTAAAATCTTTTTAAATCTTGAAACCTGATGTACATTCAAAAATTGAGTAATAAATCCTCCGAATTAAACAAAATCCTCGTTTTCAAAAGAATTCCCGACACTTTTTCCCCAAAGTTCAAAAGTTAAGCCTTTAAGTGAGTTCAAAGCTACCTGCTCAGTCTAGGCTTTTTTGAATTCTAAAAAGGATCTGAGCAAGTAATCGAATTAGTTGTCGACGAAACGATAAAGGAGATGTGGTTTAGCTTGCAGGAGTCAGCAAGCTACCACAAGTGGAGCAAACAATGGTGAGCTTTTGGATAACTACAGAGGGAGACAGAGAGAGAGAGAGAAAGAGAAGAGAGAGAAGGATGAATGCAGGTTTAACGCAATCCCGGTAAATTTGTATGCGGCAAGTTTATATGGTACCCTCGTTACGCGTTAGTTTGTGCTTGGCCTGTCCTATGTGCGTTGGCACGTATATAGAATGTACAGTTGGCTACAGATCTGTTTACACCTTGCCTCATGTCCTGCTTCGATGGATACCAAAAGTTTAAACATCCTGCGATGTTTCCTGCACACCACTATGCTAATTTTACGATTGGGGTGTATGTACACATTGTGACATAATATTGCCGTTGTCGAGTACTTATTATAAATACATGAGACATAGTTTATGTTGTCCGTGACCAAGGCGTTGCGACGCCAAACTTTCCGCGATGCTATTCAACTCCCAAGAGCATGAAACCTATTTCAGTTCCTCAACATCAGAGTCTACGCACCTGAGCCCAGTGCAATCTATTGCAGTCTCAGTAGTTCTATGATTATTACTTCCCTCGGAATTATTAACAGGAATAGCTTGCATCGTGTTTGTATATATGAGCATTTAAAATACTGTCACTATAATCGGGCATTTTATGAAGAAGGAGTTTGAGTTCTTTCTCCTACGAAATTCTATTCGAGAATCGAGACATCGAGAGCGGATAAAAATTGAAGGCTGCAAATTAATTTGGCCAGGAATACTATATTTTGCCCTCTTTGCATCCACTCTTCTTCCACTGGGAAAATGCTTCAGAGGTGAGGGGTCAATATCGAACATAAAATCACGTGTATGTACTCTGAAAACATAAAAGCACGTACATCCTTTTTTTTTCTTTATCGTCAGCGCGCAATATAATGCCATAAGGTTTGCTTTTTTTACGATATTCCTTCCCAGATCCAATTGCCGACAGCGGAAGACTGTGCTTATACTGACCCGATCGACGACATGATGGTGTTGGGAAGCTCGATACTGCTTTTATTGTCAAGAGTATATGCTGAAAATTTTACGAATATCGTAGGGTTATAAACTATAGAAATACAGTGTGAATTTTTGGAGTATAAGAAGAAAAATTTCTGGAAATTATTTCATATTTAATATGAGTATAACTAATAATATTAGCGAGTTTTCATATAGAAAACGAATGTTACATTTAACCGGTGTAATATGAACCAATTCCGTTTTAATGAATGTAATAAAAGTTGGATTGAATGCAACTAGTGTCTGTACATAGTTGCTCGAGTTTTCGCGACTTTTTTTCGGTTCATTCGTGCATAAATAACAATGCAGACGTGCTTATTAAGGTTCTCGGAATTCCAAATTGTATTGTTTCGGAACGGTATGCCAGTAGGTACTTTAAAAATAGAATCATTGTATTTTGTACTAAGAGAAAACTATGTTTTGCATGGCTACAAATAAAAGAATTTTCTTTTTTCTCTTTTGCTACTGCAAACGTAACAAAGGGAGAAAACAAAACATAGACTGAGAGGAATTGATAAATCAACCAGCGTATTTTTCCTCTCCGATTCTTTTCCCATTTATTCTCCTCTTTCTCGTTTTTGGGTCTTTTCTATTCCCTCTTTTACATAAACCTTCCAACCTTCAACATAACATTCGAGATTTTTATGTAAACAGAACTATCCAGGGATCACTGTGCGCTGCTTCCGTTTAATGTTATCAGGGTTTTGGGATTTTGTAAAAATCATTTAAAAATCCGATGTTATACTTTCCAGGTTGAATTGAATTTTCAACTTTTTACAGAGAAATTATTTTGCTTACAAGAAAATCATTTAAAATCTGCTGCTTGCTGAGACTTTATAAGATAAATTGATTTCTAAACCTTTAAGCGAAATCGTTTTGCTTGTAAACAAGTAAAAAAAGCAATGCCAATGTGTAAACACGTAAATTCGTGAGAATGAGGCCTGCCTACCTCGCGAAGTAGTTGTGAATAAAATAAAGGGAGCGAGGAAGAACAGACACTTATCTCCGAAAGATTGTGGTAAGGTTGGTTATCCGTGTCGCATCCATTTGCGAGAATATCATCGTCCGTGGTAGAAATCACTGACTTGAAAAAAAAAAAAGAAAAGGAGGATGAGGAAGAGGAAGAGGAAGGAAGGAGCAAGATGTGGTAGAAATGACGAGAAGAGACCTAAGGCAACCAGCCAAGAAGAAAGTTGGCGAAATGTTCATTGTGCAGGGCTTTTGATCTGCCGTTGACTTTGCATAATTCACGCCAAACCCGCGTCACGGACGAGCGACATCTTTTATCCACCGTTTCCTTCCATGAGATCCTCGATGATCCTCGAAAATCTCAAGATACGACGCTCTCGATTCGGGGAATAAATTGACGTCGAAAATCAGATGGGGAACATATAAAATATCGATTTGATGTTTCAGGCTCGCAAAGTTCTTTCGAGTGCATCTATTTATCCCACAATAAATCGAGGATTAATATGTTTTTAATAACATTTTGAGATACTTACCTACGAGATCCCAACAAACAGAGGTAAATTTAGTAAAAAGACTCACCTGAAACAAAAAAAGAAAACTAATTAATACATAAAACTAATGTAAAGTTTCAAAAGATATTATTTCTGATTTAGGCAAGTTCGATTAAAGGTCTCACGAGTGCGAAACTAATTTTTACAGTTATTTCTTTACGCAAAATGAGAATGATGTCGGTTAGACTCGTTTTGGGTTTTAAATTCTATGCTGAGACAAATTGATTAACGGTTTTCTCACATCTATTGAGTTCAGGTGAGAAACTACTTTCACAGGTTTTGGGAATCGAATTATTTTTCATAATGTAGCATAGCACAAAAAAAAAGCTTAATTTACTCTAATTTTGGATCCAGGGAAAATTAACTGAAATATGAGGATTAGGTTTCCACTTTTTTCCACTATTTTCTCATTAAACACAAAAAAAAAATGTTGTTGAGAAGTCAGATTTTGATCGGATCTTTATGAGGAGAGGGTATTAATTTCTTGAAAAATAAAGGGAGCCTCCGGCCAGCATTAAACCAGCTTCTTTCCGATCGACAAGCGAAGAGAGAACGGCGATGATCCGTGGAGCAAACGGAGAATTAAAGTCTTGGCACGAGAAACTTTTCCTTCCGCCATGGTTTCACGTCGATCGCCGTTCTCCATTGAAGCGTTCCGCCTATTTTTCCCTTTTCTCATTTTTTTGCAACTCCATGCGCAGTGTGCTTGGAAATTCCGCAGACGCGCTCTTTTATCAGTGTGATGGGAAACCCCCTTCCCTATTTTACCAGCTCGATCCGGACTTTTCTGTCTCTGTCGTTTCTCGCCCGTCGCACTCGCGCAGTCGTTCCAATCTGGCGAAACGTGTAAACGCGGGAATTTATCGCGCGAAACTTTTTTTCGCGCGAGATTCAACCAGATAAGAGGTACGACGGAGAGAATCAGAGAGGAAACGAGCAAAGGGAGGCGAACAGGACTGCAAACGCTTGAGCTCTTTGAAAAAGTGGTGTAAAAGCGTGTGATGAAAATAATTGTCAGTCGTTTTATGCAAGTTTTATCATAATTGCAGCACACCGGAGAAAAAAAAAACATTTTACTACCAGTTTAATAAAATTTTATCTCGCCAACAAATTTTTATTTCTTTATTCTGTAAAACCTGTCATTTATTTAAAGATTGTAAAATGCAGAAAAAATATCTAATCAAGCCACTGAAAGATAGAATAAAACTATCCGTGTGGAAATTGCCAAATGTTTGCCCAATTACAAGTTTGGCCCCAACTTGGAAAATTATTTTATGGCTACAACAGGGTTAATATATTAAATCTAGTTGCAGCCAACGTTGTTTCATTTAGCTCGATTGCAGCGCCATTAACTTGGCGAGTATTTTTTCGATTTTGGTTTTGGAAGTTTTAATTATTAATTATATTATTAAAAATGTCGAAAGTGAATAGTACTCGACACGTTCCGAGGCATCGAGCAATTTGCAACATTCCAAGGTTGAAGAACGAAAACGAAAGTAAGTTCTTATATATACTTCGAAAAATATATTTAGGTTTTATAACATATTAATTAATTCTAATTCAAGAACATTTTTTTAGAAGAATTGAATAAATAAAAGATCTATTTCAGTAATTTTCAATGTAGTTTTTTAAATGTTCTTTAAAAATAAATAATTTTACGTTTATAAATGTTTTTCTCATTTTTTTATTCAGTATGGCTGAGACTAGAAAAATAAATATAGCCAAGTTGGGGCCAAGTCGGTCAGTAAGTTAGGCTCTGGCCGGGTTAGGCGTTTCATTTGTGGTTTGGACCTGTCTAGATCCCCAATTTAGGGCCAAGTTTGTCCTAGTTTGGGCCTAGCTAGCGCCATTACAAAATTTCCACACGGGTAGTGTTTTTGAGAACAATAAGAGTTTAGCTCTGGAAAAAGAGGGAGAATAAGAAAACCACCTCTTAGTTAGTCAGTTTCGACTCACGTACATATCTCAATGTAGGATCAACTTTATATTTATTCTTACTCGTTTCAGTTGGAGTATGCGACAAATGGGTACATGATCGTATTTTAGTTTAATCTCAAGTGCGACAAAGGAACTAGCACGGGAAACGAGAGAGTTCCCCAGATTCTTTCTCGCTTTATGAACTTTTCGTTTTGCACCCTCCGCAAGGCGTGACACTTCAAGTAATGATCGTTCCCGCTCTCCTTGAGAAACAAGCCTACATTATTGGTCTTAATAAGAGTCTTCCCGAGACACAACTTTACGCCTCACGAAATGCTGAGATTTGAAGAATATCTTAGATCGCATACTACAATTAGGTACCAGACTGTTTCCGCAATTGAATAATTGTTTCATAAAATACTTGACAACTGCTTAATCGTCATCAGCATTCTTAATATCCAATTATTGTGGTCTTCGAGTCAAAATTTAGTATTTACATTTGGAAATGTAGAAGAGGCCAAGAAACACTAGAGATCGATGTAGGTCGAATATTTGGATGTTGAGGGAGAAGTTAACTAGAAGTCGCAAAAGGATAAAGTATCATTTGTGTAAGAGAATGGAGTGCCTAGTATAGGTTGAGGTAGGTGGTGTACCAAACGAGTCTCTGAGTTCATCCGTCCTCTGGTTGACCTTTCTCTATCGTGGTCTCTTCTCGACATTACCTTCTCTCCTTACCCTTATCGCAACTCTCTTCATCCCTTGAGCTTCTTGAATTTACTGCTGCGTTACCCAAACCAAGAAATAGCGGTATGGTGCTCTGGTCCCAGTAAGCTAGGTTCTAGGCTTCTAAGACATCATGGTGAAGAGAGATAGAAGCTTGGAGATAGGAGATAGAGAAAGCATCAAACTAGGAGAGGAAAGAGAGATACTTGGAGAACGTAACGTGAACCAACAACGGAGAAGAGAGTGAAAGAGAAGGGGTCAAAGGTATGGGTAGGATGATGCTACTGAAGGAACGTGCAGAATGAGTGACTAAGGAGACTGGATTGGATACTGGCTCGTGCTCACTCCACCCTCCATACGCGTGCCCTTTGGCATACTTTTTTTTCCTCCTCTGCTTCTCGGAAATGCGAAAGCTCTTTAAACTATAAATTATTACATCAGCTTGCTGCTTTCTGATCGAGATTCCGGACTGGTTTCCATCTCCCAAATACATTTCAACGGCCAGAATATACTTTATATTATAAACTGGTCGATTTCATCATCATGAAAAAATTGCTAGAAAAGCAATACAGAGCTTTGCTGATATTTGCTCGAATAAGTTGGCAACGAATTTCAAAGCGTTTGCCTCTTTCAAAAAGAAAGGTAATATTTCCCTAATACAACTTTTTTTCAGATCTGTAATCACGTCAGATGCAAAGAAATCAAATTCTATTTCTTTCTTTTACAGAAAAGTCAGGTAATAGGAGCAAATTGTGTTTTCGAACTTTTACGAAGATTTTTCGGCCGACACACTTATTCTATTTTCTTTCGGAATTCAGAGAGCCCTCTTCGCTCTTCTTTTTAGTAGTTGCCTTTTTACTCCATTCTTGCGTTTGTTTTCAGCCTCTATATGCTTGGTTCGTCTTGTTGGGAGGCATCGAAAGAAGCGTTAACTTGGTAAATTAAATTTCACGGGGTAACACAGTTGGCTCCTTCTCGGAATTCGGACATTATCAGAATGCAGCCACGAAAGAGCGAAAAGAGAGTTTCACGAGTTGCGAATCCTATACACAGGAGTCGCTCTTTAGTCATTTGGTCGGGTGGAAGGAAACAAAAGGATTTTATCTAGAATCCCGTGTGAGGTCGAATAATAATTCCATTCTTTTCATCTGCTGTGAAAAAGTGCCTTTTTACATAAATGAGTGGATTCAATGTGATATAAAAGGTCCTAGAAATTACCATAAAAAGGTATATATCACATAATTCATATCACATAAGAGAATGAGTTATATGTCTTAATATTACCTTATTTTATTATTCCACCTAAATTTAATTTTCTAAGCAAATCAAAGTCATTATCTACAAATATGTCCGCAATTATTTTCCGTATTGTCAAACAAATAACTAGAGCGCCATGAAGCCTCTGTGTACATACTAAGTATACATATGCACAAGCCGATACACGTTGAATGTTTCAAGCTTTCAACTACTATTCGGACTAGCGCGTAGTTCTATATGGAGTCGAAACCATATTATCGATTAAAACTTTAAACACAGGAATATCTCACTCTTGCAATCTCAATTAGTAAGATTCGTTTACTAATTAACTTTACTAATCATCTTTAATATCAATTAGTTTAAAAATAAAGATTAATTCAATTAGGATAACTGAATTAATTAATAAGCAGAGCTTTCGTGAATGACCATATACTACATTTCCAGATTAATGGAATCCATGTTCGGTCACAGAGGAATTTAATAAACGAAGATTTTTTCTTTCACTGATGAAACTGCAAAAGACTAATTCCCTTTATTTCCATTTGATTCGTACCTATGTTCATTTGGTAATTTAATTTCTTTTACGAACTGAGTAAAAAAAACTCACCAGAGATGTAACTGGTTTTGACATTTTAATTTTGCGATATTTTCAATTTAAGCACAAAAAGAATTTATTAAATTCTCATCATTTTTTATCTGAAAATATGAAAATATGTATATTATATATTTCTGTATTCGAGGGCGTGTCAAACCTAAGGGACCATTACTTCTCCATGCGTCAACTAATTTGTTGGCAAAGGTGGAATTTACGAATATAGACTTCCTTATTTTCGCGGTCTCCAATTAGTGCCACGTGCCGATGGGTTCCGGCTGTTCAATTTGAGGCCCTTGAGTCTCCAAAAATCCTAAATTAAGGAAGCGGGTTTGACGGTGGAATCAGAGAATAAGAGAGTACGACCCTAGGGAATCTCCGGACATCATAAATCCTGGATATGTTCATTCCCTATACGCATGGCCACGCGCTCTTCATGCTCGAATTAGACCGACAAGCGAGCGTAACTAAGTAAAAATGTATACGAAGCGTGGCCCTCTCGTTTGCTTTAGACCGCCTTACACCCTTCAAGGATCATTTCTGACACATGGAGAAAAACTTCTCATCTTAGTAGAAATTACAATCTAAAAAAAGAACCAATCATCAGAAATTTCAAAGCAGCAGAGAAAACGCGATTTTAATCCGATCAGTTGAGCCGTTTTTTTCTTTGCATATCGTTTTTTATTGTCGGCAAAGTCCGGCCCTCTCTTTCTGAAAACCTTTCTTATTTGTGTCCAATATCGCAAAATAAAAGCGGCGTTCCCGAACTTTGAGGCGTTCGATAAAATTCAATCGAGCCCGATAAAGGAGCGGCGAACAGTCCAGGCCAACTCGACTCAGGAGAATCAGCCTTATCCCAATAGAATGCGATTGGGGCACTGATCCACGTGCAAAGGAAAATGCATTTTCCGCGATTGGTGAGAGATTGAGACTAGAATCTCGTAAACGCTCGAACTTGGTGAATGAACGAAATCTTGGATGTCTGTGTTGCATAAAGAGAAGGTAATAGAAAAAGCTCAAGTTACTTAACTTGAAATCATTTTGAATCAGAATTCTCCTTGAGAATTATTACAATTCATTTCAAGTTCAGTAATATTTTAAATCTTATGAAATATTTCTTTTAAAAGTTCCAAGCATGAGAGAGTCTAAGAGAGTTCCAGACTTATCTTCCAGATTAATTACACTTTTTGCATTTCTCAAGTTGAATATTAAGTTACTGCTGAGATCAGACACTTGCTAACTAGTACATCCGGAAACTAGCATCAACAGAGCAGTGTAGAGTAAAACCACGTTGAGTAAAACCACGTAGAGTACACACTACACAGAAAAGAGTAAACTAACCATCCTTTAGAGGCTAAACTTTGAGAGACTAGTTGAGCATCCATTTACAGGGTCTCGAACAAGTGTATGAGAACACATGCACAACTAATCGTGCAGAACTAAGGCAGTTCAGGTGCTCGATCGATTTCATATCTGATAAAGGGAATCACAAATTCTCTACTCGGGGATCTGTGCAAGATTAGTTCCATTTTCGATCTTCGAGCCAAGTCTCGAAAGCAAACGCTAGCTTTGAGTGGATTTAGACTTTAGATCTGATCGCCACGGGACGAAGAGAAAAAGTAAAAAACTAAGGGAAACTCTAGCCGAAAATTCAAACCCTGAAGTCCCTTTAACTTTTAACAAACGAATTTTTCCTGCTCTGGAGAACCGATATCCGAGATCAAAAAGTAGACTCGGAAAGTCAAGGTGCTGAAATTAACTTGGAAGCATCATGTATAATTGAGAAGGCAATCAGCGTGCACTCCACACAAAGATTCTCTGGCGGCCAGTCGCAAACTTTAATTTAGTACTTCAGGGATTAAGAATGTATTCCAGGAAATATATAGTCATCCATCAAGGAAGGTCTTAAAAGAATAGAATTAAGTTTTCAACTGTATAAACTACCCTGATATTTAAGAAATAACCAACTCTAAAAATTTCAACTGGCTGTAATTCGGATAGCTTTCAATTATAATATTTTGAACTTGCATTAGTGGTATGCCCACATTATTAATAACTCTGTATTCATAATTGCTCGAATTCTATTTTTTGTTAAAATGACAACTTCGGGACATTATTAAAGGTCGTATATCTTGGAAGGGACGCATTTATGTTATAACTAGACTTTTCGGAGGTCACAAGTCCTTGACTTTAGGCTCTGTTGATTTATGCGTTAATGCCGCCCTGGAAAGGTCTCCCTCGGGAGCATCTAGATTCTCGTTATCGCTTGGAAAGTATTTAAAAGTTGAGAAAGAAATAGCCGAGGCGACAAGTTCGATAATTAAGGAGCTGAATGACAAGAAGAAGGAAATTATTTCTTATCGAGGTATATAGATAGTCAGAGAATACATAAGTAATCTTAACAGTATTTAACAACAAATTTTTAATTAAATTTTTGTTAAAAACGTACAAACGCAATACTGATCCATATTGCAAAAACCTGTCAATAGCCTGGAGGGACACAAAGTCCAGCAAATGAGTTTTGTCAGGTCATGTGTTCCGCGTGAATTTTGAACCCGAGGGCATGTTATCCGGACGATTTCCGTGTAAGCTGCATGTCAGACAATAATTGTCCGAGTGACGTTCGACAGCTGTCAAGTTTCGCTCTGCGGCGCATTATCAAAGTGCGTGTGCACATTCAGAATGAAATGACCCACATAAACCCGACGCCGTCGAGTCAGATTTCGATGCTAATAAAGCCATCGGGGGTCAGAAGATCACGACCCCAGCTTTCATTGACGCAGCTGCGCGTGTCATTTTATGCCCCTGAACCGGTAACAGTGCCCTTAGGTGGCCTTTGAACGACTTTGCTTTTGAGCTTCGAATTTATCGATAAAAAGGCCGATGCCTTGTTTGCGGCAATGATAGGCGCCATCTGATAAGGTAATCGTTTCAAGGACGTCTTACACAATACTCTGACCCTATTACCCATTGCCCGTCGACTATTGCCTATTGCCTATTGATTATATCGCCTAGACTTGGACAGCTTATTTGTCGACAAAACTACTATGGCTTTTTTATTCCACCTCGCCCTCACCCTCATTCTTATGGTTTGTGTCGAAAAAGTAACTTGACGCGTTTCGTATAATGTCGGCGTCAAAAAGTAAAAGGGCCTACTTTGGCTTTTGTCATTCAGATAAAAGGAAATGCTAGTATTTTTCATTTGTTTGAGGGGGGAATCGACAGCCTTAAGATGTATTTAAATACCACTAATGAGCAGCAATGTGGAAAGCATCTTCACGCGAACGCATTACGCGTACTGTGATGGCATGCTTTGTATGTAGGCACGTCTGGAACACGATACGGCGATATGTTTGTCCAGGGTGACAGGAACAGACTCGGACAGGCCCTGAACTGGTTCACAAGGCCTGTGTGTTGTCCAATGCAGCTGTCCCATTTCCTATATGCTCCATACGCTCCAGACAGAGCTGTACTATACTGTACTGTACTATACTGTACTCTAATGTACTGCAATGTACTATAAATATACAGTACGTCCCTATATCCAGAGTCAGCAGACTGCAACTTGCCTACCGATTATTTGCTAATTGACTGCCCTTGCCGCCAAGACACGCATCGTCTCTCCTTACTTTCACCTTCATTTACTAATTAGGCTCGAGCAGGCTGAATAATTCAAGTAATTCGATATACAGGCTCTGCCGAACTCCGTCTGCCTCAAATATAATTAATTATTATTTGACACCTGTGGGCTCGATTATTGATCGCGTACAGGCCTCTATCGTGCGGCTTTTTTCCCGTTTCTGAAAAATTCAATTTAATTTAAAAAGCCATCGTGAGTTTATAATTCAAACCAAATAGAATAATTTTATGTATTTGAAGTTGATCTCCTGGCTGGCCCGGTTAGTGAAATCCCTGAAATATTCATTTAAAAATACTTCTATTTCAATGGATAAAAAAATCGGTAGCTTAAATTGTGACAGTAAAAAAATGTTGAAAGGCATTTTCGATTGTTCTCTATAGGATGTGCAATTTGTTTAAATCTAAAAGAACTTTTATCAAACGACTAAAGTTCGTATAGGTACCGTTGTGATTGGAAAACCATCCTGCATTGGTGGTCACTGAAAAATTGATTGTGTCGAAGAGCCCTCCAGAGCGCAGCTCATATTTATAACAAGTCATAATCCCTTTAGGCAAATCACGTTTGCTCTTCATTTTTGTATATTGGGTGCTATTTCAATCGACTATTTAAATGTCCAATGTACATGTTACTTGCATTTTAATCGACTTTAATCTTCTGTGTTTTAATGATTAATTTCCGCGTATTTTAATAACACATAATTATTGAGCTTTGGAACTTATTCGAATATAATATTGAACTGATATACGGTTCACATATGATTCTGTTATAGGGAGAATATACATAAAGCTTCCTTACAACCTAGGTAACTACTGGACGACCTACCACGCGCTTCGAATGATTGCGGTTTATTACTCGCGAGTAATTTTCTATCGGTTGTGTTTGTCCTTTATTGCGTGCACTGCGTATATCCCTTCAACTTTCAAGTCGAGACGCGATGGCAATTTTAGAATTACATTGGTAATTTCTCGTGGCATGAAACCACCTACGTTGATTGAAGCATCATAGATTTCTCAAAATATATACAACATCTTCCTTCAAAGAATAATGATTTCACTTTGCAAATATTATTCATAAATAATATTCAAATATGAGTATATATATTTCTCCAACATTAGACTGTTTCTGTTTTTACCGATTGTACAATAACGGTTATTCTATAAAAAAGAAAAAAAAAGAAATACTGTTCTCCATGAACAATAGAATTGCACCAGTCAATGTCAATCAATCAACTAATTTCTCTTTGTTCAAGTTTTCATCGTACTTCGACACTTCCGGTATACATTCATGTGAGTACTATTAAGTTTCTTTTTCTGCTCTTTTTCTCATCCCTCATGGCAATAAACTTCCCCCTGATTTTTTTCATGGCCACTCTGTGCTGCCTTTCTCCTCATATCGGTTCTCTTTCCCAACGCGAGGTCCGCATCCCCTCGATGTGGTTTTCCAGGATTTAGTGCGCACTAAATAACGAGGCCAATAATGGGCATAATAATGATCACTGAGAGATTATCGAAATTGGAAAGACGCCAAAAGCTCGCGGGGATTTCTCGCGTGGAAACCGTGCTGCTGCTCGCATTCATTCACTGGTCATTATCACTAGCATATCATTTGTAAATTTAGGGCCTCACTGCGCCAAATAAAATGAGAGATACTTATATATGTATACCCATTATGCGATTACAAAGCGCAGCACTTTTGCAGTTTTATTAAATCTACTTTGTGGTTAATGAATAAAGACTGGCGCAGATAGAAATTTCATTTCATTCTTGAGTGCACCCTAAACTCGAGTGGTGTCTCTGACACGTGTCTCCAAGCGAAAGAAAGAGCCTGGAATTTTAATAAAAAATTCCGAAGGAGGGTTCTGGAAGATAGAAAAGTAAGTGAACAAAATGAAAAAAAAGTGTATTAAGATTCTATAATGTATAAGTTTATGTACTTTTTCAAAAGAATTCTCTTCCCCTTCTTTTCGTGCAAGCAGCTGGGTGAAAGAACTATGAATGCGCATTGTCCCCTTGATATCAAATTAATATTTACCCAAGTGATAGCAATACTAAACACAAGGGTTGCCCATATGTTGCCCATTAGTTACATTGTGGTGAGCTTGTGCATATGCAACGATAGGTACAATGCACATTGTACAGGTGCAAGGTACAGGTCCTAATATTAAGCATTCCGTCACGTAATCAATGGCACAAGCAATTATTCTCGACTAAAATTCGAATCTTGACTTCAATTGCCTACAAAAGAAACTGTTTTGTTCTCCGATTTACACATATATACATATTTAAATTATACGGTGTACTCTCGAATAAAAAACAACGCCTCTTTTTGTCATTCACATTGGTATCATAATTATTGATATAATTCAGCATGCTTCAAAATAGTAATTTAGCAAATTTTCAATTTTAATGAGTACAATTTTAATCAGTACACAAATAATTTGTCGGATATGTGTTGGGATAAATCTCCCTTTTTCGGATGCAATAAAACGAGCTTCGTTTCGATTATGTAAACGAAATTAATCCAGAATGAGATATTACAGCGTTCACATTGAATTTTATCCAGCCAGAAACATCAAGGGGATTGAATCGGTGGGTTTGAGGAAAAGTTCATTGAATATAAATTTTGGAAGTGATTTTGTTCAGCATAAACACGTACAGTAACCACGAATATGTAAATATAAAGAATTTGTAATAAAAGCATGTAACTAATAAATATATCTGGAAAAATATCAGCTTAAATCAACATTTTATTCTTCCAATTATGTATATCATAGTTGTACTTAATTGTCACTAACTGAATTCTAGATACTCCAATTCGTAGAATTTCAGTGAAAATCAGTTTAAACTAATTAAAATTTCGAGTTATAGAGACAGTTTCTCTGTTAAAATTAGATTTAGCCACAATTAGTTCACGATATCAAATGTTCCGGAAAGTTTGGGTATATCGAGGGCGGGATAATTTAGTATTTAAAGCTCGAAAGCTTATTAGTTCGAGTTAACTATATCGACGATTATAGTTGCCCCTGTCGAAGCATCGAAGCATATTATGCTCTTCACTTGCCTTGATTGATTCAGGTCTGTGTTTCATGAAACATCGCGAAACGGACAATGGAATACCCATGTCGGTTCGGGATTGCTTGGGATTTTCGTTTCCCTACGATTCTCCGGATCATCCAAGATCACAAGACATTGTATAGTGCTTGAATCTCAGTGATACGATATCATACATACCGAACCGAAAAACTTTTCTCGAAAGAAGTCTCACTGAACTTTGTACTCCGTGGAACAAACGCCCCGCACTTGCAACTCATAAGTCACTTGAATGAAAAAGATATCATGATTTGTGATCTAAAAGCATAAAATAAAAGAAAGCCTTTTTGATTACACTATCAAAAAGTTCACACACAAACGAAAGACCATGTTTTAGATATTCACACACATAATTCCAATACTTTTCTCGTCTTTGACGATCATTAAGGAAAATTCTGCTCCTGGCTTCTTGCAATTAGAAGTTCAAAGCACCTTTTTTTCTTGATAAAATATAAGTTTAAGGAAACAATATTCCAAGTATAAACAAGTTCGTTCAACATCTTAATGCTGTTCTAAGTTTATAACAATTTGCCTTCCTTGTCTTCCTTTTTATATTAAGACGTGCCCTCTCTCTTAATGTGCTGTTCACGTGTACATACATTATGCATGTATTATACATATGTGTATGTGGAGGTGAGATGGCGCGATGCGTGACGAACACCGGAATCGAGTCGACCACAAGCTCGCGTGTCTCCCTCGCAACCCCTATCGGTTTAATTCCACCCCCCCAGGCATGCATGAATTTTGCTCAGAGCGTTTCACCCTCGCACATACATATGAGCTATTTATTCTTTTATTCTGTTTATATTTAAATTCTTTCCTGTTGACTGTTCCATAGCACAATATTATATTTCCAGTCCCTTATTCTTGAGCAAATCATTAAAAATGTATAATGGAATCAATTTCCTTCAAAAATTGGTGAACAATTTGCATTATTTGAATTATTAGTCATATCGTGTATATCTAATTCAGATTTAGAAAGTTGAAATAATATAAGAGGAAGATTTTAAGAGGGTAAGAAATTGCTTAATACTCAAATTTTCTTAAGTCCATATTCCTCCTTACAATTTATAAAGCATTAAATTTTATTATGCGGACTTTCAAATTGAAAACATTCAAATTCAGATTTTCCTTTCCCATTTCTTGGTACTCTCTTTCTTTCATTCTACTTCACGCTTCCTGTCACAAAACTCGACTAATAATATCCGTCTTTCAATTTTTGCAGAGGAGCTTTTGAAGTACCTTTCCTCTTGACACAGTCGTTAACAGTATAATACGGTCTAGGGAGTCATATCGCAAACAACACGCTAGGAAGTCGAGGTTTGTGAAAAAATTCCACGAGAATTTACCGCGTGGAGGCAGAAAGTAGAACACACAAAGTGTTTTTTTCTTTTGTTTCATTTTTCCCCATTGAAAATAATAATGAAGAAATGCATTGTGTAATTAACGATGTGTGAGACTTTCCTTTTTTTTAAATCTTTGTGACTTAATCCATGTTTATTTGTTTCGAGCATTTTTGTTTTTTAGAATAACTAGCACAAAAGGTGCAAAAATCTATTATGGATGTTAATGCTATTTTTTCAATATCTTCTTGGAAAATTCAGATAAGAAGTATAAGCTTGGGAAACTCGGAATGAAAGTAGAGGGTGAAAATTGTCGTTTTTCGAGGAGATGTGAACGTTGTGTGCCCTTAGCCATTACGTTGCGACCATACGTTGGAGTATCACGAAGGTTCTTATATATACTTACGCATTAGGCGTGTTAGAGATACGCTTAAGTATATAGAGAGGTTTCATATACAGGGTCTCACATACACTTCGAAGTCGACAAAGATCGCGTGATTCTAAACATTCGCAAACAACCTTACGCTTCGTATAACGCGACGAGAAGGGGTTTTTCTTCCCATCTTTATTTTATTTTCCTATCCAATTTTATTCATCGGCATTTCAGATCAAAATGACCTCAAAATTAAATCACCCCATTTTACGCAAATAATATTATAATTAAACATAAATTCAGAAAATCAATTCGAGCATAATTTAAATTTTGATTTGTGAAATAACTCGATATTTCACTAATTTTATTATATTTCGCTCCTACCCATGGTATTCCAGATTCAAAGTATTTGATGCTTTTCGAAATAATGTGAATTATATTTGGAACAAATATAATTTCGCTAAATATACCTTTGCAAATCAATTTATTAAAGCGTACTGCAAGAATGTGCAATTATAAATGTTATCGACATTGTCAATCGATGTGTATCAACGATTTTAGTGGTTCAGTATTAAACAATAAGCTTCCATAAACAATTGAAATATAAATTGAATAGAACACACAAAGCAATGAAATTTTAACGTGTGAAAGTACATTCACAGAAAGAACAACAAGGGAAAATTTGTTGCGGGTAATTTTCAAGTGGGTAAAGTTTAATTTTTTCGCACCGAAACAAAAGAAAGAAAGGACAATAAGTTCACATGGTAACCGTACCCTATGTTTACGGTAGTATTTACCCACCTGACGGTAATTTTTGTTCTAGGTAACATTTACCCTGACATCGGGCTAAATATTGCACTTGCTTTTCTTGGTCTTAGAAATTATCTGTGCCAACAACATCACCCTAATAGCGAGGGATGAAACTTGTACTTTTTTTTTATATAGCATTTCAACTTAACACGTTTATTGAAATGTATACTAATGTTAAGCAAAAAAGCTTTCAGGAGAAAATTGAAATATTTAGGAGCTTGGAAAATGGAACGAAGAGAGGTTGAAGGGGGAATAAAATTCCTTCAAAATGGAAGCAATCAGCTCTTGTAATATTTGTAATCACCCGTTGCAATATCTAACGTTCTTGCTCCTTAATGTATAGTGCTCGGCATGGTGTTCGCGCTCGTTCATGTAATATCGTTTCTGCATAACGAGGTTAGTTTAGTAGGCGAGTAGTTAGACACGAATAGAAGAGGGAGGATGGCTTGTGGGTATAGTACTTGTGTACATGAACTTAAAGAGGTAAAGGGGATGGGAGCGAATTGGGAAAGGGACGAGAAGGCGAAATTTGGACGCAGGCTGGCGTCTTCGTAATATCCGTCGAGAAACCGGAATCTTCCTTATCTCGAGGTCGTGTTCACTATCCACCCTATCCACCCTCTACTCCTTCTCAGTCAAGAAGCGAAAGGACGAGATGCCGTCTAAGGCGACCGTAAGGACGCGAACCTGAACATCGAACGAGCCGGTTACGTTGAGTGGAGTTCGAATGCTTCCTCCTGTGACTTCCATACTCAACATTTCTCAGAGAGGAGCGTTTAATCAGGTCTAGGACCTGATTAAACCTTTGTCTAGGTAAACGACAAAGTTCAAGAATCATCAAACTGCAAGTCGTCAGTATTGTGAAAGTAGATTTTAGCAATTAATTAAAAAAGAAAAGAATTCTCGGCTATATATCCCGAATTTCCTGGTCAATAGACACACCCTGTTTAAAGCCTCTTGAAAGCTCTTAAAATCCCGGGCAACATACCGGGTAATAGTTGGTGATTAAAGTATATATCCTGTTGGACGATTAAGTGGCGATATTTATTGTTTAACAATATTCTGCTTGTGACACTGGAGCTTATTATTATTGACTACGTGATTCGTCTTCGCGTCAGTGTGTTAATAATAACCCATGCTGTTCCATGGTTCGGGAAGACACGATTATTGCCAATTACTGTGCGGTGCCGGGTGATTCACGCCCGGAGATTGTCACATTCACTGCAGATTCAATTCTAATAATAATTTATTGCATGCTGCGCTCTCTCTATATCGCCCTTGCCGCCATAGTTGTGCCACTTTCGGCTCGTATATTAAAGTATAATACAGGAGCACGTATAACGCGTCCATTATATTCAGATAAATGATAATACTTCCGGTGTAATTTAGTTCGAATTACGGAAAAGTTTGTAGTGTCTTCCTATATTCCCGCTGTGAGCGATTCCGCATCGTGCCGTTTTACCTCGCTGGTACGAAAATATTATCACCCGCATTACCGATGAACAATTTAGGACGATTGTTATAGGCATTCAAGGCTGGAACACGATATCAAAAAAGAGAGAGGTTTCACTTAAAATAGCAGAGAAATATTATATTCAAGCACGCAGCATTACAGGTTGGAGGCACACAGAGTGAACAAAAGATATTTGGTCGATCCATTAAGAACGTCGCTGATAATGATAATCTATTCATCCAGCACAGATCATTAACGCAGAAAAGAAAGTGCACTTTACAAAGCATCGGCTCTACAAAAGAAAATGATTGGAAACCCAGCTGTCTGAGGTACATCAATATACGCAGGATAAGAGAGGATAATATATGACTCGATAAAAGCTTGCTTCATTCTGATAGTCCCACTTCTGCAGAATAAATAGGAATGGGTGGGCAAAGAAGGTAACTAAGGGGGTGGAAAAAGGGAAATGAAGAGAAAGGATGGAGAAAGGGAGATCGGGATTATCGATTTCGAGAGGGAATCGCGAGAGGCTCGACATCCAAGAAATATACGACAGGTTAGAAATAAAGCCATGTTCCGCTCGGAAGATTACCGGATTCTCCCAATGTGTATACCATTCGCACAAGTCCATCTCTCTTTCTCTTCTTCCCTCCTAAACCCTTCGACCTACACGCGGAAAACCGGAAAACTGCAATACTGCCGTACATCACTCGGAGATAAAAGTTTACCGCACCTTCACTGGAAAATACTGTACAACGGAGATGGGGAAATGGATTGTGCCAATATAATGGTGTTCATCATGGGCAGAGCGACTACAACGACGTGATACGTTAAAAATACTTTAAGTAAGACATCAAACCGATCAAATGAAAAAATCGAATCAAATCTTGTCGCCAAATTACCACCCGTGCTCAAAAGTTAATTATATCTATACTTATATGATACTTGATTCAAAATTGTCGACTCATAAATCGACATGAAGGGAAATTTCTGTTTAGAACTGATGGATACGTTATGCATGAATTGAAATAAATTATTATTAAAATTAAGCTAGCAAATGTGGCAAATTGTGGCCGGAGGCATACATCATGCATTAATCGACGTTCGTTAATGAGTAATAACAGATGATGGCTAAAATTTCACATATGTATATAGCTCGCGTGCACATGGTAGATGATACTTTGGAGGATCTATTTACGTAGTGCGGTATATTACTTGGAAATTTAATTAATGAGATCCCAAGTTCTCGATCAGTTTTCCCAGCTTGTATAGAGTGAAGGCTCATATATACGTACATGTGAAAATTGTGTAACTGATACTAGTACTTACCTCAACGAGTGTAATGAGAATGATGAACAGCGGTGGCGGGCAGCAAGTGTAGTGATCTGCATAGTATTTTCGATCTCTCTCTTCAGTCAGAAATTCATCCCCGATCATGCGGACCATCCTGAAATGAAAAACAATTTTTTTAATAATTTTCGGGTGTTTTCATTTTGCTTGTATTATTTATGCATCAAATATGCGCTCGTTATGATTAATTCGAGAATATATAAACCATTTGAAATATTTTTAAACAAAACTGTATAAAAAGTGAAACTACAAAACCATTGTACAAAAGGAAAAATATTTTTAAAAATTTATCGTCGTAAGTTAAAAAAATAGAACAAATGCAAACTGTTTTAAATATACAGGAATAATATAAAAAATCTGAAAGAGCAAGTTAATGTGGAATAGGAGTGATGATGACCCAGCTATGCTTTATAAATATACGTCTCGTAGAAAATAGATAAAGTGTTAGAAGAGTTCGAAAGAGGGCATATAAAAATAGTGTAGCGGTTAATAGGGCCGACGGTTCTATAACTAACACGTTTAAGTTTTCTCCATCGAATTTTATTTTGTGGTGATTTTCATTAATTCCAGAGAAAGTGGTTTCGACCTAGCGTGGTTGAAATTGCTCTTTATTCTCTGTAATTGCCTCTTTATACGAAAACTGAAGAGGTATCTCCAGCACCTGTGCCATTTGCTCTCTGTTGCATGTACTTAGCTTATAATTCCAACAAGTCCGTGAAAATGAAATGTGTTAATTAAATTACACTTTAATTATGTACATTTTTCATTGTACTTAATATGAAGTGCTCTTAAACTTCAAGAAATGGTAGATTCTTAAACTCTATTATATTACAATGAAACTTTATAAATACTCCAAATATAATAAATTATTTATTGCGACAGTTTTATGTTCTATACCCAGAATGAACAACTTCCGGAATAATAAAATAAAGTACAAGCTTCCGAGTGCGTGACATTTCTTCATTCGGGCAGTTAAAAACACGGCTGAGAAAACATGTAAATTATCCAATATTTTGGAACTGCGAAGAAGATCCAGATGTTTCGAATCCTTTGATCCGCGAGATTTCGCTTCATACAGTTTCTGTGCCTGATGTTTCATTCCAAAAAAAAGACAAGAATTCAGCTCTCTAAAACGCGTTTAAAAAAGATCTAAATCCTTCAAAAAAGATCTTTTGAATTCAATGTAACGTTTCGTCCTTTTTTTTTAACATTCAAATATACTCCTGATATTTTATCTTTCGCTTTTTACCCATTTTCCGCTTTTGACCTCGTATTTCAATTTCTTTTAAATCCATTTTTATTCTTAGTCTTTTAGTCTGCATTTCGCATCAAAGTAAATGTAAATTCGTAAGCACATAATTTATTTAAAAGTTGCACAAGTGAACAAATATAAGTACTATAAGTTGCTGCATCTGATTTCACAAAGTGAAATCATGTTACTAACTTTTTATCCTATATTCCAAAACAAGTTTCAATTTCTTTGGTCTAAAATGCTAAATTAGGATCGATAAGAGATAATCTGCGTTTACATAAACAATAACCAAGAGCAGGTAGGTAAAAGGAGAGGGTGTAGAGTAAGTCGCCTGACTTCCCAGACAGGCGGAACATTCATGGTAATGAAACGAGGGCGACGTTGATCCTCGTTTCGAATTCCGTGGACATTTTACGACAATCCTACGTATATATCTATATATGCAGCAAGAGCTTTATCCCACCTGAACCATATCGCCTTTTTCCTCTCTCCAACTGCTTTTCTTTCGGTCCTCTGCTATACTACCGGAATTTCCAAATGTTTCCGCGTCGAGATCTTCGACGATCGGATACGCTCGAAGAATAGAAACTTTAAGATAATGACAAAACGCGAAAGTGCACTTTGAAAGTTTAAGGTAATTGACATCAGCAAATTCGATTGTTTACCACGCTGATGAAAGTGCATTCCGAAATTTTACTGATATGCTTCGGAAATTAAACTTTCCTCCTCTTTTACATGAAAATGAAGATTGAAACTCGCTCGAGGGAAAACTATCTAAATTTTGATGGCACATATTACAAATGGAAAAGGTCAATTTGAAAATTTGCATAAAAAATTTTTAATTCTCTTCTTTTTTTATTTTTAACCATACCCAAGTTCATTGTTGAATCTATTGTACCAAATTGTAATCGAAATATATTCTTCTATACAATCTGCCGATTGTGTAGGGGCGAAACGAAGGATCAATTTATATTTTTTTTTATAGTGGAGATTGCAGAGGGGAGCAATTGATTTCTCGGTACGTTTTACGACTCTTTATTTTACGCAGTAACGTGTGTCGTGGACATAAAAATACTTGAATCCAAGCTTGAAACCCGCGTGTGCATGAAGGGTTAAAAACAGTTTCGCCTTCTCTCACTCTCTCTCCCCATTTTACTCTTTCTCACCCCCTGGTTTGGCTTCCTTTAACTCGGGTTTCAACCCGGAACCCGTCGGTCGTTCTTATCGATTCACGTGCCGCTGCACAGAGTTAATCAGTTTTCTTTTGCGCACCGAGAGGGAACGTACCGAACCAATTGTACGAAGTGCACCAAGTACGAAGAGATATCGACAATTTCACGAGGATTTTTACGGCTCTCGCCTGCTCTCTCGCTGGAGAGGGACACACTCGCATTTTCATGCTTATGGCAAAATACTCTCGTGGCTCGCAACGCGCAGTCCAAGCACGTGACGTACCTGCCAGAAGTCAATTTCCTCCCTCACTGAGAAAAGAAAGCCCTTTTCCCAAATTCTTTTTCGTTATTCTGTTCGCAGGATGAGGAATTCTCTTTGTTAGAACACAAAGGGTCCAAATAACTCACTTATATTACACGTACCAATAAGTCGCTATATCAAAATTTATTGCAATGGCAACATTATTAATCTTGAAAATCGCTTTTCAAAACTGAATTTTGCAGTACATGCGGGTTATTCCTATAATAAAATATTTTCTGTATTCGTCTTCCAAGACGAATAAGAATAAGCGAAGTAGAGACAAGCGACAGACAATGTGAATTCCAGTTTCGATGCTTTCAGCGATGTTGCATTACTTTATTATTGAATTTTTGAAACATTGTCTTTGATAGGAAGGTCGTAAAATTGGATATGAAATGACTGTGAATAAAATATGACATAGTTTGAGGAAATATTAGAATTTAAGAAATATGCATATCTGATAACTGTTTTAATGCATTAAATAAATTGTATATATTGTTTTTACTTATCGCAAGTTTTTTTTTTTGGTCTGGAATAATTTGCTGAATAATTTGTGACTTTCTCGTAATATATTTGCCAGATCGATGAGCTATACCGACAAGCCTCGACGTCATTCACTTTCTGCCCGATTGCTCCGACTTCCGCTTTTCTTATCCAGGACAACTTCAGAATCAATTTGATACAAGGAGAGCTAATAGGCGCCAGGAGAAACAATGGACATTTAGCGAAAAGGGTCGAGAGACAATAGAATTAATATCTTTCGTTTCATACCGCGGCCAACTCTTCAGTCACAGAGTCTATTGTTTCGTCAACGCGTCGGACTGCCTCGTTTCAGGTTTTATACATGTCGAGAAATAAAAGACACTCACTCCAGCTATTTTTCATACCAACCATCTCCCACTGAATAAAAAAGGGACTTTCTGCACCACCACTTTTATATGTCCGCTTTAATTAGAATGTCTTTTTGATAAAATCATTCTATGAGCAAGTCCTGGATGGTAAATAATGAAGTTCCTTGATTATAATTGCGCAATAGAAACAAGAAAAATATATGCAACCAATGACTATATAGTAAGAAATTCCTATACCAAAATAAAGCCGTTGTAATCAAACAATACAAATCATGTGAACTCATTCCTTTGCTTCGCGACGCCAATAAAAAATTTCTGGCACCGCCTATGTCTTGTAAAATTTTTATTGCTGCGCATCCGTTGTAACGATCCTGTCTTGTTTCATACACGCAAAGCACTGATCAAGTAAAAGAATACTCGCCGTTTCGCCAGTGATGTTGGACTTATAATTACGATCGCGTTTTTGGCAAGGCAATTAACAAGAATGACAGTGAAAAATAACATTAAGTCTCTTTTTGTGACAATAAATTTGCTTTCAAAAACTATGAGAATGTAAAAAGAAAAAGATTCAAACTCTTACCGTCTGCAAAGTCAATCACGAAAAGAAATTAGAACACAAAGTGTAATTTATAACTAGTTAAACTAAGAGCATAAATTTCGATTAATTTCTAATTAAATACGTTGATCTTCTCTCAAGGAAGTTTGACGTTTTAAGACGCATGGTAATTGTAAATCAGAGGAAGCATTATACCAGCAAGAGCAATTATGATTGTGTCCGCTCATCGCGTGCGCGCATATAGATCTGTAGAAACCAAACGAAGAGCGAAGCTCGAGAAATTGTCTCGCGCGCGAAATGGTTTATCTCTATCCCCATAAACGGAGCAGATATTATGGATAACGGCTGAGTTACGGGTCAATATTTCTTCGTAATTATTCTACGTTAGACACGATACGATCCAAATGACTTTTCTCCGTATGCACCTACGCCACACTCCCTTTTCTCATCTCCATTTCCAACCATAATTCTACTGCTCAAAGCGAGAAAATATTAGAAATCGCAAACCGAGATCGGGACATACTTCAAGTCAGAGTCTCTTCTCTAATTAAGAAATTAATTTGATTATTTATATATCTTTCCATTTCACTAATTATTACTACTAATGATTTCACTATAAGCCCCTTTTCATTTTCTATATACAAATTTTAATAAAATACGGTATTATGTAGGTTAATATTAATGAAGTATATGAATTAATGATTAATAATATTAATAATTTTGAATTATGCCAAAAGTATACAATTTTTCAGTTATAATATTTTTAAATGCATAAAAGAGATTGACGTATTATGAAGTGCGAATGCTTCTTTTTTTCCTTTATTGAATTACTTGTTTAATAATTTGGCCCGATTTCAAACGCGAAATTGAATCTAATGCTTGATTGATTATTATTGACGTTGAAGGTTTGCAGATTTGTTGAGCGTTTCTCATGAAGTACAAATTGAAAAATTGCTAAAGCGAATACAAAATTCACTTTATCAATTATTGCCATATATGTAGATCAAGTATTACGAAAATTCTTTCAAGTTTCGAGTGTAACGTAATCGACTGGGAGAAAATTAAATTCAAACTCAAACGACGGTAGAATAAATGAAGTTGTCAGAGGAAGATGAAGGAGAATGCATTAGGGATTTCCCTTATCTTATTTTTTAAATCTTCCTTGCTTTTTTGACTATCAAGAAACGAATTAATTTTTATAGAGAACTATTTGATCTTTTCCACACATTGGCGCAAGTTAAATGATTTAAACTATTAAATGCTTGTTTCATGTCCTAGCTGATAATGTATCAATTGGAAGCATTACATTTTGAATAAAAACGTATCGAATCATATAATTTAAATCATTGCCAAAGAGCATTTACGAATGGATAGACCCAGGTGCAGTTTGGTATAACCGAAGCATTGTCCACCGTCAATTAGTATGGATTACGGTAAAGGGGTAGTGGGCACACAAGGCGGACGTGGTTTACCATACGATCGTACATCATCGCTAGCATCTACCCTATAGTCGACATTATCCAACCCCGGGTGATCCGAGTGTTAGAGTGTTGAATGCACCCTCCCACACCAGATTCCCTAGTGACGGACTTCCACCAGAATTTAACGCTCCGAATCTGTCTTATTTGTACTGAGCATTCCTTCATGCATGCATCTACATACATATATTAAAATCCAATCTCTTTTCAGCAGAAACATAAAGATGTACTCTCTTAAAATTACTTGAGATCTCTGAAACTGATTGAAATGTTTTGAAATTCCTTAAACTCTTTTAAAAGTAAGAGCCACTCACATCTGGTTTTAACGAAATGATGTCCTGACATTCTTCAGGATTGCCTCTACCATCATTCCTTGACTTACAGAATTTGTAAAGCAGCCAGAATCGAAGCTATCTGCTTTATCGCAATTCTCCTTTTTATCTCTCTGTCTTTTTCTCTTGCAATCAGGTAAGTACCAACTCGCACGTTGAGTTTCCAATCAATTACCAACGTGTTTCCAGCTCCTATCTTAACGTAATAAATGACCTATTTTGTCAACCTTCGTCAAATTTACTACCTGTTAATTTTACTGGATTTTTTAAATGTTAATGTGAGCGTGAAGAAATATTCGTAATCTCATAAAGAAAATGAAAATAACTATTCAGATAATTATTCACATTTGAGCACTTGCTTCTACATTTACTATTTGGGTCCTTGACAAAGTTCAGTAATAATTTTCAGAAAAACTTCCTCTATTTTATATTTGCAGCAACGATAAGCAGGAAGGAACGAGAAAATGCGCGACGCTTCCCGACGTGCTTACGAATTCACAAATTTAATATAACCGTCCCTCGTATTTACTTACCAGAGGAATTGTTGGGTATTTTACTTGGTCGCGACTCGGTTAGAGGAGAAGTCCCCAAGAAGAAAATACGAAACTTTATTTCAAGTTTCTTTCGCCGCTTGCCTACTGTTTCATCGGTTCGTATATCTATATTTGTCTATATCATTTCTTGAAGTGGATAAGTGGCTAAAATGCATATCTTCGAGAAATATATATCTATATATATATATATATTATATATGACCGCATCTCTTTCAAAAACAAAGAATAAAACTTTTTGCAGATTTTTACACAATTGAGTTTCAGTAAATCTTTGAAACAAAAAGGTTAATTCTTTAAAAATAAGTGCAGACTGCTGGTGTAAAAGGGTAAATCCCCCATTGAGAGCAGTAGTACTCTGTGCAAAATTACGGTCTGCAAAGTGGAGAACAGAGCGTGGAAATTTTCATTTAATCCCAGGAACGTTGGCGAAAAGCGTCGAATAAATCGGACAGCGCTTCGTTCCAGTTTGGTCTTTTGTTTGCCCTGGGCTTCGATGATCTGATAGCTAATCGGGCCAATAATTTGGCCAGTAACGTAGAGCATTAAGCTTCCAGTATTTAATTATCCGCTTGATGCACGGGATGCGCAAAATAATGTCAAAACAAAAAACCTCGAAACACGGAAATGAAGTAATTGCATGAAAAATCAAAAGATTCTCACTACTGAGCAAAACAATTTTTCAAATATTCGAAATACATATTCCATTTTTTAAATTAAAGTCAAAATACGAAGAAAAAAAAGACAAATATGAGAGATTCATATTCCACTGAGTTTTATAGTTCAAACAAAAACACTTTTAAAAACACGAATATGGGATTATAGTAATCGATATTGCTCTTCATGCATGGTTCGCGAACTTTCCATAATAATGATTTTTAAATCGCAATTATCGAAAAACTTAGTCCTTCAATATTCAAAAATATTGTCGTGACTTGTGGATCTGAAATTTTTCCTATTTTTTTTTTTTTTTTGTAGACTGCTTTTAGAATAAAAGTATTTTATTTTTCCGAATAATGTATTCTTTATGGGAATCATCTCTTTTACAACATTCGTTTTTTTTCAAGAGTAATGGGAATTGCTAAAATACTCAACGGAGAGAATTACTTTCGTAGAATTTGCAGTTATATAGCGAAAGACAATAAAAAGCGTGAAAATCAATCAGCGGAGTGTTATCTAAAAACGATCTGTGACTCAAGGTATTTTGATCAAACAAGGAAACTCGAAAAGTAAAGATAAACTGAAGAAAGGAGGCGGGAGTTCATAGAGTGTGTTCAGCTATTGTTTAAGTCAGTTGTGGTTGGTAAAAAAACATTTGAAAGAAAAGGGGTGGGAGTGGGATGAGAAGGAGAACAACTTGGCACCTAACAAGTGACAATTACGGCTGCTAACGAGCACTGGGCAAGCTTCATGGTAGATTGGTGTGTACCGTTCAAGTAAACCCTCTTGGGATTTCTAAGCGCTCTTCAAGGGACTGGCAAGCTGCTGCCGAAGGTGAAGCAGCAGAAGTTTCTCACAAGTCCAAGACGAGATTCAACTCGGTGGACTTTACTCGTCCTATTCACTCGTCCTATAGTCACAGTCCAAGTTACAGCATGCACGCGGATTTACTACTCCAATGAAACCTAATGCAATCTCGTACTACATTGATTGGTCCCCTATTTTAAGGTGGTTTTACAACTCATGAAATCAAATATCCGAACCGATTTTTTACACCGAGTAGTTAAACATTTATAGAGTTATAGATCGCAGAATATAAAACCAGATTTTAAATTCGGAAAGCTTTAGCAGCAGATGTGGTTTAAGGATCCATTAAATCTGGAAATTGTATTTTTGTCATAAGAATATAATGCTGATGAAAGCGTGGAAAGATTTTAAATCCCCAGGGAGAAGATGAGGTGTCGCAAAACTGAAAATATCTAATATTGCGATAGGCTTTTGTTGAATTTACAAAGTAGGCTATCTAACTAACTACTCGCGGGAGATAATTCTCAAATAGGATTTCGGTTGCGTTGTTTAACACCATTTCTCCGGCACACTAATCCGCGTTTCGATCCGACGGAAAGCCAGCGGGATTACCCTCGGCTCAAATTCGCTCCTCCATCCTTAATCGAGCTCGGAGCTTCTAACCCAACTTCTCTTGTATATTCAGAGACTGGAGTTAGTAAACGCCTCGTCACCGTAAAGTCTAATTGACGAATTCTGAACGTTCAAATAAACCAACTTTTGTATTGATTGTATTTTAAACTAGAAACAGTGATAAAGTATTGATTCATGTACATTACAAATAATTCTCCATGAAAGAAATAAAAAAAAATAAGGGACAAATAGAAATTCTAAAATCTCTTTGATTTACAATAATCGAATCGATCTTAATTGAAGGTCGAGAAATGAGTACGTGTTTAAAATAGATTTAATGTCAATTAAATTTAGAAGGTCAGGCGGTGATACCGCATTGTGCGATTTTTCTGTCGGCCTACGAAATAATTACGATTCATTATGCCCCCAGGTTACCCAAAAAAGTTGTGTTTTGCCGCTAATCCTCAATACCACAACCGCAAAACGAAGCTCGACTGCCAGAGCCAAACCCCATTGTGACCGCAGATTAAACATTTACTGACAATCTTAATGACACATCAACCTGAATGCAGCTACTCAACTGCGCTTGATGCATAAATAAGTTGTTGGAATTTGTGCATTTATCGAATTCCTGGATTAAGTTTATGGAGTTTGTGCATGTCGTTTATTTCGAGATTACTTCCAGTTCCAGATTTAATGTTTTCTTAAGAATATAATACCACATGCAAGACTTCAATTTTTTTTCACTTTAATAATTTTGTTCAATCTATCAAAAATTATAACAATATCAAATTTCCTGGCCTTGATTCAGAACTATAATTTATCTCTAAGTCTCATCTCCCCTTATTTTGTTAAAAGATTTCCCAGTTTTTGAAGATTTAAAAAAAAATTATATAGAGGTATAGGTATAGTATTTTATATGTCTATTGGTATAATAAACAAAAATAAATGTCTTCAATCTGTTAATAAAAAAAAAATCAATCGTTCAGTCATTTTACTCGACGCGAACCGTGGGCGATTTCTTGGTAGAAAGAAAAACGGGACTTAAAAGAAATTACTACTTTACTACTACTTATAATTTTATGTCGATTTTTTAATTTATTATTCATTTACAAAATAATTAATCCTTGGCAATTTTGAAAGAAAAATCTAGTTTTAAAATAGAGTCCACATTTAATTTTATTATTCAGGGTGATCTTTTATTAAAAGTGATTTTAAAATAAACGTTGATAAAAAATAGAGCCCTGAAATTTTATGATGTATGAAGAACATACTGAGACATCGCTGTCTGATGTCAACAAGTTTCAGGGTCATATAATTAGACTACAAATAAGTAGACATAATATAATTTTTTCCTGATATTTAGGAATGCAGATAAACGTATCTCAGTATTTCTTCTTTAATTTCACCAATTTTCAACTCGATATCTTATCTAAAACAAGAGTTAGTTTACAGAGAAAAATACCGGTAACGTAGGTAACTTTACGCGATACATGAATGCCCTTAATAAAAAAAAAAGCGGTGAGTAAACGACGTTGTCTGGTGCTATTAAACTCCCTCGATCTAACGATACCGTTTATTTACGTCCTTCCACTGATTATCTACCACGATTATGTAAATCATTATAAGATTTACATTCGCACGTAACCTGAACCATGCTCTTTAATCATTCGCCATTAATCCTGCTCATTTCCCCATTAATTCTCAATTAAGCTCAGAGCAAAAACCTGACTGGAAAAGGGTGGGAAACCGAAGAAAAACGAAACCACGCACCGAATAGAATGAATATGTATATATATGTTTCCGCGCGTAAACAATCTCGAGCGACGGGGTCGTTGGGACACGTGGTCGTGATCACGAAATCGCGTAAGCTAAATGAGATTATATTCTCAATCTCACGACGAGATCAATTCTCTCTTTTAAAATGTGTAAATAAAACGATTCTCATTACACAGTGTCTAAATACACAAATAATATTCGTACCGAAATTTCGATACCAAAATAATAGCTCTTAAGTACGTTCCGAAATTTGTGTATAACGAGGGACAGTCTAATTGTAATATTATTAATATTTACATGATCGAGGTATGCTGGGGTCTCGTGTTCAATCCATTACTGGCGGTAGGTATTCCCTGCACCTGTGTGCTGGTCGTAATAGTCCTGACCGCACGTTTATCTTTGAGTATTTTGGAAGCGCTGAGCGGAGTGGTCACACACATTGTGTCTCGTTGCACTCACTTGAAAACTGATCACTCGTTGCACGAAAGACACGTGCCGCGGTCACTTTTCACACTTTAAATAAAATTCTAATAGTGTATTCTTGATTTTTGATTGTCTCGCGTTGTCTCGAGAAGCCTGCGTGACCCGAGGCTAACACACGCGCGTGCCTGGAAAGACAAGACGAGTGTCACGATATTCGCGAATCGACACTCGAATTTGACACGAGCGTGCATCGGTACCGCGATCGCTCGTACGAGTAAGCGATATTCTCGAGTCCTACCTCGCAAGGCGCCACAGGCTTACTGGTGACTGAGTGACTGAGACTGAACCTTGGCTCAGCCACGAGCCAGCGGGGGTGTACACGCGCTCGCAATGGAGGGGAGAACACGGCGCCGATGATTGGTCCGCGCCAGGGGCAAGGCCGTGTGGGGGGTCGCAAACACCAATCGCAGCACGTGCGCTTTCGCGCCGACGACGAGGACATCGAAGGACGATCAGCATTCCGCCGCGAGCCGCTGAGTGGTATGGTTCTCGTGTTTGATATTTTTTTATTTCTCAGTCTCGATTCTTGATCGCCAACGCAAAGAAGGCACCCACTCAATTATAGAATTTTTTTTCATTCAGAAACAAACGCGGCCAAGTGACAATGCGAATTTTCAGTCGGTATTTTGTTTTCTGTTCCAGAAAGTTTTGTTTCGTTACAAGTGAGTTTTTGTTTTTGTTTCGCGGACGTTTCGATCTCCTGAAGATTGGAGGTGGACTGCCTTCATCTACTTGTTTGGGGTCAATGATATTGAGCGGAGTATGTTTTTGACGAGTGCGAAATAAGTTTTTATTGAATGAATTGAATAAGGAATATGAGTGTGCTGAATTGACAATGAATTTTGGTGTAGGTGGACGATTCCGTTTTAAGAACTGGAGAGAAAACTGCGAATCATTTTTTAACGAATATTTTACAGAGGAGAACGTGTGATAGAAAAATTGTTTCGAGTTAATTTGTTTTCCCATATAACTGAATTGGAATTGGGTGAAAATAAAATTATACGGGAAAGGAAGTATTTGTTTTTTACATTATGGTTATTTTTAGAATCTTATAGAAATACATTTGAATGTAACCAAGAATATCGTAACTTAGGGTCTCATTAATTTTCTTTATTTTTAGTTTGAAAATTGAAAAGTCATAGCAAGTGAATTATTAATTATAGCGATATGTTATACGATGAATTAGAAGGATTCTTCTGAAGGTGTGTTCTAAAAAAATAAGTCATCTAATTGATTTTTAATAAGGTTACTATAGCTTTGAGAAATTTAATTAATAGATTCATATTTATTGGGTGTTACGATTTTGAATTTTGTATCCATTCTTAGACATAAATATTTTTGTTATGCTGGATTTAACTCTTCAACTGGAACTGTCACAGGAATATTCTCTCAGATATTTTTAGTATTCAATAAATTTAAAAAAAGAAGTGCTTCGTCTAACTGAATTTTATTTCCCTGACATTATTCCCTACTTGTAGCTTAAATTTTCTTCGTTATTTCAAGTCTCAAAAATGCACGAAGTGTGGTCACACATCAGAGAAATCGAGAGAAAAATAGAGGTTGAAAAACTGAAAGTATTGATCTCGTTTCTAACTCCATATAATGAATCATAAAATTGCAAGCGTTATGTCTCAGTAAATTTTTGAAAGACAAAAAAAGAATTTGGTTACATCTTAATTTTTACTTACTGTATCTAGTATGGTTTACTTTAAAATAAGAAAATTTATTTGAATTTGTCTTCTAGAAAATTAGAATTAATAATTTATGAACTTTACACCTGATATTCGTTTTTCAACCCATTTTTCACAATAAAATTGTTAGTTTTTTTTTTGTGAAAATGTATAGATTGTAGACTACGATAGGAGAGTAAATTGATGTTTCGTGTGCGGTACTTTTTATATGAAATAGACAATTGGTGTAATAAGGTTCTTTTATATATTGATTAATTTATGGTTAATGTTTCTTTTCAACAGACGTTCAAAAAATACATCGAATTACTTTGTTAAAAAAAATAAGTAAAAGTGATATGGCAATAAATAAATATTAAAATTACCTCTGTTTATTGGTTTTTAAACCTCGTATCCTGCGATCCCATTTATTATTAATAATAGAAACATAAATAACAGTAATAATAAAAAGAAATGTTTATGCCCACGAAATAGGTTTGAAATTAAAACAATTTATTCATTGATGTATTTATCAACATTTTTAGCTACACAGAAGCGAAGTTAAAACTTTAAAGAGCGAAAAGCAGAGCTATATACCATTTTAAAAACGAAGAAAGATAACACTGTTGCTACCTTTGAAAGGTTAGCAGTTATAAAGAATTAGATGAAAGAGCCGGTAACAAATTCAAGTTTGTACCTGTCAAGAAGTGAAGTTTAGTTAGGATGTTGGGATTGGTCCAGGTGTGCGATTTTGGGGTCTGCGACCCAATGTCCCAATAGAAATAGAGAATAGATGAATACCCTAATATGGCATGAAGCTGGCTATTGTGCCCTCTATTAACTTTCAGGCGGGACAGTTTTGTCGAAGAAATCGTGTTGTCCAGGTAAGTATATGGTTATTTACCGGAAAATCTAGCTCTTTATTGATACTAGCACGTACTACTTTATTTTCTCGAAAAAGGTGAAAATAAAATTTATTCCAGACAGGTTTCACCCTGATTGTACCAAAACCTTGCACCAAAAGCGCCAAGGTCCGCCCTCAGGCAGAGTGAAAAATATGAAATATTTATGAGGCAAACGCTGCACAACACTTTTTTCATTAATGTAAAAATAGTTTGTAAAAACACCTTACACCTGAAAATTTAAAATCCCGCTGGACCGCAAACTGACGGTGAATTTTTAAACGAAAAAATCGAGTCCAATAATAATTTAAAATTAAAACCGACACATAATCAGACAATTTTTTATTTAAAGCCACATATGGGTCACTTGAACCACTGCCAACATTTTTTTTAAATTTTTAACTCATGATATATAAAATATCGATATTGGATTAACCCACTTTTAAGATTTAACAAAGATTATAAGTACAAGGTCTAGTGAATCCTTGAAGATGCTGGGAGTTGACAATTGAATCCTACAGAGGAGCCTTTTTAAATGTATGTATGAAAAGGTGAAACGCTTTGGGGCTCGTTTAAACGAAAGAAAGACGACATTCAAGGTGTGGAAGAATTCTTGCAGGGCGGTAAAAAATGTAGCGTTCCAGAGTCAGCAAAATCGTGGTTACACATACACAATTATTTACGTCTACGTATAGGTTTAGGGGTTGTTCATATTAGTCTCGTATTTGGACGAAACTTCTTTGACATTCCAGTGACCTACGTGTTGTGGAGACCTTTTGAAGCAACGTGACCGTCACAATGAGCAACGCAACAGAATATAATGCTTTGTCTGTGAGGAAGGCTTGCGACAAAGTGGACACCACCAACCCCACCCACCAAGGCTCCCATTATACTAGGGAGTGCCCCGGCCGTCGTTATAACAAAACTACCCCGATGTTACCAAGGTATATTGTACCGAAAATTGCAGACCCAACAAATTTCCAACACACTCCCAGCGGCTGGTATTGTCGTTAAATGTGCTTACGTCAGAGGCTTGTAACAAAAAAAAAAGATAATAATAAAACACTGTTATGAAAACCATTATAATATTTTGTTAAAAACCCCCCACTCTTCAAAAGAGTATAATTTACTAAAACAAAGAAGGAAAGCGGTGTATTCAACCAAGCGAAAGGCGAAAGTGATTTTATTAAGAGCCTTATACTATTCCTTCATTATTTATTATCTTCTTGAAATGGATTTTCAAGAACGAATTATTATGATGTATTTCGAAATTTCCCTGAACGAAAGAACGAGCTGCTGAGCAAGAATAATTGTAAAGATGTTTAAGTTTACCCTTTAGAATTTTAACCGAAGAGGAAACCTAGGAGGGATTCTCCATTTTATTCCAGAAGCACCATGTTGAATTTACATAAGTAGATTTAGAAATTTGCATTTGTACACTGAATATGAGTTCAGGCGAGGGTGCTCTTGTCATATCTTCTTTCGCTTTCGTATAAAACAAGGAGAGAAAAATATGTGGTAATTAACTGTGTGGCGTTGAATACATTGTGTTTTCAACGAAACTTCTTTACAAAACCCCCGGCAAAATTATTTTCTATCTACATTATACTAGCTATATAGATTCCATAAATTGTTTTCAGGAAACTTCAATATACCTTGCATTAAATATCAATAACTCATCTTGTGAATCAATAATGCCCTCAATTGACCTCACTGAAGTAAAACCCTCTTCATCAAAAACTTTCGATTCAGCAGAAGAACACAGATTTTGCGTCGCGGATTTTGCTTTCGATTTTGCTTATACAGATCTTGAAAAATGAAAGTGATTTTATCTCAAACCCCTTTTTACAGTTGTTGGGTCTTCTATATACATTCTACAATGCTAGTACGACGATTTATAAATAATTCATTGTATCTGCAGAGAAAACGGTGGGGAGTGAGAGAGGAATAAAAGTAAATGTGATAAGGAGAGACAGGAAGATACAGAGTGAAAGATGGGCTCGAAAGAGGGCGGTCTCTTCCCTTCTCTAGACGGGCTCCGTCGAAATTCCTGAGCACACAAGATAAGAGAGCTGCGCCACCTGCAGCCACCTCGTCTTTGCAAATAAAATATCGTCTCTTGTCAACTACTACGGGGGCGGGAAAATATGGCAGGACGATATTCCAAGCAGGTACTGCAGCATGCATGACTGCGGCATTAGGTGTGCGTGAAGACATCACAAACTCAGCTGCCTATCTTCTACTTATCTAGCACAAGGTGTGAATGGAAGCACAGGTGAAGTCGGTGAAGTTTTCTATCACTCCAGCTTTTCTCATGATGATGATCGCGTACGATTATTTGGAAAATTTAGTGGAAAATTTGTAAAAGTAATCTTGTCACCTACATACTTTATAACTAAAAAGGAATATTTGTAATTTAAATCCATAATCCTAAGTCTGGACACGTATTACACCAGCTGCTCTACTTCCTTTTTCAAAACTTCCCTCCATGCCTTATTCATAAAAACTAGGATCAAATCGATAAAACATTTATAAATGCAGCCTACGTACATTCTCAAACTCATATAAATATGAGTATATAAATATGTTTAAATAAAGACATAAACATTAGGTCAATTTTGTGATGAAAAGTATCGAGAGGTCTTTTTTGGCTGACATTCGACATTTTTGATTATTATATTTCGTAAGAATCGTTATGCAAGAATGCGAACTCGCAGGGATCATTTTTCCAGAAGCAGGAAGATGATGATGGTCTTACACGTCGCGGATATACAATGTGCGAGTACCATGTACGATGCACATATCCACGTTTGTCTGTAAGGTTCAACGATGCGCAGCATAAAATGCAGAGCAGAAACACGAAAATAAGAGCGACGTCGTCTTTCTCCATACGATATATTCCGGTTGAATAATAAAAAGCAAGCTTCTTCAACTCCCCTCACTTCTCCTTTAGCAAGAACGAACTAGTTTTTTGAATTCTCACTTTTTATTTATAAATTATAGATAATACGAGAGGTTGATTACTTTCGAAATCTTCTGTACACCCCCTTAAGAAATGTTTTGAACATTTAAAGTCTGTTGGTAATCTCTTAAAATATTTTGGAACCCCTTCGAAATCTTGAATTTGACGTACATTAAAAATTTGAGTTTTATGAAAGAAAAGTTAAATAATCTTATTTTAAGTCAAGTTAATAAGTCAAACTTCTCTCTATATTGCTCGCTGCTTTTCAACGAACTTTTGATTTATATCCAGCTTAAATCTTTAAGCTTATACCAGAAATCCTCAAATCCTCTTCAAATCACCTCAAATCCTATAAATTTCAACTAAAACTTTAACTAGAGACTTCAAAATATTTCCGATAATACATGAAGTTTATTTAAATTCAAATCTAAGATGTTTATTTTTTTTAAAGAGTTCTAAACTTTTTATAACACCTTTTTTTATTATACTGAAGGTATAAGAACAAAGCTCATAATGTTCTGTTCATTTATATAAAGCATATAAAAAAAGCCGAATGTTTGTCTAATTCCTAATTTCTGAAATTTTGCTATCCCTCGGGCAAGGTCGGGTAAAATTTTGCTATTAATATATATATATGATTATATGAGGGCAAGCCATCGAAATGGAAGATATCGTTCCTTTTTGGAATTACAAGATCTGGGAAGCGGGATGTGTCCAATTATAATTCTTCCTCTTTCTTTCCGCTTTTTCTCTCTAGAGTAGATTACACCAGAAGATGTTTGAAAATGCGTTTCACGTTTTAGGGCTGCCATCAGGGAGTCTTGGCAATCTACGGACGAGAATCCGCTCGAGAAAGCAGACTTATTATATTTCTTTTACTCAGGTCATTGCAGTTAGTCTCAGAAAAATATAAAACTAAGAACTCGTAGGTGTTATTGGGACTATTCTCTTATCAAAATTCATAAGCGATTCCTTTGAGCACTGATTGTGTATATCTTTGTAATGTCAACAATTTCTAGACAGGTCGTAATTTATTTTATAAATAATGTCCCTTTGTCCGAAAGTATAGAGGATACGGTATTAATTTCACGAATAAATTTACTTATAACACAGAAAACTGTAATTAAGTACAAGTTACAAGCTCTCGTGTCAATGACAATCTTTTACATCTGATTTCGTTTGTGACCTGTATTTATAATACAAGATCTAGAATTAATATATAGCGTGTATATATGTATCTATATATATATATATATATATATACATCATTTGAAAATTGCTGCCTGCGTGTATTATCCTCACAAATCTGTCTCTTATTCTCATAAAACTGTCACAATAGTTTATAACGTCAGTTAGTCACGTGATACTTTCATAATTCTTTAGGCTTAGAGACTAGAAGCTTTTGTTTATAGAGTTTATAGAATGCAAGATAGTCTCATGCCAGCACACACACGAAATCATGCTGTTATTTTAGTCTTTCTTCGACTAATTGAAGACGTTAAGCAATGTGCAAGTCAGTGTTTCTCATAGAATTTGAGTGCACATATATGCTCAGGTTCTTTGGTCTCGGTTCACGATTATACGCATTACCGGTATAGCGTGCTACCAAAGAAAGACACGCAATGAAAACCAGGAAGGTAAAAGACATTTTTTCCATTCATAGAAACGGAAGTGCGATTCTTGAAGAATGCAGCAGGTAACGAATCGGTTTATAAACCTTAAAAAATAAAATTCCTTTATTTATACGTTCGTGCTGAGACTTACTTGTGAAAGAGAGGTGGTTCGTGAATGAGCAGGTGAAAATCGTTTTCTGAAGAAACCTCCCGATCTCGATGATGGACGGCACATTTGAAACTCCGAGTCCTTTTTCCACTCATCTGCAACACAAAAATGATTGAAATTAAATTACCAGCCATGGTTTAATCAAATCAGTTTTTAATCAGTTTTTAAAAACTTGATCTTAAAAAATATAATTCAAGACTTTAGAATTATACAATTGGAGGAAAAAAAACAATAAATTTCTGACGTGAATAACTAACATCTTCCTTCCATTTCTTGGTAATCTCGGGGAGCATAAAATGTGGAATAAAATTTTTCCGAATACTTCTTACGGACTAAGCCAGATAAAGCCTAGCTCCATCTGCAGAAGCTTCTTCATCAGCCATTATGTATCCAACGACGCAAGATGTCCACTTGGTATACTTCTAAAGCTATATACAAACTACCTATTCACCCTGTAATATTATTCTGTGTACGTGTAGGATTGTGTGCGTCTGCTTTGGCCAGTCCTTATAGAGTTCTAGACCGCTCAGGATCTTAAAGCAGAGGGTACGTTGTGGACGGCGATAAACTCGGAATAAACGATCGAGATTAATAGAACGACCTTATCGATCGATTCGGTCTCATGGAGCCTCGTAAATCCAGGTCCAAGATTTACTTACGCGAATTCGCCGCACCGGTCCTCCTTATCCTCATCCTCTCCCTTATTCTCAGCTATAATTTCATTGCCAATAAACCATGAGATAGATAGGAATCGTTATTGGCTAGAAATACGCACCATCAAGTGTTCTTATATGTATATATATATGGTTAGATAGGACGGATTTCGAAGAAAGGTTTCAATTAATAAAGAGTATACAAATTAAATAAATAAATGGCTCTCAAAGCCGAAATCCAATCGGTTCAATAACAAAAACAAAATTCAAGGACTATTCAAAGTTGCCCGGATCGGATAAAGTGTCGTTAAATTCAATCAATCAAGAATCTTAAAGATTACAAGAATTATCTTAACATTTTTTTAAATTTCATTAATTTCAAAGAATCCTTGAAATTCCTTGAAATCTTGAAAAATTCATTATATTATATGTAATTAAGCTTCTTGAAAGCTTTTGTTTGCTGAAAAAGAGAGAGTCTACTTATATTAAAATAAAGACAATAACAAAAGCTCGAAGATGAAAAAGTGGACACACTCTGATTATCGTAGAAATATATCAAAGAAAAATAATGATTCTGCCTGAAACAAACATAGTGTGATCAAAGGAAAAAAGTTTTGATTGCTTCATTTCGAAATACACACAGAAAAATAATGCATACCTCTAGAGAGAAATGGTAAAGAGAATTCTTTCTTAGTCGAACACAGAAACAATTTCAATTCCTCTGTTCCTCAAAGAAATAGTTATACCGGAATGTGAACCAGTATAAGACGGCACGGTACACCCTTGGAAAGGATTGTGCAGATTATCCGGTCCAGCTTCAGAAAATCCAACGTTCACATTTTCGTCATTCGAGGTAGTTTGCATACAATACAATACAACACAATACAATGGATGGATGGCTGCTGATCTCTTTTTCAAGCTTATGTATTTTTCAGCAAAGGCTAGCATTCGACCTCTCATATTCTACCCCTTAAGCAGATTTTCCTCCAGTGTAGGAAATATTACTAGGCTTAAAGTGAAATAATAAAAGTAGACATGACAATTCAAGTCTCAGCGGGTAAAAAGGGAATTTAAACAGTTATTTTTGGGGACCAGTTTTCTTTTCATATTCCCTTTTTTACATTCTTATCAGGGCAGGAATTATATTTATGTATTTGATCCCGCCTTTTTTTCAGTAGGTATATTTATTCACGTTTTGAGCCCTATTTTCCATTTCATATTTTATATACATATATTTCTCTGATATATCCTCAATAGACTAGGAGCGAGTTTCCATTAACGCGAAAACAGGAATTAAATCCGAGTCCATCCTCGTAAACATTCCTGTGGATGGACAGGAGTTTAATTCGATTAGGGTGCGATCATCACATCCCTCGGTCGTTCGGTGAACTCTGTACAGTGAATTTTCCGGCCTAGGCATTATCACAGTTTGCTTCGATTCGGTTGGGCACGATACGAGTTGGGCAGAATCGTCTCCCGCGTGAGTAAACGAGCTTTTGAATTACCTCTGGCTCGCCGCTTTGGTCGACTAATGGCTCGGATTAAATTATGTTCGACTGTTTACCTCGATGTGGCTTGCTCTGCAGCAACGTCAGCTCTAATTGAAATTCTTTCACAGATCTGCTACCTACTGAAAACTCCATTGGCTTGGATCATTTGGTTACTGGATTGCAGCAATGCCAATAATAATTCTAGTTGCGACATCACGTATTAAAAATAAATTACATTGATTATATGCTACAAAGTGTGGGTCATTTTTCTATATCTGCAACTTTTGAAAAGTACTTTTTGCGATATTAGTTAGTTAAAAAAGAAAACACCTTGAAATTGCTAATATGTAAATTCTCATTACCCAGATTTTGAAGTGATTCACAGTAAACGAGGTTTACAAATTTATTTATCTTAACAGCTTATTTTAAGAGTAATTTTTAAAGAGAAGGAAACGAGGAAAAGGTGATGAAAAATAGTAAAAGGAAAGAGGAAGTGGAGCATCAGACTCAAGAAAAAAGGCTTTTCGCGAGTCGATGGTCGAGCTCTAATGGAACGATAAAAAAGATTAGGGTGCCGAGAGGATCGTTAAAACGAAACGAGCCAACACACCGGACCGAGGTGCTTTCTTTTCTCCCTCCTTGCTTTTCGTCTAAGACCCTGGCATAAATGTATAAGCGTCACTAGCCGCGGAAAAGAAGCAACGAGGTTTGAAACTGCCGATGCCGATCGTATAAGACATCGACGTTGATGCTAAATTTTAATATGCTAAAATATCGATGAATAGAAACGACTTGAGGTAGGATGAACATAAATGCCATAAAAATGATAAATTAGTGAACTTGACATTATCGATCTTGCCTTTCATGGAAAGTGATGCACGATCCTGACATTGTGACATATCATTAGAAAAAGTGAATTCGAATTGTAATTAATGTCATGTGAATTCATTTTACAGAATCGACTTCTTATTCAATGAGATAACTGGGATGATTGATAGTCTTTGCATATTGAAAGTTTTATTCAAGAGTTTCTCGAAACTTGAAATACTTGGAAAATGAACGTAATCTCAATCTCAAGATATGAATTAATCCATAATGTTTCATTAAAACAGCTTTAAATTGTTAAGTTCTTGAATAGTTGAGGATCTCTGATAAATGTAGGTGAACAACCGAAGCTATTTGGCCAAAGGATGTTTGAATAACCCCATCGTGTATGGAGCTCCATTTATAGTTGGTAGAGGTAACTTTAACGCGATTGGATTCTGCACGAAATGTATATTACTATACGGCGATTCCATCGGGCTTTTAATTAGAAAATACGAATTGATATCAATTGACTTCGAGATTTCGAGTGTGCAGATCGTTTTCACGTATAGAGTTCTAATGAACAAGGTCAGTGAAAATCATTTTCAAACCCCACTTTATTGCATCCTATGAAAATAGCAGAGGCAATTAATGTACAAAATTGTAGACTGAACCGATATTAATTCTCATTTAAGGCACCACTGCATTGATTACAGATTTCAACTAAAAATACCAAAAGATAGATTGTTATCAAAGGTCATTGAGAATTTTTTTTTGTTTTTAGTATTTGTTGTAAATCTAAAACACATCCTTGCGTTCAAATCGTCTATTGTCACTTCTGGTCTCATTTGCGAGAATGAGAACGGGTTTTCGCTCGGATTGATGTCGGGGGCGCGGTTATAAACGCGCGAGCTGTTCGGTTTACATCAGGACAGGGAGGGCCGAGCTTAATCTGTGATGTAGGACGAACCGAAGCTAGTGAGATTTAGGTCAGGGGATAACCAAGACTGATATATGCACATTGATTTTAAATTGTACAGTTGTCTACAGAATGTTTCAATGTAAATTGCTATACCTATATCTAACATTTTTAATCAAAGCGATTGAATGGATTTTTTTCCCACTTACAATATGACCGTTATATTAAGACCAATAATTAATAAACAATTGTTTTATAACATGAAGCTTCAATCCTTCGACTTTGTTAACATGGAATGTATTTAAAATTTTTTTAAATAATTAATCATGTATCGGAGGCATGTGCAACTGATAATTGCTGCTGAAATTCTATTGTTCGGTTTCTGTTCGCATTGACAGATTTGCAGCACATACATAGTTGCAGATATCAGCTTAACTGCATAAAACAGTTGCTGCGGGACAAAGGGTCGTTAGTGGCACATACTGCTGCAGGCTTTGATGTTACATACATGCGAATGTTGAATTTCCCTCATGCGAAATGTCGAAATTAGGCGAGTGTGTAGATACGCTGCAGTAGATTTGTGAATTCAGTTTCTTCTTCTCCTCTCACTCGATTTCTACCTCAATGCAGCATAATCCGAATATTTTCTGTCGTCCGGCGAGTTTTAAACTTCTAACTTAATTTAATTATTCTACCTTGACGCTCCCCCCATTCATCAAATTCATTTCTTCTTTATGAGAGCAAAACTCGTGCTTTACGTGAAAAACGAGTATAAATCTGATTTATTTCATGCAACGATTTGTAGGAAGAGTGATATTGTGAAATATATAACTATTTGAAACATCCTTTCTCGCAAACAAGGAAAATAAGCTTTTATATTTAATATTATTTATTATAGACTAACTTTTTTGAAATAATCTTTTGCGATCTAGCTGTTAATTATTGTTTTCTAGAACGAGTAAAGTGCGTAAGGCTAATAATATTACTTGTGACCTAGTCCTCGAAGAACCGATAAGAACCTTCTTAAGAAAGTTTTTCTTTAACGACCGCCGAGACGAAAGGCGAAGGGACACCAAACGCAATTTCCCGTGACAGGCGTAGGTCGGACGTTTCCAAGGAAATTGCCAGTAGTTATCGAAAAAAGTGACGGTTCCAGAAACAGCTAACTGGTGTTTGTGGTGTTCTGTGTTACGTTCTGGAAACAACCTGACTGCATGGGTGACATGACGTAAACGAAGATAATAAAAAACGGAATGCGAATTCACTTCTAGCAAATTCAATCTATTTTATGTGACTATAGTGATAGAAGATATATATTGCTCTGTTCCGAATAAACAAATTTTTAATAAGAAGAGTATAAAACTATCTCTGGTATATTATATATAATTTTCTTATTTTATGATCAAAGCATAAAGTATTTTTATACTCTTTCCCCATTTTATATGGTAAAGTATAAAGTACTACACTAATGTTTAAGAAAAGTAAAATATACTGTGACGCAAGAAAACTATTTTAAATTAAGTGCCTCAAGACGATCACAAATTTTCTTCTATCTATCGAAGAGGAAAGATAACGGGTCGTGAGCTTCAGCCAGGTTCGATCGACCTTCTATGTACTTAGGCAGATTTTATGTAGATTGTGTCGCAGATGGTACGTAATCTGGGAACGATGTGTTTTGCAGGTTTACCCTCTTATCTATCGAAAGTAGAATAATATATCAATGAAGGCATCTCACGCTTTTGTAATTCCATATTTTACTAGAATCATTAGTTTATACTTGAGTAATTGAATCAACAAATTATTAGAAAGTGGAAATAAAGTTAGTAGAAACAACTGATGAAAAAGACTAAACAAAATTACCTTTTGTCCTGTACAACTTTATCTTTGTTTGTCAAACATCTTACACTATTCACTATTAAAAATGTAAATATTTTATTCGAGAAATGTACTATTTTTCTTTCTGCCTCTTGAAGTATTTATTCAGCGTGAGTGTGCGGACCACTAAAAGCTTTTAAAAAGTTAAACTTCTTCGCGAATCACGTCAGCAAAGCTTTTTACTTGGATTTACTCGTTAAATGTAAATTTACTATCTATATAATAAATTTAACTGTATGATTTTTATTAGAAAAGTTGAACAGTTGCACCTAATTTGGAAATGTCTATCAAACTTAATTTCGTCTCGGAAAAAATGTATTATACTTGCAATTTCTGTGAGTTCCTGACCAATGAAATGCAAAAGTAGCAGACGAGTAAACTGCTCTCGAGTTGAATCTATTATTCAAATTAAAATCAACTTAATTTAACTTCAACAAAGTAAAACCGTCCCTCGCTGACGATAAGAGGAAGAAGTCGTGGCCTGGTGCACTATGTACTGACAGAGTTCCAATTATGAACACTTAAACTAACGAGCTAGCAACCTCTTGACGTTACTGTCAAACTACTTTCGCAAAGAGCAACTATAATCCATATTAATAAAGAGTTTGTAGGATAGAAGTATACTTTGTTGAACGTGTTTCCTGTGTGATGCTTTCATCTGTTGTTCATCTACTCCCGTCACTGAATTTGATGGATCGAATTGAACAAAAAGCTTTATACTCTGCTTTATTTTTACTTCATTCTACTCAGTCCTACAAACTTTGTATATATACAATTTCCTTATATCAATATCGTCAGATCACACAATAATTAAAGTATTGATTGGCACTGCAAGACTAAAAGATTTTGATATAAAGATCGAGATCTTTCTGGGGAGAATCAAGGGTCCTCGATCGGAAATTGAGTTTTCGGGTCCGGGCTCAGTCGGGCCATGAGTTTCATCATCGATCTGGGCCAGGATTGGAAATTTCTGCATTAAATTTACGCCGGAAGTGGTTTCTAGGCATCTCCGAATGTAATAAGTTCGAATTTGCATAACAGAGCTTGCCAGGTTATTGTACCTGATGCAAGCCAGGCTTTCCCACCACCCTAATTTTCTCCCTAGTGAATTCCCTGCTTCAACTCACCAACCTTCTCTAAAGGTCTATCTGGGTCTAACGGCTGCATTGTGCGAGACTTGGTACAATGTGCATCACGTACGCTGGCTAAGAGAATCGCGCGCTTCGCGACTTGTCCCCTTTCGTCCTCGTCGTTTCATTTAATTTCGAGTTTGTAGGTAGGTACCTACGTGGAGCAATTAGAAGTCGGCTCTATAGGACTTGAGAAGTCCCTGAATTGGTATAGCTTTGGTAGTTGGATAGGTAGGTTCGTTTACTCCTCACGATCGTCTCGAGATTCTATCTCGAAACGACGCCGTCTTTAATGCGTGACTAGGGTCAAGATGAGCTTCCTGCTTTGGAAACTGAATCCTGAAAATTACTATGGCGAGTGTCAGTGAACATAATCACAGAGAAAGCACTTCCGTTTCATCCTCGCTTCGTTATCGTGGACTACACCTTTTTATTTCATTTTTTTTTATCGCGTCGCAATTAGCAAGTTCTTCTTACATTCATCCTGATTCAAATCTAGCAGATGCATAAAACGAATCATTAAAATGCATCCTACGAGTAAGCAATGCATTTTAAATTTTCGCTTGTGAAATAACGGCTTATTCACAGGGTCGAGCAAAAAGAAAGTAATGTACGAAGATTATTTATTTACTTAAACGAGCCCGAACGTATATATATATATATATATTTGTATATTCCTGCAGAAAAAAATATAGTGCAGTGATTGTTAGCCAACAGGCAATTTTGCATATGATTTTCATTTGAAATTACATTTTTCACCATTTCAGTGAACGAACCACTCGTCAGATAATTTTGTACAAAACTGAGTCGCCCAGAGGTTTGCTCATCAACGAGAGTTTCCGAGTTAAAAGGCAGTGAATAAAAATTAATTGCGCCCTCGAAGTGAAAAAAAGCTTTGCATATTTTATCCAAGATGTATCTCAACTTCAGCCTTTGGTATATAAAGGAGAAATTTCAGATAGTTTTAGATTTCAGGTTTATTACAGAAAGTACATCCAGTTTAGAGTTGCGAATTGGTTAGCAATCTAAATAAGAAAACTTTATCTCTTTCACGAGCGTTAAATTTAATTTAAAGTTTACTTCGCATAAGCAGTAAAAACGTACTGTAGATCTCTCTCTTTTTACCTTTCTTTGTGTAATTCGTGTCTGAACTCAAAAAATTATTCGTTAGAAACTGCAGAAATTTACACTCATTACATAAAAAGTATATAACTCTGCGATATAAAAAATCTAAAACCTAGTATCCTGATTGAGCTGTAAAACTGATGAAGATCGGTCTATTCTCTATCGGTAATAGTCAAAGGAGTTTTCTAATTCAGTAATTATAGCCAAGCACACGTTATTATTCATGGGCGGTCTCTGGATCGATGGTTCGTGTAACAAGCGGATGGACGTTACACTGCTGCTCTCTTCAAATATTTTCTTCGTCCACAATTGCCGCTCTACAATTTGAATCTCGCTAAAACGATGCCAGGAAATACTATCGTGAAAAGTAACAACGACCGTAAAATCGATTACAATGATGATAAATATTTGATTGCACTAAGTGGTGGTTCCGATTCCACTCAATCTTTATGTGGTGGACCAAAAACAATGTATATAAATGTAAAATTTCAGAGAGAGATTTGGAACTTCATATATTTTATCGCTTGACAGATGTGATTTGATGCCATCCATAAACCACGTGAACATTTTACGAGGTATGGTAAAATTCCACACTTGTCCACAAGGAGGACGCAAAATATATTGAAATCAGTCAAGATACTCTCGAGATATATACGAATTGTTTACATATATCGTGCTTGTACAGCGTTCTACCCAAATATACCTATATTTTCATAAAATATCAAAAACTCACGTGGACAGAACAGGGGGATGGGGGAGGGTTTCGTCAAAATTCCCCGTCTGTCCACAAGAGGGTAAGGGGGGGTCGAAAAGTGATGAAAAATTGTCCACATGGTTTATGGATGGCCCCTTTAAAATCTGCGACAGAGGATACTCTTTTTCTGTCTGCGGCCTATGGGTAATAACGCGCGTCGTGCTACCGCAGACTCTTTAACAAAGAGACTGAAAAAACTCGATGGTAAAAAAGTATACCAACTTCCGTGACACATCATTTGCAGACACTTGAACGTCTATCCCGATCTCTTTTATAATCTTTTCATTACTCTGTTTCATTGATTTTAAATTTCTTAATCTTTACAATGCTCTTTTAATCTGAATCAGGAAAATTTCGCTGATTTTCAACTATAAGTATATACCACTGAGTCAATTAGTGGTGTACATGAATGCTGTTTTTTACCCTCTTCATTTTCAAAGCAGCTAACAAACAAAGTAAATGGATGGTGAATCGCGTTAAAGTTGTTAAAGAAAAGACGAGAAAAGCCTAACGTATGAGTAGGTTTTATGTACGTAACTGGAGAGCGTAATCTTGTGTATACCAGCCAACCACAGTAAGTAGAGAGTTGCGGTGGAGAAAATGGGATAAAGAAATTCGAAAAATCGCGCGGGAGGGAAAAGCCGGAACGGACGGCTGAAAATTTAATTTCGACGATCCTAAAAGTCGGAGAGCTTGCACGTCTACCACGATTTACGAGATTACGAGTGCTGCAGGTAATAACGCGGAAAAATTCCTGGCGTTTCATCTACACTCTTTATATTTCCGTTTCTATCGAATTTGAACCTTCACTTCGCAGGTATTCGATCATATTTTAGATCATACCCTTCAGTGTTTATTCTCCCGATTCTTTTGGTATTTTATTAAACTGCAACATTAAAATCAAAAATGATGAATTCTACCGTAACATCTAATCTTGTTAGGGGAAAAAAATGAATAAAATCCTATGATAATCGCATTTCTCCTCCCAGCTGGAATTGAATTCATCAACTGCTTACTTAATCTTCCCTACCGAAGATATCGATTTATTGCTTGAAAAACTGATAATATTTTTAAAGCATTTATTTGTCATATATCTAAAACTTGTTCACTTAAGAAAAGGAGCAGTACTTAATAAATTTAATTAAGAGGGCCAAATATGATAAATATACAGTGATCTGTGTTATCTTGTCTTTGTACAATGCGGGTCACTTGAACAGGTGTCCTCACACCTGGTGAAGCAGAAAAATGCAGTTCAATGACCTTCAATCCCTCGAGTCACGAGACACTGCATGAGGGGCACGCGAACTCTTGGGCAAAATTTTCATTCCTCACACTTGCATAGGAAATCACAAGCGGCTTGTCGAGTAATTTCTCTAGAATAGGTGAAACTTATTTCTTAAGTGCAAAGGTCGGCAGTAAAGGCCACAACGAACTTTAGAACTTCTAACTTTCTTGCTTACCAATCTCGCCCCTGTCTAGTTTCTCTTGGGAAATAAATTCGCAGAGACAAGAAGATTTCACGGTGTCCTAAATGCGACAAATGTTGGTCGGAAGTAAAGGTTAAAGTCTGCGTTCTAATATATATATAAATATCTTAATAATATCCAGAGTGAGAAATCTGATTTAAATTTGAAGGGAAGATCAGGAGGTTGAGATTCGAAGACATGATGAATTGGTCCGTCGGCAGCAGGAGCGAGTACTCGAAACAAATTGAGTCATAGGAGAGAAGGCGAATGCTACATAATTAACCCTATTACTCTCGGCCACACTTTTTTGCACGAAACCCTCCAGCACCTTCTCTTCTCGACCTTCCGACGCGATGAGAGCGGCTAATAGCTTTTGCTGGAAAGGGACGAGCTTTCAACAAGAACGTAGGTACGTACTTCAAGATACTTCTTGTTTCTCCACCCTTTCCACCTCATTTTCCCCACCTTTTCCCCTCTTCTTGGTAAAACATCACATACCTGCACCGCGGTGTGCCGAACCAGTCTCCCATGTTTCAGAATTGCAATTGCCAAAATCTAGAAATGAAGCGGCCACTTTTTTGCCCGAAAACCCAGACGAGATGCGTGGATGGTAAAGCACTCGACCTGCGCCACTCAAATTACTAATTTCCTGTTACGGACAAGAGGGTGGTCTACTGTAGCCAATTAATTTGCCAATAACCTTTTCACTCAAATTCGAATATTCTCTCCCAAGTGTTATGACCTGATTTCCGCTAATAGAATAATAATTCTTGTTTTCTCTGCCATAGTCATCTCCTTTTTTTATTCTACCTTCTCTCCGTGGTAGAATTGCTTTCTAAGTGGAGCTAAGTTTTCATAATCTTCATTTTTTCAAGCTTATTCAAGCTAGCTCAGGACTTTTAACTTCACAAACTGGATAAAGCGTTTTAAACTTAAACTCAAATATATTTTGCTCATCAATTATACTGCACCACTATTAGTATCTTATCAAGATTTAATCAAATACTTCCATAATGCCACAGGAGCTTTAGCGGAATATGATTTTGCAAAGTTTTTGTATCCATAAACTTTGGTTTCTCATTCCTTACAACTTTTCAACGAGCGGAAAACCCTGACGTGCCTGATTCACTTAACACGGAGCAAAATAATGCACTCATGTTGAACTTAGTAGAGCGAAAAATGAAGCAGTTAAAATATATGAAAATGCGAACTTATTTCTCTCTATCTTATGGATTTTTTTCTCATTTCGTGAAACATGTCTTCTTTTTCATCTATTCTTTAATCAGAGACCAAGTGAGCCGATGCAGAAGATGCGGCATTGGAAGCAGAAATAAGGAAGCGTAACAGAACGGAACCGTGAGTTGGACGATAAGTTGGGTCAGGTGAGGCTTGGTTTCGTCGCCCTCTGTACACAGAACAATTGCAAGAGCAGGAGCTCTATAAAACCGAAGGTTAAGTAATTATTGCGGCGCGATCGTTCGACTGGAGAACAGGTGTTTCCTTCCCGCTAAGCTAAACCGCCCTCTTATCCAGGCCACCGACCTTAAAACGCATAACTCGATGATCTAGTTGGCATGGTATTTGCCCCACGCCTTTCCTATTCCATCAACCATACCCGTTGGGAAATAGTGTTTAAACGTTTTTAAAAGTATCACAAAGATATTTTATTACACCAAAAGCTAAAAACTATTACATGAAAACTAGAATTCTATACAATTCCACGTAGTTTCCTCAAAACATGGAAATACTCGTATAATTCCAGGTACAACTCCAGGAGGAATTCCTTAATCCACATGGAGTTTTACTCAGATTTTCACGTCGAAGTTTCCACCTGGGTAAGGGTTTAACCACCATGTGCATTAGGTAGATTTACTATTGAATTGAATTATATGAATTAAGGATATAAAGGCTATGGTAAATTAGTCGCTTTTTATTTTATTCACAACCCTTGCATGTTTTCGTCGTCACTTTTACTATATGTATATATGTAGGTAGACCCGGAAGGGAGTTAACGTTGCTAATTAAGATAGCTGCTCACGTTTCACTGATAAACACCAACTAACTCGATGTTCCCTTCAAGTCGTAAACCGATAATTCCAGGATCTAGGTTTTTGCACAATGATAAACGAGATTCCGGGTTATTTAATTTACTTTTGATACTTTTGCGATTAGACCTTGAAATAATGCTGAAATTTTGATGAATCGTTTCTGCTAACTCGCAATACTTGCTATTTTCGGATGCGAAAATTCAGGTCGACCTGAATTTATTAATTGTTAAAAATGAGGAAATACTGATCCTTTATGAGATCCCCTAATACAACTTTATGCACAAGATCTTATCGGGTATCCAGAAAAATGAACCTGATCGAAATCTTCGAAAGGAACTTTGTACTTTCGACTTCTAACGTTTTTTAATAATTCAAAAGTGTATTTCTACATTATCGAGTTTCCGGATGGATGGACTGGTACTGAACAAGAGATAGGAATGGATACCATATCCACACGGTATCCACGATAGAATTGTAGAAGGACGCAGGCAGACGGGTTAGAGGACAGGTGGATAGTGAGCAAAGCGTTGCGAGGGGTTGGTGGAGGAGGCAGTGAGTATTCGTGCAGAACGGCAGGGATTCAAAGAAGCTCGATCGCACGGCTTCCTTCCTACGTAGAATGGAAAAAGTTGGTCATGGTTGGTCGAGACGAGGAGGGGGATTGGGGGCTGGGGGCTGGAAAGGGTGGAATCGAGGAAAATTTATGAGAGCGGTCCATTGAAAATCCACCGGTTGAAGTTTCACCGACGACCGCAGGCGGCGCGATCGGTGAAATAATGTCGTCCGGTATACCGATGACGTATATATGCATGTGTATACACGTTATACGCGCCGGAACTTTCGACCGGGACTCCATTTCCGGCGGTCCTCGACGCGGTTAATCATGAAGGAAAGCGGTGTGTGTGTGTGAATATGCGTCGGTGGTCGTTTGTATGCGAGAATGCGGGGGAGAGGCGATCGTGTTGAGTTATCGATTTCTTGGGTAACCAATATGATCGTGGTGCGATTTTGTGAATAAATGGAAAGTCTGCTTAATCGAATTGAAAATGGTAGAAGCTTCATTACAATGGACCATTAACTTCAACCCAGAATGCAATTTCGCGCGTAACATATGTATGCACAAAAATCTAGCCAGAATTCCATTTCACGTCCTTACTCGTATACAAGAATTTTTATACTTTTCAGGTTGGATGTTATGAATCAAGAGATGCAATTTTTCTCGTTTCTAGTCATAGCAAGTAAAAATAAAACTGGTTTCAATTTTGAAAAGTAGAGCATTTTTCTCTGATTTGAATTTATGGATATCTTTCTATAATTAAAAATGTCGAAGAAGTGAAATTAGAATATGGGAGAGCTTTCATACTCGAGCTAGTTTTCTTCTTCCGTTTTCTCCTCGAAATTTATTTTATTCTCTTGATTTCCGTTATCCGGTCGAGAGGGCATAATAAATTAAACTTTCCGGCAGCAGGGGAATTCCACATCGTCGACGCGAGAACTTCTCTTTTGGAGGATAAAACCTGTCCGACGTATAGCTGGTTGGAGTTAACCAAGCTTCGCCAAAGCTGCTCTTCACCCCTGCTCAAACTTCTTTCTTCACCACAGATAGAACCATTTCAATCTTGATATTTTAATCTACAAAAGTTTTGCAGCTGTGTGATGTTCGTAATATTCGCTAAAATATGGAAGATCATTTGTCAAAACATAAAACACAAGCTCGACTGCATAATTATTTTTAAATTATCTGTCTGTCTACGTAAAAAACGAAAATAACTCATTTGACATTATTTAAGTGAATTTAGGCGCAAATTACTTTCTTTGAAGGTCATCAGCGACTCACTTCATTCCTGAAATAGTCTTTGTACTAATAATACCGTTTTACAGCTTTGATTAATATGAAATTTGATCAATGATATAGTACTTAATTGTTATTACTCCTAAATATGTATGTACCTGAAGTACAGACCGGGGCCTGCAAGAAGCAAGAAGCCGACTATTTTTATTTATATATCGTAAAAAAAGAATTATCTTTCGTCTGTTGTGGGGTTTAATCGTGGAATTATTCTGAAATTTTTATTAAAGAATAGGAGATACTTGATTTGATGATACATTTCTGCATGTATATGTAAATATCGGCAGCATATCATTCTATTGATATGCTGGGCCAGTAAGTGAAATTGAACTGTGAAAATTCCACCACACCTGCTTTCTTTCCATGTCGAGAGGCGCATCGATAAAACGAAGTTGCAAGATATAAACGATCGTAGAAGAGGCGGGAAGGTATCGAAGGGTGAAGGAACTCGCGTCCATCAAAATCGCATTTGAATGAAAAATGTAAGAAGGAAGGAGATATCAGCGACGGGTGAGAAGAGGGCAGATAAGTACCTTCTAAAGTCTAGCCTAACCTATGTGGAAATGATTCACCGTTGAGTAGTGGCAGGCAGCTGATGTATATCATCGAAGGGATCTTCAATTCCTCACAATATATCCATTTTGCAATGCGAATAGTACTCTTGGGAGATGCTCGATTTCGAAAATATAATTTACAGATGAGTATCTATTCCTTCCAATTTCCATCTCATCTTTTCTATTTGAAAACCGATGTGAAATATGAGAAGTCTCAGAAGAGAGCCTTTGTTTATTTTATACGCAAATGGTGTGATACTACTGAGTTGCCGAAAATGAGGGTACAATATTTGAATACACAATAAAACAAAATTGCAAACTTGATTACTACAATAAATATTAAGAATTAAATTTGAGATTGAGCAAGATTCGTGGATAAACTCGAGATTATTTCTAAGTTACGTTTGCAATTAGAAGATACTGGCAGAATCTGTAAATTAATTGGGAAGATGGTTGTAAAAGTTAATTTGGTAGGTGGCCACTAGCCGAGGGCGAGTAGTCGTTTGGTACAGGTGGTGCAGAAACCTACCCCACTCAAAAGGATAGTTTGTGGTTAGAGAGAGCTGAGAAGAAGAGGACAAAAGAGATAGAGATGCAAATAAACATAAAGGGAGAGAGAGAGAGAGAGAGAGAGAGAGAGAAGATAAAGGAACTTACATATTGGATGTGCTACAAACCAGGGTGCAGAATATTACTACTCTTACACAGGATCTACAATCACCATACCCTCTAAGAAATGAACTGCACTTGTCGCTTTATTTAATAACAATGCACATTCCAGTGTATTTAATTAGGACTTATACTTTCTACAGGAAACATTCCCTCCCCCTTTTCCCACCACCCTTCCACTCATCCCTTTCTCCTTCATATTTCCATTGTCTGTCATCTTTCATCCTCCTTCCTCTTTCCTACTTCTTCAAGCTACATCATTTTTCTCCCTTCCTCCTTTCACCATCACCTTTCCTCATTCCACGTGTCATCTTCCCTTTCCTTCTTCAGCCCCCCTTCCTCCTCTTTACTTTGTCACATTGCCTTCTCTTATATCGACACTAGCTTCTCTTCCCATCCTCTTCCCTCGTCATTACCTCTCTCTTCTTACCAATTCCTCTTTCCACCTCCTCCGTCATCATCCTACTTCCTTCTTCCCCCTTTCTCCTTCCTCCTTCTTCATTTCCCTTTCTCTTCTTCACTTTATCCCTCTTTATCCACTGTCTACTCTTCTATCCACGTTAGCTTCTCTGATCATCCTCTCCTCCTACCTTTCCTCTCTTTCCTCTTCTTCCTTTCTCCGTCTGCCTTTCATCATCCTCTTTCCTCTTTTTCCCTCTTTCCCACAATTGTATTTCTAAATCATTATTGCGCATCTTGTCTTTTCCTGTCCATTCCATTAACTTCTCTTCCATACACGCTAACTCATTTACCCCTCACATCATCGCCTTCCACTCCACCTTTAAATCGACCACATTAAATCTTTGGTAGAAGATTGACTTATTTTCAGATTTTTGTATCCCACTTAATTTAATCGAATAGTATTGCGAGTATATCGAATAATGAATAAAAGTGTGTATGTAATAAACGTTACACAAAAATTGTTTTACGGGATGGAGAGTTTTTTTAGCGCAGGATACATTTATTTTATTACATAAAAAATTGATGTCTATTTGCAAAAGGTAGGACGGAAGTTCGATATACCCGTCGACGGAGCGACGAATGGTACCGGGTGTAGATTCGAGGGTCGTTTCATCGCGTCACAATAATTCATCGTAGAGAGAGAAAGAGAAATAGAGAAGTGTGGGAGAGAGAGTGGAAGAGAGATAGGGAGAGAGTGAGAGAGGAAGGATCTATATGCAACCGTAAACGGTACTCGCATGCTTTTGTACACTACGGATGTGTATTAATGACCAACGAGTTTAAAATACTCTCTCTCTCTCTCCCTCTCTCTAACCGAAGCGAGGAACGGCTCCCGTGGCACGGTTGAACTTTTTGTCCTGTTGGAGCAATAAATTCATGCGGCTCGCGGCCTATAAATCAGAGTCCATTTTTGGCGGAACTTTTGACAAGCCAATTGGGAATTGTTTGGTGAACGACGAAACATGACTGCGTATCGAAAACATCGCGGGCTACGTGGTTTCGACAGAAACTACTATCATTTGTTCATCAAAAAATCGTGATCCAAATCCGTCATCCTTTTACATCTCTCTTGTTTATTCTTTGCCTCATTTTTCTGAATTTATTTTTTTAATCCCTTTATAAATGACAGTTTTGCATTCATCAATAAAATAGATCTCAAATTATGTGATAGATGGCAACTTTCAATTTCGACAAAGGCAGTGTTGAAAATAGACATGGATACGGATCTTTTTGAGAGAATTTGTGAGAATAATTCTCTATCGTGCCTGAGGCACTCAAGAAGGCAACGACATTGCTTACAAAAGATGCGCTATCGTTCAGATGTTGAAAGCGAGTTCAAGCGCGCGAATGCCGCGAAAAGAACGAAAGAGAAAGAATCGTTCAGGAAGGTGAAAGCGAAATGAAAAAAAAGTGATTTGGGTTAGCGCCAGCTCTGTCGTCTCTACCGCCGTCGTCGGGGGTCCGTCACTTGGCGCCGCAATTGCAGTGATATGGCAGCATACAGTTGCCGTCCTTTCTCTCTTTCTTTTACTCTTACACTCTCCACATTTCTTTTTCTCTCTTTCTCTCTCTCTCTCGCTCTTTTTCGTCTCGATCATTCGACAAGACTTCTTTCTATATCCTATCATCCTCTTTTTCCGCTATAAATAGTCCCTCCAGACGACTGTGTGTCTGCTATATTGCGAAATGTGCAATGACCGACTGTTTGACGAGTTCTTCGTCTGCAGAACCGTCTCGACGACGATGAAAGCCTATATCCTTGACGGAAGATCTGTTTTCTTTAACACCTCATTATCGTCTTTCCAGAAAAAGAGCTTAAAATGTTTTACGAGCATCATTTACTCAGCATGAACATCATGACTTCATTGAAAAAACTGGTACAAAGAATCATCTTAAATGCTCTTTGAATCTCCAGTGAAATTAATTTGCGAAAGATTCAAACAAGAAATAAATATCCTTAACTGCAGAATAAATGTTTAATTTATTTCTTCAACGTCTTTTTGGTGTCTCACATTGCCAAGCAAATTTTAAACACGTAAACGATAAGATGCTATTCGTGTTGGTGTCATGAGTACCTACTATTTCTTTCCATATCAAGCTCCCTGTCTTTCCTGGGGGACCTATAACCGGAAGATGTACTCTAGATCTAGATCTAGATCTAGATCTAGAGTCAGACGAAATATAAAGATAACACACGGTGCCATATATATATACTCTTTATCTCGAAAACGGCAATTCGGATCAGATTCACAGGAACTTTAACAGTTGTAATAGAATATTATTGTGATTTTAAAACGACATATATTCAAAATCCAAAAAGTTGGTGCCCCAAGTTTTAAGAGTTTCGTTTAAACAAATTACAGCTGTGTGATATTATTCAAATTTAGTACAGAAAAAAGTGCAAATAGTACCTTCCATCCGAGTTCATACTAAATGAGACAAGCTTTGCATCTCCGTGGTATTTGCAAACCGTAATTTCGTGGAGCACGTTATGCGCTCAACTTGAGGCACACCAGGGAAACTACCGGCTTTAATAACGATTATAAAATCAGTTACTGTGATTTACTGAGATTAAAAGCAAACCCTTCGTCCCGCCTCACGTGCCATAGAGGCACCTCGGCTCTCTGCATCCCTTCATTCCTCCAACCCCCAAGTACCCCCTTTAACGTGGTCTACCTTCTACCATATGCTTGCATTTACCTCCTTCTCTTGATCTCCTCTTCCATCGTTTCTTCCTGAATTTCTCTTTCCCTCTATTTTCTCGCCTGATCCCCTAACCACCATAGTCTCACACTCTCGATCGTGAGCGGACTAACGAATGGTTTCCTAACATGCGTCCTCCCCTAGTTAATTTATGTATTCGCGCTCTCGCTATGCTTTGGCCCACCACGTAAGCGACTATACCCAGCGAAGTACACGCGATTTACTTTAGATCTACATATCTTGGCTGATCGTAGGGAGCGCACGTCACGGCGTCACAGATTTCACAGATTTTAATGTTTTGGAACATTTATCATCAAACTATATAGCGTTATTTATGATTTAATCGAGAAACAAATTGTTATATTTTTTTTATTTTTTTACGAGATGGTCGTAATCATGTACCGACAAGAGTGCGTGACGTTGAGAAGTTTGGAATGCTTACGTGCAGAGAATAACAGAGGTCAAAGGAGCTTGTTTGTCTTTTTTTGATGAAACCAATTATCCCAAAACATAATGCCGGGCGACCCTTAATTTAAAGTAATTAATGCTTTATCAACATGGATAGTTTCACCGATTATAGGATTGTCTTTTCAAGTTACTGTTTGCCAAGAGGCCCGGTCTGGACCTGAACCAATCCAATCCTTGGGAGATATATGCTACCTCATCTTTAAAACTGAAGTTAAGTGTTTTGGGATGGTGATGATGGAACTTTGGAAACTTTTTTCATACTTTTATCATTAGGGAAAAATCGGATGAACGGTTCTTTGCGACCAGATAAGGGATCAAGTAGTGACACGCAAATTATCTTGACGATCTCAGAGTCATCTTCCGTGAAATTTGAGGCTTTACGAGGCCGCCTTCCGGGGAATTGTCATTGTTACGAGTTACTTAGTCCTGATTTATTCTGATTAAACTCACAAGTCTTCGTTTCCAACTCAGATGCTACACTCTATGAATTTCACATCGTAGCAATGAGATGTCCTGAAATTTCTCTCATAGTGTGACGCTTAATTTGCTGTAAAATTATACTTCTTTCATTCTTTTGCGATTGAATAATCGTGTACTTTTCTTTGGTACTCTACTTATCCCGAGATCTCAGGAGTTTGAAAGGGTCTTTTCTTCGGAGAGTTCTTTTACGTCGATGCACTTTAAAGTTCAGTTAACGGTTAACTTGTGTTTCTTTTAAAAGTAGAGCATCACTGAATAAAAAACAACTATATCATATATTTGCATAAAACAAAACGAAATTTATACTTATACTTTCGACACTTTATAGACGTCAATTTTCAATAATTTACTGCACGATAAACAAAACATCCTCATTCATCTTTGGTTACACTTAATAGAATTTACGTCATATGCTCTAATATGGAAAATAATATTAAGATTGTCATAAAGTGGAAGACGAAACCTAGACGAGAAGTCAATTTTGAAGATCATCTCCTTTCGCTTTGCTCGTACTTCGTTAACGATCGCATCTAATTGACCGGCTGCGTAAAAGGCGAAAGTAATTTATTTATACGAGCACTTAGGAAATGCCGTGGGGTCGAAGACCGAGTTAATGTTTGTCGTTATTACTTCAGCGATATCCCATCTTCTCTTCTCGGTGGTCTAATAATTTAACGCATGACATGAAAGCACCGATACAGGTTATCAGATTTCCTCGTCGGAAACTTTGTAATGGAAAGGCACAGAGTGAATCTGCTCGCAAATATTTACCCGGCTTATATCCACACATAATTTCGTACCATTTATCGATAATACCGTTGGATGATCTTTTTTTTTTGTTGAAAATTGAGCACAAAATGGAAGCTAAGTACTGCAAAATAAATGGCATCCAGGCATGTGTCGTATGTAGAGTATGCCATATCGTTACATCTTTTTACCAGAAATTGCTTCATCGATTAATATAATAGTGAATTTAATAATCTCAGTGTCAGACTCGTAAATTATATCATTAAATTCCAAGAGCTCCTGGTGCAACTTAATCTTAATAATCAATTAGATGTGAAACTTGTAATGGAAGTTATTCACCTAACAATTTGCAGATTTTTTTGTTTCTCTCATTTTAATTAAGTGAAGGAATCTCGTATTCTATTTTTAGGTAAAATATAGGAGTAGAAATATTATTAACAGAAAGGGCAGATAAGGCTAGAATTTTTTTTACATTATACAACTTTCAGGTTGAATTAGTATTAATCGATAAAAGGCAGAATCAAGTAGGTAAAGCCTTAAGTTGGAAAGAGTTGGCAAAGAATACAAATGACAATTGAAGTGACGCTGACGGTACAGCGTCAAGGGTGAAAAATTCATTCTAGTTTACGGTCAACAGAAGGAAATAGTATAAGGACGACCGATCTCACATTACAGGCACGAAGTCCACTAATGTTCCAGCTTCATTCGCATCGATACCCATCTACAGTTGGTTTAACGAATGGGCCACTCTATTCTCCCCAGTACGCATTAAAATACAATCAACGTAGAACAGCCATCGCTTTTATTCTTTCCAGTGTCAGGAAACTTTATCTGTATTTACTTCTCTTTTAGTTTAAATGGGCATAATGAATAGGGGTTAATAGATTTTAATTAAAATAGTGAGTAGTAGGAATGCAAATGTATGTCAGGTTTTAGAAACCATTACAAATAAAGCAAAAGTGCTAATACTCCCAATTGATTTGTGGAGTAAGTTTTGAGAAAAAAAGAGAAAAATGTCTATCAATTTATATCAAAGGAATCATAATCCATCAATTTGGAAATAAAAAGTTATACCCTATTTATCCTTCGCTAAACTTATCCATTACTGTTAATTCTTTTTATAAATGATGACTTACGATCATCGAGGCTTAGTGCAAAAAACTTCATAATTTATAACATTTGCTCCATATCAAATCTGCCTAATTTTAGCTGTGAATCTCTTGAACACAGATTCAGTGAATAAGGACTGCCACTCATTTTTAGACGCGCTGCGAAAAGAGACTGGTTGATTCGATAAAGAACCAAGTAGACTTTGTGAGGGTCTGAGACGAAATCCTCCAGGAATAGCGCAACGATGAGGCATGAAAAGTCGTAGCATTTAACATAAGTCTGACTCAGAATCTGATGCAGATGAAGGTTGTGAGAAACAGATCGCTTCTAATTTTACGAACATAGATATACTAATCATATTAGTAATATTTCAGAATAGAATTCTTGGGCAGGAATTTCTTCTAATACTATACGAAGATAGTTTTAAATAAAAGTAATTTTTGTTCATCCAATGTTTTTCTGGCCGATGTCTCAATTTTACTTTTGCCAGTTGCTCGGGTCCATCACCTCGAGATTTGGCATTGACCCTCGTCTACACATCGCAACTGATCTCGGTTGCACTCTTCCTTGCATACCTATCGAAGACCAGTTTCGTCTCGGCTATTTTCTGTTACACTTTCCGCTGCAATCGCAATGTACGAATGCAATTCACAGTCGCATTTCTCTCGGCAATATATATGTGATGTACATATATATTCTATACCTAGTGAAATTATGATTTTTAATATCAGAAATGGATTAAATTATTATTAGCAAGTACAACTATCAAGAGCCACCGGTGAGACAAATTGAAGCTGAATTTGTAATCATCAATCAATTTGCAGAAAAGTGAACAGTGCTGTCAATCAATTACAAAATTTACTGAAATTTCGGTCATGTTTTATCAAATTTGACAAGCAAATCCGTTAATCATGTCTGATATTGTGTAGTTGATAATAATGCTAGCATGAAATGAAATTCAGTGGAAATTTCGATGAGCTAATACGTCAATAATAATAAATTTTCACAGAAAGAAAATGCAGCCCTGCACACACACACTATAGTAGATTTACTCGGTCATACGTACATACATATAACCTAACCCAACGTATACCCGTTAATGAAAACCAGTGACCTCAATCTAAATTGCGCTCAGAAACTCCATTTCATTGTCTTTGGCAAACCCCTCCATGTTTACGTGTTTACCCCGTTCTCCACTTCCACTTTGCAAGATCTTTCACATCTAGGTATTTTGTTGTTAGACATTGTTCTATAAAATGCCCTGATTTTCCCGATCTTCAAATACAGCTATTTTTTCGCTGGAGAAATTTGTTGGGAACTTTAACAAAGAATTTCAAGGATATATAGGAATTATATCCCTAAATATAGACGCCTATAAGGGTGAGGGCAAGTAAATTGAGGGCAAGTAAATTTATTTCTTTTGAAATACTTTTAAATTCAAGCCCCTTAAATATTAATTCACTCATCTGACTTGTTCGTTTTAGATTTAGGAACCATTTGACGAGGTCGGACTTTGAAATGATTAATAGTTGAAGTGTGTCGGATACATTTTGGCACATGTTCCTTATGAAAATGAAAATATTGTATACTTTAAAAGATTACTCACGAGTCTTGGGGGGTTTCGTCGATATTTGGGTTAAAATTCAATAATGTAAATAGAACCTCTAGCTTCTGATCTCTTCCCCGGCTGACAAATGTTGCCTAGAAATTTAGAAACAAAATCAATTAATTAATGAAATGAATTCAAATATTGTCATTCTCAAAAATCGCAGAATTTTATCGATAAAGTGCACGTTTCACCTCGTAAGCAAATAGTTCCCGTATTTTTTGTTGAACTATTGGCACTGTGATAAAATGTTTTGACAGGATGAAATATGTGTCTACTGTAGAGATTATGAGTGCGGAATTGACTATTTTTAAACGATAGTGTCACAGAAATTTATAAACTATGATAGCGGTTCTTTAAAAATTAGGATCGTCTGATATTTTCAGAGTTTATCAATGCTTGATCGATATTCACATTATGTTGCAAATATGTCATACTGTTTGTTACGTAAATGCATCAGTACAATATTTATAATGTAGAGGGTCAAGCAGACTAAAAGAGATAACATAAGATTAAAATAACACAGCAGATTAAAATTTTCTCGATTACGTAAAGGAAGAAAAAGAAAACTAACAGCATGGAACTGTCGGGAAGGCTTCCGGGCGTTAAGTAACATCATTATTTCATACATCAGTAAATATAATATTTATAATGACTAAGTAGAGGAAACTTTCCTACTGAAAATCAATTAATCATTACGATATATTAAGTAAAAACTTTTTGTCGCTGAAAGTAATCGAGACGTGAAATAATAAAGGTGGGACAAAAACAAGGGAAGAAGAGAGTATTCAGTAATAGTTTTGGAGAACGAGGGTGATACGTCAGGGGAATAAAAGTGGCAGGAAAACTAATTTCCTCGCGACCAGTATAATATTAAAAGCGTTTCGCTTTCGGGCGCGAGTCAGCAAAACCTTTTTCGGCGATTCGTTCCGGCCAGTATAATTTATACTCTTTCATATTCAAGCTCCCCCTGGTAGGTGGCCGTCATGCGGGACAAGGGGTGCGGTTCTAACCTATGTGGAGGTCCCTCGCGAATTTATGCTCGCATTCCTCTACTCGCCCCTACAACCACCTAGCTCCACCTATATTATGTATCGACTCGCGACTCGCCTTTCTATAACGATCACGGCAAGAGTCGCTTCGATAGCTACTCGATTTTTCATGTTTACGAGCGTCTGTTGTATACTTGTATCTTGTCCCAGGCATGAAAAAAACGAAAAAATTATTTAAAAAACAACGACCTACAAGACGATAGATGTAACAACCTTGTGGGAGCGTCATAATTACATTCAAACATGTTGAAAACACAAAGGTATGTATAATACACGTGGCAGAAATCTATGGAGAAATTTGATTGCAAATGCAATGGAAGTAATTTGCATTCATACGAGTCATTTCAATTTTTTTGAATTTCATCAAACATCCTGGAAGGCTATGTATGGGATTCGGCGGGCGGTTTTTATTAGAAAAATAGGTGTGAAACCCTAAAAATGATTTGGTTTATACCTTTATTTTAGAGATTTTCACTATATATAAGCTATAAAGATCGAACGATGGAAATCAAATGTTTGAGAATAAGGACCAAAAAGTCCTGAAAAGATCGAGATGCTAGGTTCACCTTCTCTTGGTGCTAAGGTTCGTGAAAGTCGTAAGTAGGTTGTATGAGAGTACCGAGCACGTGCCAGCCGTTTATACGGGCAGAGAGTCGGACCTTGCTTCTGTCTGATGGCACTCTCCACTACTTACTTAACGTTCCATAAGTAAGAGTGCTTCTTGCTTATCTTGGAACTCGAGAATCACCTGAGTCGTTCGCTCTTGGTTCCACACCTCGCCGTAGCCGTGACTAGAATAGTGTCGTTAGCTTTAAAATCGCGTACACATGCCTTCATCCAAAGACACAGCCTGGCATCTTGGAACATAAAGTATTTAAGTCCATGGCTGATACAAACTTTATCACGAAAGGATGGCTTTGGACGCTCAGCTTAAATATTTAATTTTGTGCTTTTACTGATCTTCCCGTAAATACTTCATTCGAATTTCCACATTTAGACTCAATCTCTGGTTTGTGCTTTTCTTATAATTGAGAATCAAGAATATATTTATTTATTTATTTGTAATCATTTTTATTTCTTTTTATAACGTTTGCCTTATTATTGTCACTTCTGTAGGTTTTATATTTATTCTTTTGATTCTTTTTATTTACTTTTTTCATTTTGCGAAGCGAGCCTAACGATCGGAGACAAGCGAGATAAATTTGGCAGAGACCTGCGTTCCTAAATCGGGAGGTCCTTCGGGTGAGAAATTTAAACCGTATTTCAGTCGACTGCCCAGTAACTACTCCTCACAGAATATTTTAACTTTGTACAAACGCGATATTTAGTGAAATATATAACAATATTTTATATTTGATGAATGTTTTATACTTAATGAAATTAATCTGTTTTTCTTGTTCTTGAGATTCTGGTGCTTTCAGTTTGATCGTTTTCCTTCTTGTTTTTATTTAATGTATCGACATTAATCTTGGTTGCCCAAGAACCAGCGCAAAAGGTTTCGATTCATGGAGCAAGGAACATCCATCGAGATTGACTGCACGAGTGGACCGAAACGCCACGGCACTCCCCTCTTTCCATCTGTTCGTCAGGGCGAATTTATTTTCGCGGTAGGTCAGTACGTGAGTAGAACTTGCAAACATTCTCAGCAGGACACGCGTATAGTTGAAGATACGCTTGAAGGAGTAAAAAAAGAAAGGAAACGTCAGTCTGATGCCCTATCAAAATTGCTGAAGAAGGAAAGAGGGAAAATTCTCCGACACTTTCTTTTTCAGTTGTATATAATATTGGATTTCGTGATTATATCCAAAAATCATATATGACCCGTATTTGGAAATTTAAATATAGAGTTGGAAGAACAGAATGCCTTGCACATTTTACAGTGTTAAAAGAGATTTGCTTGAACTGGGTGCCGTTTATCAAAGCTGTGCTCGGTGCAGCTGACAAGTTATTACCGCGCGTGAGATCGCCTTTATATTAAGATTGTACAGATCAGAGGGGAAAATGGATCGTGGGAGAGAAAGGTTCAGGCGAATTCGTGCAACGAGTCACGTTATTAAAACTGAGCGTCTCATATGCTCAATGCATAGTTACTTTAATTGCAATTTTCACTTGGCAGAGACTTAATATGATTTATGCAAAATTATGCCATCCGACCTGCTATTATCGTGCTGTCCCGAAAGTACTTTACAGTGATATACGTGAGATAGACTACTCTACTGAAAAATCTAGGTGGCATTGAACAGTGAACACACTCAAACTGTAAATTTCCTAGGTAATGGGCTTCACTTTCAATACAACTGACCTTTATCCCGTTTTGCTTAGTTAGGATACAAAAAAGCTAGATTTATCATTATCTGTTTAATATTATTGTTTCTGATCTTAAAAGACCTTGGATACCACGTTCTATCAATAACAACCCCTAGAAGCAGTTAATATGATTAGAGTTGACCTAGAAACGTTAATTGACCACTTTCAGCAAAGGATAATAACATTTAGTATCAATCTAAGGTTCTAAATAAAATGTTGGTTGTATTTTTAGTTATTCTTAGAGTGGTAAAAAATAAATATTCGTATGATTTCAAAGTTGCTATATGATTTCAGGAATTATGAACTTTTTCTTTGTATCTCTCTTGAACCTTCATGAAACTGTAGAGTTTAACTGCTCTCTACTACCATCACCATTTAGTGGTGACTGTATGCCGCGAAATTGCAGTAATTTTGTTAGCTGTACAAGCAATGTAATGAAATATAAAAGCGCCGCTGAGAATATATAAGCTGGAATAGAAACGTTTTAATAGTCCGCTACCGGAAGGAGGCTACATTTTTTATGTACCTCTTGTAGTAAAAGCTCATCTCTAATCGAATCTAATCTTTTGATATGCTCGCGAGTTTTTCTCTCTTATCGTTTATTTGTTAATTGTAATCTAATTAGACGTTATTCTGCATAAGTAGAGCTAGGTATGCTCTCAATTAGAATCAATGAGAAGTGTGTCACTGAATAAAATCAGCAAAGATTTTCCCTGGCCATGACACACTTCCAACTAATTGACATATTTTTATTTGTTTATGGTACTTTTGCATTTAAATTTTTAGATGAAATCGGCTTTTCGCCTAAAATAAAGAAAGGATCGTAATAAGGACAATAACTTGAGAGATTCAAGCGTAGTACGGAGAAACAAAAGAGTGTGCAGCATATGCAAAAGAAGGCAATAATACAGATATGCTTTATGGTAAACTTGCTTTATGTGCGAAACCTTAAGAAAGCAGAGAGTGGTATTGCTGGAAAGAGATACGAGCTGCCATAGGTTTTGGGAACGAACACAATATCTGTGGGCTTATTTATCACCAAGCGCTTTCCTTTTGGTGGTGCCTTTTCATTTCTAAGCTTAAAGTTCGCTTTGTTCACCTAGACTTTAACCTCAAATCCCTCGGTGAAATTTCGCCGAACATTAAGTAGCTACAGTCACACACTTATCTTCCGTCTGCAGCGGCATTATTTTTCATTCTTGAGCGGCTGTAATAACTTTCCCACCGTCAACTTTCTCCCCCACCCCTCTAGTTCTCTCTCCCTCTCTCTTTTCTCTCATCTCTTCTGTAGCTTGCTTAGTCTTTGGGAAAAGCTCGACACTTTATAATGCTTTTGCCCTCTGGATAATAAATGAATAAATAAATGAGAACGAGAAAGAGCACTTAGAATCCACGCACACCGTTTGTCAACTCTGACCTTTCTAATCACCATGACAAGTCCAATTTATCCAAATTTTTCCTAGCAGAGTCAGAAAAGGAATGATTTTTTCATTTTTAAGAATCCCGTTGAAGAAGTTCCATTCACTCTGACATTTTAATGAGAAGTCTGTCAGACTCTTTTCTCGATATATACATTTCACGAATTTCCAATATTAACCAACTGTGATCAAATCCAATCGAATATTGAAAGTAACACAATTCACAAAACATTGAAAACTGTTTCAATATCGCAATAAAGAAATTTGAATTTGCTCTAGGAACAATTTTTAGTCCCTAGGGAGTAAAATGTATAATTTAAGCGGCCTATAATGAATCGAGATTAATTATAGGCATGAATAACGAGCTAAAATCATGCATGTGCTATAAAAAAGTATCACGTGGTATTTTCAGGATTTTATTTTGAGTTTCATTAGTATCAAGCTCCATCGGGCCAGGGGAGGATGGTATGATCAGTTGCCCAGTCATCCATGCTTCTATATGACGGCAATCCTGTTATATGCGCACAGACGAGGAGTTACGCGTTTGACATTTTCAATGAGTTTGCAAGGTAGAAGTATATAGACACCTACTTTGTCTAAATCGGGTTTGTGGTCGTTCACTTGGAAACTAATTGTCTTTTAAAATGACGTTGGCATGTGAAGTAGCACTATGTTGTTCGCGTCGCGTGAAACTTACTCTACATAATTAATACAATGTCAACTTTCTGAACATAATAGCTTCGAATATAGTAAAAGTTTTCCCACCTTTACATATCAAATTACCGTGGATTAAATTAAAACACAAAACAACCAAGGCAAAAATTAGTGGAAAATTCAGAAACTGTTCTTTGACAGAAGATGCTGACAGATTATGGAAGCCAGAATATGTTTATCTAGGGGTATGTAGTGGCTTGGAGACTATTCATAAATAGCAAGGGGGAAAAGCGGATAGAGGTGTAATGTCGCGTCGACGATAAGGCGCGATGTGAAAGTAAAGGGTTGTAAGTGAATTATGCGGGTGAGACAGTGCATGGTATGGCAGTTGCGTAATCCATTGTCGAAGAAACCCCGCAAAGTCACCCATACAACGAGCAGCTGGTCTCTCTGCATGACTCGTGTCACCTGCCGTATTACTTCAATTCCAGACAGTTTAAATTAGGGGAGAGTGGGGTAAGGTGTCAGTACCGGGCAGGGTGACCACTACAAATAACATCTCTGTTTTTTGGTTTTTAAATTAGTTTTTTGATAAAAATAGCTACTTTTTAGTTGGAAAAAGTCAGAACAGGGACATTATTTGTAATCATTATCCTGCCCCGCACCAGCGCGACCATACCCCATTCTTCTCTAGAGTTTCGGAGTCAAAACATTTTTTTTCAAAATTCAAGTTTGTATTATTTCACACCTGTAATACTGGTTTTTAGGTGCATGCATAAATAAAATAATCCATTCTCTGTTATTTGGCTTCTCCGTCCCTTCTTCATACAATATATAGATACACATACTCATGAATACCCAGCATCTTTTATTATTTAACAAGCGCACCTACTACCATACATCCTGGTTAAATATACCGTGGCTATTCTCATATTTATTACTTACCAAAGGATGTCTAATTGGTAAGCTTTCAGTGTCATGGTCGTAAAACTTTAACGAGGTTAGTTCCTTGCATTAGATTGTAAAAACAAAACTCATGCAGAATATAATTTGCACGATGTAAAATACGTGGTACGAATTACTATAAATCGTGTTGAAGTGAATACAAATATAGTTGCTCTTTAAATTCCCACAAGAAGATAATTAAGCTTTAGAGACTTGCACGTCAATTATTCATGATTCTTTGATGCTGCATTACAGAATCTACATACATATATATGTCGACTGGCTTCTATGCTTTTATTGAGAAAACATTTTGAAAGCTCATTCGAGAATTTCGACTTGCGGCGTCCAAATATTTGGATCACTGGGCACGTACGTAGAATATACACGAGAAGGAACTAGAGTTTCCACCGCGGGCCGCCGACATGGCGAGAAGTTAAAAAAAGAGGTGGTGATACAGGGAATAGGAACGAAACCTGTTTTAGGGAGCGTTTGATCATTCCGAACGCGTGGACCGTGCTTTTGACTTTGGTTTCGTTCTCCTTTCTTATTCATATCACTTGGTAAAAAATTCCCCTATTCCATTTAATTCGAAGTAAATTTGGGGCATAAAGCGATAATGGGATTGTCCAATTTTATATGTTGTAGTTTGATGTGACGGGAATGAAGGGGAAGTGAGAAGATCTGTATACCACAAAGGATTGCAGGAAGGTCGAGTGACTAGAAGCTAATATTTACACAATGTTCCTCTACTTGGAATTCCAGCACTCCCGGAAGATAACCGCCAGCGGTGTCCTAATTATCAGTTTCCATCGCCGAAGTCTATATTAAGCCGAGTTCGATTATAACTTTGACAAAGTTTCAAGAACTTTGCAACAGTCGTTCAGAGATCTACATGCTTATTCAGGATATTTGGTCGACACGCGAGGCGTATATGCCCTCGAGGACACACACGACTCTCGTCTATGAAATTCACTGTGAATTTCCACCATTAAAATGCTAACGATCATAACTCTTCGAGGCAAATTGAAAAGCTTCAATCTAAATACTCGACATTTTTACTTCATTTCTCTAACTCGATTCGCATACGTAAACTTTCACGTTTAATTGCAGTGCCCGCTGTGCTGATGAATTTGTGAAATACTGAACTCTGATATTTTATGCGCTTTATTAAAATATTTGCAGAGAGAAGTATTATACTTCTCTCTAATTTTCATGGATTTGGCAACATCAGTTGCAACATGAGTTTTTTATGACTTTCGTTTAATTGTGGATAATTATTTCTAAAAAGTAAACTGAGGAAATAATTCAACTCTATTAAATAGAAGTTGGATGAATATTGGTACGAATTGAAAAAATTCTAAGAATGTTAACTTGATTTCACATGGTAGACTCTATGGTTTCTAGACAGCATCATAACAATCTTCTAACTCACTCAGCGCAAAAAGCGATCTAGGTGTCAAGATCAGTGCTCGCCATCCTGTGCAAAATGAGAAAATTACGCCAAGTCGAGACGAGTGAGGATTCTCTAGGGAAATTTCCAAGTTTGCTTAATGGAATTATAAAGAGCTCAGTGGCGAAGGATTTCTATATGAAGTTTGGTAAACTTTCAAAATTTCACTGATATTGTGGCTGATGACGCCACATATTCAAAAAGCGAGAAAATATATCAATTTATGCAGGATAAAAACATTACCAATCTTTTTCCCTGCTTCTAAACATAATAAATCATAAAAAGGTTTACATAAAAGTCATTTATTTATATACCTCTATGAAAAAATATCAAAACCACATGCCAACTGTCTACCAGGGTAATCGAAAGTAAAATTCAAGGGAGTGAAAATATACTATAGATGTGATGGCTTTTTTGCAGGGGATGATAAAGGGTCTTTATTGAGAACACACCCACCCTATCTACTTAGATATAGCAAAAGCTGGAGGCAGATTCGCAGAAAGCAATATTAATAGCATGATATAAGGGTATAATCTCGCAGGATTTTCCACCGAAATTCTCACCCTCCAGAAGCAGTCTCGCTATTTATAACAATCAATACGAAGCTTTGCTTGACGTGGCGTTAAAGGCTTATTTTTCAAACGAGACCGTCGACGTCGTGTTCATCTAATCGCATGTAATCTCCACATTTGTCGATGTTTATATGTAGCGAAAAGTGGATACTAAAAACGGAAAATAACACGAAATAAAAACAGATAAAAAAAACTCTGAATTTAGTTTGATCAAAGGTTCTAGAAAAATAGATTCTACAACTAGTGATTTTGATGAAGAATATATGCACGGAAAAAAAAACTGCTATGGTTTTCACAACCATAGAAATAGAGCTGTGACAAGAAAGAGTTTTTTCCGTGTTTTCTTGACACAGGTTCACCTGGAATCGTTAGATTCTTGAGTTTGGTAAATAGGGCATTTGGGGCACATAAGAGTACTTGAAAGTTCCGTAAGTACATTCGCACGAGTATACACAGTAACGCAGCGACGTATAGATAGCAAATGCGTCGACAACCAGCATGCAAAGCACAATGCTGCATTAACCTTATGCTCTTCCCAAGGAACGTGTATCCATACACCCTTTGCAATCCTATATGAGAGTGTACATCCACTTAGAGTCGGGAGCCGTTACCATTGTGTTGCCGGTACAGTAGTCTGCCTTAGTATTGTCGCGGAAGCCCCGTACATATAGTTAACCGTGTGACAATTTCAGCTGCCGGGTTAACCTAGCGTTTCAGTGAAGACCTTGTCTTAAACCCGCTGCTCGAGAAACCGTATCCATAATTAGAATTTGCAGTTCTATGTTCTCAAACGATTTGCAATTAGAGTCATTTTGAATAATGTTGAATAATCAAGAGTATCCTCCGGCAATCATGAATTCACTATTAGATGAATTAATTTCCAAGCCCTGGGCTTTCTCGTATGTTAATTTTAAATAATCAACATTCAAAGGAACAAAATTCACCCAAAACACATCCGAATTTTTAAACAGAATAAAAGTCGGCTATGAGTCCTTGGTCTCGGATTCAGACTTACTCATTTTTCTTTCGTTCAGGGATGGGTTCTCTAATGTTGAAATGCACGCGACTAGCTAACTTGTTCTTTTTTTAAAAAAGAAACGACTATCCCTGAGGAATATCTGTAGCTTGAGATTAAATGAGACCAGCATGGCCTCCGCCGTAGATATGATTCCCTTCGTATCTGTGCTGCAAGAAGAGAGAAATATTCGCCCTCTACCAGGTAGATTTTCAAAGTTATAAATGTGGCCATTTAATAAAGCGGACAAGTGCACCACCACACATTAAAGAACTGCGCTTGTGGTTGATGATGTGTCAGAAAGGCGAAAAATAGAGATTCTCCGGATGCGGAAAGACGAGAACAAGAAAGAGAGGGAAAATGTGAGGATGGGCTGCGAGAGTTAAAGAGGAAAGACCTTGAAAGAGCTTGTAGGATTTTTCATCATCTGACCTTATATTAAAGCTCAAGAAAAAAAGCTCTTTTTCTAACTAATAAAAAATAAAGAACTAGCACCTAATTGCTTTATTAACTTTGATATTAGGCAAAGGGTATGTAATTACATATTTACAATAAGAATATGCTTCCTCATTCACTTGTTTTGAAGATTTGAAAAACATGTAGTGAAACATTAATAAATAGGATGCAAGGGAAACAACTAAGAAACTAGATAAAAGCATGAAATAGGAATAAGGGGAAAGTTCCTTTCAGACACGCGCGAGGAAGAAACGGAGAGTGGATTTAACGCCCAGGCAACTTTGCACTATAAATGCTAATAGCTTTAGCGTTAGTTAACCCGGTACTTCAAGTTCGACGTGTTTCACAAGAAGAGGGAAGGAGTCAACCTGATGGAAGAAGGACCCTTGTTCGCTGGTAAACTTTCGATTCAATGAATCCGCTAAGATGCAACCTTCCACCACATACGGATTATGAAATTTTTTAGTATTAGAAATCAAACAGGAAACGGATCCTCAAGCTTCTACAAAGAGGTAATTGTCTAATTCCGAAAAGACGAATGAGAGGATTATTTTGTAATTCCTACCGTATATACCATGCCAACCAATTTTTTAAGAAATATAATCAAATTCTACGACTCCGGACCCTTATGGAATGGAACTTTCAACCTCTTTTTCCCAACAGGGATAACCATCATTTCTTGCAAACCTGATTCTCGAAAGTATCTTCCAACCACGTACCAAAGTCCTTTTAAACTACTTTAAACTTTGACAACTTTATACAACTTTTACTATCCATATCTTGAAAAAGGGTGACGTAAAACGGTGAATCGTGTAATGGTGTATACTGCATCTGATACCTTTTGGTCTTCGTAGATCTTCCAAGCATTGAGAGTCATGAGGGGTTCGTATATTTTTATGCGTGACTCTTCAAGTGATACTGCCGGGCTCGTGTCCCGATGCTTATTTATAAGTTATGTCGCACGAATTTCACGAGATGCAAAGACCGCTGTGGTCTGATGTTTTAGAGTGTTTCGTACTTTACGCCGTGTCGCGTCTAGACGGTCTAGACCGATAAATAGGGGGACGGTGAACCGACGAGTCTCGTCTGCCACTACCACAGTCATCTACCGACCTCCATTTTCTAAGAGGTTCTTATTTGCCTCATGTTTCGCATGTTGCTCATCTCTTTCTTTTATTTTTTTAGTACCTCCCTCGAACACCGCAATGCAGTCGGAGTCAGTTCAGTTAGTATACAAATACTGTGGTAAAGGCTGGGAGACTACTGCTTCAAGTTCATTTTAATACGCCATCCTTGAGCCCCAGAAAGCATAAATTGGTTCAAATAGGCATTAAGAGTGTATACTATATTGTACTTTTAACATTTTTAGCTAATTTCAATACTCCAGTGAAAAAATCGACAATTTGTCTTTACGTATGTCGCTTTTAAATTTTAAGTAGAAAATTCCATTTAGGTAAGACAGAAAAATAGTTTTACTTCAGGATCTTTGGTGTTTCTAATTTTATATTTTAGTTCAAATAAATTAAATAAAAAAAAACGTTTTATATACCATTGGAGAACGAAATTGCTAACGACCTATCGATAAATGAATGGTTTCCGTGGCATCGTATATATATATATATATATATATACATACGTACAATGTACAATCAATGTGGCTTCCAATCAGGTTCGCCCCCCCATGAAACGTGTCTCCGACAGCAGCGGTGATTTTCTCTTCCATTTGTCATAATTATATACAACTCAATATTACTTCTTCTTCAATAACCTACGCTCATTTACCTTATTGATTAATTTATTGAATGTCAACTGTCTTTGACAGTTCGTCATTATTTGTAATTACAACATTCTATTATATATTAGAGATCGTTTTACGCCTAAGTAAAATTCTAAGACATATTTAAACCTGAGTCAAATGCACTTGAGACAAATTAATACTTGATTTATAATTTTCGGCAGGCGTGCTTTAGTAGATTGAGATCACAACTTCATTGTTTTAGCTATGTTAAGTAGAACTGACCTAATCAGTTAATTAAATTAACAGAGATAGTAGATAACAGACAAGACATTCTCAAATCTCACTCTCTCTCTCTCTTTCTCTCTCTCTGTCTCTGTATATATATTCTCTCTTTGTTCTAGACTACTCCGAAGCTTTTCCGGAAGAGCCTAATTTAGGCTAACACGTTTTCTATGGTACTGTTGACAACAGAGGCTGATATAGTGTGTCCATTTCTACTGTGAATGGCTGTTGCACTGGTGTCTTATCACTTGACAATACATAATTCACACAACAGGCGTACGAAGCTTTGGCGTCATGCATGTATGTATGAACTATCGTGGTTGAGCGATGAATGAACTAGAGACCTTGAAACATTTTAGCAGAGTAGTTGGTAGATGTTAACTTGATGCACCGAGCTGCATTAAATTTTTGCTAAGAATAACGTTTCCTTTCATCTACAAAAGAGTTCTTGAATAAAATAAACATATACATGGCTGTCTGATTATTTAATCTTCACACCAGTCACGTTAAAAGTGACGACCGTGACTGGTTCCTCTACTGATCAAGATTGGGAAAGTTACCTTATAATTCAACAGAAAATTTCAAGAAACATCAAGTTTGATTGATGTTTTATATAGCTTCATTATAGCTACATTTTTGAAAGATTGAAAGGTCAAAAATATATCGGATAAAGCAGTTCTTTTAGAAGATATTGAAGTCAAAGGGAAACAGGACCGAAAATCGTATTGAACTAGAAATTGATTATTTGAAGAAAGAGTCACTTATACTCTGTGACGCTCATTTGCGACTGTTGTCTTATAACCGGAAGAGCGTAGGTGTCACGAGTGTCTGAGACCTCGAGCTGCGAAGATTACTTCATTGTGAGACAGCGGAGTTCGTGCCAGGAAAGCACTTTGAGACCAAATTTTGAGAACACGTTCCATCACATCGGTACGTCCCCACGGTCGTTTTGCTGTCCGGGTCGTTGCCATTGCAGCCGTCGTCTCGCCGACTAATTCACTTTGAATCAGGGAATTCTGGCCTCCACCGAAATTCCAGAACTTAGTTGTATCGCATTACATGTAACGTTCTCAGTAAATGTGAATGTCACTTGATGTTTGTAATGATGCTACCAGGTCGCATAACTATACGAACATTACGCAAATACCTTTCACATGGGACGTTGATCGTCATTCCTTTGTTCATTCAGTCTTCTCTGGGATCCTCGACATACGTGCAATCCCTTCCGTTTTCAAGTTTCCGGTCGGAGAGAGACCGGATACCGAACTCAGAAACTGTTAGGTCGAGCGAATAAATTGACTAAGTTCTGCCAATATTCAGTAAAGCAGATAATGTTTTTATAAATAGAATTGTTGAAATGTCTATTGTGACACTTATCACAACTGTGCAAGCTATATCTAAATAAAAGGACAATTTAATGTTATGAGAAAGATATAAAAAAGGATTCATGACAAATGTGATTTTATATCCTGAGAAATAAGAGATTACAATATTGAGTAGTAAAATAAACGAGCGATATAACGCGAAATTTCTTCCACTTTACGAGATCGTCTTCTGTAGAATAAATCGAAGCCTTTTTTATGTTGCAGGTTGCTTTAAAGCTTTTCAGGCAAAACAGCCTTGCGGGCAGTATTTCATTACTCGCGCCCTCAAATTACTTGAAATAGCTTTCGTCAGCATAACAGCTTCACTAATACGACCTTCGCGTTATAACTTCCCGGAATAGTTTCCGTTTTCGTGACAGAAGCAAGGGAGGAAAATAGAGTAGGTACATATCCTCAACCAGGCAAGAGAAAGAGAGAAAGAGAGAAAGAAGGGATTGACCTCCTTGCCCTGGTAATTGCTTGTTTTATCTTCATAAGCGTAGATATGATGCGGTTTACAGCGGTTTAACCGCTTGACGTATCCTGTTTAATTAAAACAGAGTAAGCGAGCCTGCGGTGTTATGGCGTGTAGGTATTCATGCTGCACAAGTCACGGGAGTCTCTACCCTTCGCGTCCTTTCCTCTTAGCCTGCCAAGTAATAATCATCGACTCACACTACCCAGAAAGCACGAATTCTCGCACTCCTATCCGCATGTTGGAATCTAGCCCATAGTAATAATTATCGTAATTGACATATCTTCATCTTTGGAACATGCACCCTAACGATTTTTTTCTCAATTTCCAGTTATTTAAAAAACAATTCTTGCATTTTTGGGGGGCCTCGAAACAAAACTTTGAGATATTTCCGAAAGTTTGGGCCATCAAGGTGTTCTACATTTAGATTTGGAAGCCAACTTCACAAAAGAGGATGTGTTCTTCAACGAGATGTTAAAGTTCTATGTATAGTTTGGTATAGTCAATTAGTCACAACACTTTAAATAAAGTTGTGTGAGTACCCAGGAGCGAATAATAACTTAATACCGAGAATCCAGGGCGAGACTTTTTTCTAAAGGTGAAATGTTGGAAATATCAAATACAAGAAGATATTATCTTGAGTCCTCATGTCAATATATAAACAGTAATCAATAATTCTCAATGGACGGGGAACGCAGGTAGTATTCAAAGATAATCATGATCTCACTCGACTTGGTTCTTCGTTGTTGAGAATTTCAACTTGGGATCCCAGTCATAATTGAAATACATGAAACGAGCTGTGAGAAATCCGAGCAAGGGGGCGAAGCGTAGGTAGATAAAAATGTACGAGTAGGTACACGTACCGAGGTGCCTACTCGTTCCTGCATGAGACGTGGAAACACGTGGGCTTTGGCCTTCTTCATTCCAATCTCTTCCAAACGAAGATATATCGACCTTCGCTCTGCAGCGTTAGCTAAGACCGATCTCGTTCAGCTATCTCTCGCCAAAGTAATAGTTATTTATAGCCAAGTGGTTTGCCGCTGGTTTCTGTGAGCGAAACAACTCGATCTCCAGCAAAACTATCCTCTATACACAAGTCACGTGCATTTGAGTGATTCAAAAATAACAAAAGCACTAGTGAATTTCTATAAAAGAAGCTTTCATTGTTCGTAACTCTTTTTCCAGTATTCAACAACTTCTGGGAAGACATAAGTCTCGACACAAGTAGTTATGATTGGGTATGGCTGATAGAAAACTTATCGCTAAAACCTACACGCGTGCGATTACAATCTATATACCCAAGAATTTGCGCTGCAATTACAAGTGATGCCTACACACCTGAGATAATATAAATTTTCGCATTGACACGTACGGCAGACCTCTGGCGCCCGAGCAGAAAAATTTTATGAATGAGTCGAGACAGTGGGAAGAGTGAGCAGCAAGGAGAAGACGCATATGCAAATAGATAGAGACTGACAGGACATTGGATACGAGGGGAAAGAGTTGAACACCTACGAGTCGGTTCGAGTACTCAGGCTATGACTCACATCAAGACAATGCCCACTGGTCGCGTCGCGATGCAAAAACCGTATGGCTGAAAAAGTACTGACTGAAGTTCATTCAGAGTTCATTGATAAAGACGTGAACATGGAGACTTTTCTTTTTCATGACAAACTGCGCTGCTTGAGCTCGCCGTACCAAAGCAAACAAGCCACAGGACACAATGCACATGTCAGAATGAATACTTGTAGTTTACAGGAACATTTATGTACTCATACATGACCACGTGCCACGCACAGGTTTGGCGTGTTGGCACGTTCGGAACAGGAATTGCGGGAAACGACACTTCCCTGGAACGACAATCGCAGCAGGCATTCTGACGTCACTCTTGAAATCCGCTCCCTGCCCGGAAGCTCAAATCATTTCGTAAGCGTACCACATAACGTCGGAATATCCTCCGGAATATCTACTCTGTTATTTATATTCATGTGGTGCGTATGGTGACAATACTCGTAGGTGTTCAAGAAGCTAACTTATATCTTGCCCATTAATTTGTCAGCGGAAACCGAATTTACGAATTCCTTTATATCAAGACTGAAGAGATTGTCTATGTCCTCAACATAAGGTTGTTTCAAAATGAAATTCATTTTGTTCCTACAAAATAGTGGCCTGTTCAAAACGTATTTTTTAATGTGGAGACTCTCATAACTCTGAATCAATGAAATTTCGCCGAGTTTCAGCTATGCCTATAATAATTAGGGAAACCACTAATTTAATCAGCGAATATATGCCGATGAACTAGTGGAATTCACGCCTTTTATCATAATTCTGCTGATTCATCAATTAAGTATAAATTATCACTAAAATTCATACATTTGTCAAATCGTATTAAAATTAATGCTACTGAAAGTCATATATGTTTATGTTGCAGAAATAATGTTTTACTTTTATGATGACTATTGAAGTAACATTATAGTATCGAATATTATTCGTGCTCATGTGGTAATATGAACTTCATTTTCACAAAATTAATAATTAGTCCTAAAAAGAAGCCCATATTTACTTTTAAAATATTCATCAACGTATTGTATTGGCGGATTCGATAATTATCATTATCATGTATTTATTAATGATAGTATAAAATGATTCCATAAACTCTGTAAATTAAGTATACACATGGTAAAATAACATTGTTGTGTTAGTTACGTAAACAATCTGGTAGGTCGATAGATTCGGGCCATTGTGAATAGAGACTAAACATGTGTTACCCTGATAAAATGTTTATGTAACTAATAACAATGCGTTCGTGTCACAAGTGAACTTTTTATGCACTTGTTACAAAAATTGTTTTTAATAATCAAAGAACGTTTATCATGGTCAAATTAGGTGCTATCGGCTTCAATGTGATATTCAAATCCCGATTATATCAATATATGAAGGAAGTTAGATAAGGCTACATCAGAATTGTGTGGTTACACACACATATCGGCTATACATATATATTTGGTAGTATTTTCCTGCACTTGTATAGAGTATACACTGTACATGCACGCAGAAATTGTGGCGAATTCAACATGCAAATGCGATCAAGCGTTCGCAACGTTGTGCGTAAATATTTACGAGGTAGCATTCCCGGTCCAGTCGAGTGGTTTCGGGAAGAATCGTGGGGTGACTAAAATTGCTCGTTAAAATTTACCATGAAACGCGGAAAAACGTAGGCTCTCTGACGATCGATTTATTCTAGCTTTCGAGTAGAATAGCAAACCAGGAAACGGATATATGCACATCTAGTCGCTTCCTGCCTAATTTCAGTTTCCAGCAAAAGTAAAAACAAGTTTCACGTGAAAATAAAGGAAAAGCAAGCTAATAAATATATATGTATATATTCTCACAATAATCACAACCTTAATGAAGGTATCTTTACTTTAAATTACTAAACCTTGAAAAAGAAATATAATTTATATTCTAAAAATGCATGCTCGCTTGCTCTATTCGTGCCAGTGATTTATAACGCAATATTGTAGAAAACTTTTCGAGTGTATTGCTTTCGAGATATAGTGTATAGTGCAGACTATTCTTCCTGAGTGAACAGGATGATCTTGAGAGTCCTCAGCTCTTCTTGTTACGTAGTAAAGTTTTAATGAAAGCAAATTAACGATGCTCTTAGACGCAAGTTACAACACTCGTTGCGTTCGTGGACTTGCGAAGATTTCTTTCACCGTGACTACAGCACCGAGATTTCTTGACGATCTACCGACGATTGACGAGGTTTGTCGACTTTAAAGGGAGAAAAAGCGGAAGCAAAAATGAAAAAGCTCGAGGCGAGGCTGGAGGCATACCAAGAAGCGCAGACAGATTTGAATATGATATGCAGGGTATTGAAAAAACTATGCTAGGTTGAAAGGGCCTATCATGCTTGTGAGACTGAGAGTCCAAGAACATCCAAGACTTGTCAAGACTCCCTTTCAACGAGACTACATCACTGAAGATGAAACCCACTCTGAAATCATGCGTATGTTTGTCCTGTGCGTTTTTCATAAACTACTTTCATAAGTAAGTTCTATGTACACATCAGGGTCTACATTCAAATGCGTCGGATCGTATATATTTCTAGAAAAACGTAGAGTTAACTTGACATGAATTGGTGGATAGAAACTCGACATTTCTGAAAAAGAACTGTCCGTTTGTTTGACCTCCTTTTTCGTTTTCCGCTTTTCTTTCTAAATCTACTTTACTCTCCCAGGTCCTTACTTATTGAGGTTCGAGCAACGGTACTTCCTTCCCTTGCTGCAAAATTATCGAAACGAGTATGTTCACTGACGAAAGGGTGAATTTTGTACACGCGCATCGTACATACCGTATGAGGACACGTCGGAAGAGACTGGATAGAAGGTTTGTGGACGCAGAGTCTGACGCATAGGTACTACGTCAAACAGTAATCAGAGATAGCAAACAGGCGCGTAAATACGAGTGGCGCGCGAAGCGCGTTTCTGCAAAACGAACGAGGCTTTGGCTATAAATCAAGGGAATATTATCTTGATTTAGAGCAAGCATTAAAGAAATCTGTGAGTTGAGATGTAAAATCACCTGGAGAAATTTTCTGGATAAGCTGTACGATAAGTACTCTGAACACGAAATGATAAGGTTCAAGTTGTGAATTTGGAATTAATTACGGAAATTAATTAACCTTTACCATGAAATTTACTATTTAAAATTCACTTTTATTTCGAGTACACTTATAAGTCATCATTATCACTAACCATAATTTCATTTTAACCAAATCGTCACGCAGCCTCAATTTCATTTGTATAACGGATCATCAGGCGCAATATTAGAGCAAAATTTTAATTAAAAATTATGATTGGCTGAATTTAAATTCGCCATTATATTGTTATGAGAGAAGTTGTTTCGTGCAAACGAAATGTAGGTTACATGGCGAGTTAGTTAACACGAAATTATATAGCTAATCATAATTTGTGCAAATGAATACTAGATCAAATGCTAATTCGGAAAAAGGTGCGTAAATAATGACAAGATTAGCACAATCTTTGCGGGAATTTGTGATAAGTATGATGAAGAAAGATTTTAAAGCTTTCATCGCAAGATATCAGGAAACGGTGGATACAGGAATATATTTTAGAAAATATGTATATATAATGTATCCCCCATTTGTAAGTAAAAATGAAGGCTCAAGCTCGCAACCTAGAAAGTACGTGAGCCGGTGAAGAATCCGACTGAATTAATGAAGTGCCATGTACGTGCATGAGTTGCACACTTAATCGCTTTTCAGCGTATTATGTGTATGTACGTAGAGTGGCTTGAGCTAGCTTGTCCCCCCTGCTTACTCGGCAAACTAGGATGCTGAATTTATAAACGATTCGCTTTAAATTCGTTGCATGCGTTACCGTAAGGACTAAGTCGAAATAGAACCGAGTCAGCTTGACATTATGCTCTCACCCTGTACATTGAGTCTTAGAAATAAATCAGGACACTACGGACCGTAAGTCGTCTAATCTTATCGCCCTCTTGTTAAAGAACAAGTAATACAAATCTTGCAACCCTACCCTTGTATTTATTATCCCTTTTTTTAGAGTAATCTGAATTATACTAAAATTTATTACTGAGGTACATCATTTTCAATTCTGATTTACACTTCATTAGACCATTGCACTAAAAATTCTCAATTCTTGAACAATATAGGTTTTGTACTCTTTTGCATTCGAAGAATAGCCCTCCAAGAAACTAGTGATTCGATCACGAACTGGCTAAAGTACTTCCGTGCATATAACAGCGGGAATCTTAATCAGCGTTAGAAATAATTAGCGGTGAAACAAATGGCATCCAATCTTTCTTTTTTCTTAAATTTCTGGAGCGTGTTTTGCATTTCCTTTAGAAAGATTTTACTCTCTACCTCTTGTCAGTGCCACCTCGTTAGGCCAAGGGAAATAAAGGGAAAAAAAAGAAGGTAAAAGAGAAAATGAAAAAGAGTTCAGGGAAGCCTTCCATGTTATACATTGTACGTAGTCCTTCACTGTCTCTTATCTAAATTGGTATGTTCATTCTGAGCTTTCCTGTGCACATAAATACCAACTTATTATGGGAGGAGTCCAAGAGTCCTACATAAATTATACAAGGTCTGAAAAAAACTAATAATTTTCTCAAATGTTGAAACTCTCTACTGGAGAGCAAAATTAATAATATCTGTTTATTTTTTGTGCATTTTTGTTTAATTTTGAGAAAAATCGACGTCAGTGCAATGTATCTTTCAGAGTTCATACAACAATGATCATAAATTGCGATCAAGTTATTCGTGAAACAGAAAGCGAAGCAGAAACGATCAAAGGCGCTGCAACATTCCACTATACCTACTCTGAATAACCAGATACCAGAATAATTTCGCATCATTATCGGAAATGCTCATCGTTAAATTCCAAGTGCCAGAGATATATCATTTGCATTTGGCAAGGACGATTGAAAAACTCATTACATATTTTGCAGACGAAACAAGAATCTCTTGAGATGAGTTTTGTGTTAATTGTGTGGGGAATTCATCGTGCGACGAAACGAAGCGTTAATTCTGTCTCTCCAGGTCTTTCCTCGCCCTTCGGGAATTCGAAATGGACTAGAAATCAAGTGAATTCGCGATCGCGTGACCGTCCCGATGAAACAGTGGGAAGCAGTCGTGTCTTTGAAACCGGATTTACGGCATTTAGGAGTGACTTTACTCGGTGCTCGTATAATATATCTCAAGAGGTGTACGTAGGACATTAATTTTGCAAGGTAACGTGTGACAGCTCACCGGTGTACGGTATTAAATTTTCGTAAACCGTAATTGTAAATGAGCGAAGTTTAATTAAAATATTTATATTGAATCTCGCTTCATTCATATTCATGTAATTAAAATTCAATATTAGTATTTCTCAAAATATCAAATGGTTTTCACTCATAAACGTCGCGAGATTCAGAGCACGAACTAAATTTAAAAGAGATGATATTATTTATTAACGACTATTAAAATATTTCTAATCTACAAATTTAAAAATAAAATAAAATTTTTAATTGAATAATTATGAAAAATGAAGCAAACTATTATCTCTTCCTGAACAATATGCTATCTTAAGAAGATACCCTACTAAATGTCAACGACGTTACACATTTGAAACCTGAGATCTGAAATAGCTTACTCAAGCAGTACTCTGGAATGTTATTTAAACTTGACATACCAACCTTAGAGTGCACAGGTAGAGGTTGGTACTGTGAGTCTTCACAGAGATAACGAGCAGAGAGATAATGATCTCTGCGAGAAAGTGCTGGTATAAAATACACATGGTATAATATAAACTTGTACAGGTGAAATGTACTATTGATCCGCGTTGGGAGACTAAGTAGAGTGGCCTCATAATTTTTAAATGAATGTGAGTAGTACATCGACCGAGTCGAGCATAATCTTTCAGGAAGGGCCATCCACCTTTCCGTCTGGTACAAAATAAAGAGAATTCGTAAACGATAGGGACAGTTTCATTTGTCAATGTCGCAGCAGTTAGATATCCTTAAAGGCAGGGAAATACGGTTCAACGTCCCAGAAGTAAACGACAGACCTTTGTACAACTAAAACCACATCTTCTCTTACGTTCAAAATGCTAAGCCCTAAGGCAGTTCATTATTTAAATGTACACTTTTATATTTAAAGCAGTTTAAAGTTATGAAAATTAGAGAGAATAGAGTTTCTATCAAACTACCTTGAAAATATTAGCGTGCATAGATTTTGGACATGTTTATCAATAAATTAGAGGTTGGTAAGAGCTTCTAAACTATTGGAAATTATTTCTTGTAAATTACTGGCTGTAATACCATAACAACGTCTTATAAGACTTAGAGAACAATAAGCTCCTCATTTCTCTTCTCAAAAGGGCCTAATTTATGTATTTAATGAAATAAAACACGATTCTAATCAATTTCACTCTAAAAAATAAGGAAATCGATTGAAAGTATACCCTCTTCTAATTTTTTATATATCTATAGACACTGCCCTTTAACACTTGTATATTGGAATAGTACAATTTTTATGGATGAGGACAGGATCCATCGATATTCTATAAATGCTCCCTTTTCCTCTAGGTCACGAATAAAATACTGCTTACGAAGCGTTTCTTGATGTTTTTGGATCGTGCAACGAAAGCAAAAGTGAAGAAGGATGTAATATCAAGCCCTTTTTCTTTGGCATACACAATCTTTTAAGAACTGAAAATAACGATACGTCTAGCCCGTCATCACGACTTCAACTCCTTGCCTTTTATTCTCTTATCGTATTTCCTCTTTCAGATGAGTGATTGGTTGATACATAATAGGGGTCAAAGGCAAAAACATAAAGTGGAATAAAAGATAGGGAAGAATGAGAAGAAAAAATGTACAAACAATTGCGAGGAAATTATAAACAAAATCCAATTGCTTATTATTAAATATCTATGCAGGCTTGAAAATTTCTCAAGATATAGTCATTAATTACATGAAGTGCTGAAATTTCCTTCTACGCCGAGTTTATCCTGATTTAATCTGGCTATAAAACATAAATTGATAATCAAGTAAACATATCATCTGCTTTCCACTGAGAAATTAACGAGTACGTACTCTGCAGAAAAATAAAAGCAAATAACTGAGTGGATATAAAGAAACGATGGCAACTGGTTTAGCTTCCTTAAAAATAGTACGAGAAAAATAAATTGTTAAGAGGGGACTCTCGTATAAAGTGGAATTACAAGATCTAAGGCGATCTCAGTGGTGAGTTGGAATTATCGTGAAACCTTGCGTCGCAAAGACGATTTGCAGGAGTATTCCCCTTGGACCGAGTTTTTACCTCTTATAAAATAAAATTTTAAAAGCAATCGCGTTTCGACTTTACGTTACTGAAAAATAAGGCAGACATCTAACGAGCTGAGTTTGCAATTACATTTCTGGAAAAATTACACGGAAAAGCGTAATCTTTCAACAGAAAAACCATACTCGAATTATTCTGGCTTGGTAAAAAAAAGATTCTCTTGCAGGTGTTGCGCACATACGTCAGACATGACGTCCACTTGTTTGTGCGTTGATTTCGTACAAGCGCAACAACGCGCATTTTCTCATTATCCCTTTTTCCGCTCTCGAGAAGAGCAACCAGAGTTTTCCTTTTGAAGCGGCCAGTTATGCATGAGCCGTCGTAAATATCACGGGGGTGGCTCTGGCTCTAGTCCCTTTTGCATATTCATTTTAACTTTCTGTACATACATATACGAGGACCGCGGTCGAAATAATGGTCGAGGATTTTGCAAACAACCGATTTTCCTAGTGCTCCTTTTTTCCTTTTGGACTTTGCTCATGCCAACCATGAGCTTACGCTGTGAATACACTACACGTAAGCCCATATACTGCTATATATACGTTGTAAATGCAATGCAATCGTCACACGAACCTGAGTTTTTGTGTAAAACTCTAATACGTTATAAAATAACATCAAGAGATAACACACAATGCGAAATGCTTTTAAATATGTAAACAAAGTCTTTTACTATATTTTAGTATTTAAACCTGTTTTGAATTGCGATTGAAGTTAAAATAATTTTAAATGCTTGGTTTTGATAACGAAGCCGCAATTTCAGAAAAATTCGCCGATATTTGACGAAAGGTTCCGAGATTGGAGTTGCCAATAAAAAGTAAATTAGTTCACTTTCGAACTTTTTATATTTTATTTTACTTCCACAATCAAAAGTGGAAATGTTTACTTCCAAACCAAGTGTTTACCTTGAATGAACGAGTTTTTAATCACCAATCTGGCCGATAATGGGTTAAAACTCAAGGTAGCTTGATAAACTTGAGCTTGCTCGTTCACTAGTGCAAACTTGGAAAATTGGATGAGAGTAAAATGCATCACTTCAATTAACGTTCAAGTTACAAGGGTGTATTCTCAACGGTAAGGAGAAAACATTACCTGTCGTGAAGTTGCATGATGGATGCAAAAATTCAAAGTATAAAAAACACCTATGCTATCAAGATTAAAGATATACAATGCTAGAAGTCTTGTTTTTTTGAATCATCCGATCGCCATGTGCTCTCTGAGGGAGTTGCTGAGTCATGTCGATACAAACGCAGCAGCACTTGAGAAGAGTGTTGAAAATTTGGCGAAGCACGATAAGAAAGGACGTTGCTGATGTGGCAAGAGTCGCATAAAGTCTAGAAGTCGTCTTTCTAGAACGCGACCAGGCAAAAGAAAGAAGGCGGGAATGATGACGAGGGAGGACAGACTTGGCGAGGAAAAAACGAAAGGTCGACGAGAAGATCTTAACGAGACTCCTTGGAAAAGATCGAGGGTCCTTTTTCCTCTCCTTTCATCCGCTGTACTCTTCCCCGGATTTTTAGCACCTACGACTTATACCAACTTTGATTGCCAATCATTTCTCACCGAGGTAAGAAGGTTATTACCTTCTTACTTGGTAAGATGAGAATGTAGAGAGGAAGTTCTATATAAGGCGAAAGCTTTTTCAGAGGCGAGTCGAAGGCGATGAAAAGTTTGCGGAAATATCAACCCACCCAATAACTTCTCCAGAAGCTATAAAGTCATCTCCTTTTAATGTCATTCGCATCCAACCGGAATATCAAACAAGGCGTTAACCGTATAATGCAATTAAATTTTATTTTTCATTCTGCATAACTAATGCTCTTTTCTTTTTTCTTGTTTGCCGATATTCATTTTAATCCTGGAAAATACTTGAAATCATTTTCTTCTTTTTTTTTTCTTTACTTTAATACTTTAATATTGACTTCCTTAAGAATTGTGATCTTGGATTTCCAAAGCTAACTTATTAAAGTATAAAGGTACTACGAGAACTATATTTTTTCGACATCAGCGTTAACGACGTTAGTTAAAAACTTGGTTGATCCTTCGAAGAGTCGCATTGTGAAACTTCAGGCTTCAGTAACTTTGTTACTTCAGACTGCTATCGAACGACTGACTAATGATCATTGCCCCCAGCAATGCATAATTGAAAAATTACTTCAAAAGAAACAACATTGATTAAATGCTTGAATAATTATTCCTTTTACACGTACACCAATTTTTACACTTTTTGATCTTGATACGGTCAGTGTTATTTTTCATGCCGATATGGTTTAGAGCCTCTGGCAGACTTTGGATTCCCACAACTTGATTTAACTTCAGACGACCCTGCTCGGTAAAATCGAGCCTTCGCCACCCGCACCGTGATTAGGCAAAAAACAGTAACCATTAACTTGAGCAGAGCAAGGAGAAGAGCTTGGGAAACCAATAGTTGGCTTGCGAGCGAAGTCTCGATCCGCGATCAGTCGCTCTTCGTTTCCATTTCGTATCTTAAACGAAGATGATGCCGATCGTCGCAAATTAAAAATCAACGAGAATATACCTGGAGATTGGATCTTGGAAACCAGTCGTTCTCTCTATTCATTCTTCATTTTTACAACTGAACGAATCAATTTTAATTCTCGAACGGTTTTGTTATTTTCTAGTGGGTGTTGTCGTCATTAATTTGTGGCAATTCCTACAAATTGAACAACCAAGCTACAAATTCTATTAAACGAACAGTGTTACTTTTCACTTCTCTCTCTAGCACACTCTATCTCTATTTTCATTTTGACATCCTTCCTCCTCTGTACTAAAACTATTCACCAAATCCATTGGAATTGTGGTTGTACAGATGATTGCCTTCGAGTCATCAGTTTAAATGCATTACCTGTCGTCCAACAATTCTGCCCTAAATTGGACAAGCACCAAAATACGTCATTGCAGAGGACATTAATGCATACATTTCATATATATTATTGTTACTATCCATGAACGCATTGCACACATAAAACGGGTATATAACCAACCATTCAGGTCTATAAAGTTAGTTACATCATCGTGTATCGTCATATATTGGTAACATTAATACAAAACTGTATTTAAACACCGTAATAGATTTTATAATTAATTATAGATATTAAAAAACCTCCAATTGCAAATGGAGATAGCAAATGGATGATTTTGAGTTTTCAAGCAAGATAAGTATACCAAATGTGGAAGAAGTGGTGGTATTTGGTATGGTAGAGTAATTACATTTTCTATAAGAGCACACGCAAGAACTAGAACGCGTAACATTTTAATAAACGCAATTATCAGGGCACCGACATTTAGGTGTAACTATACAGGGTATAACTAACTCGTAGCGAGGATGTCTCAAGATTATCCACAGACCTTCCACTCAGGCAGGGGTATTCACCGATGCATATAGAGCCTGTTCTAGCCACCTACTTATCAGGCACGCACAAAGTCCCTCCAGTCGGTGTGGCAGACACTCTGGGTTCTTAGTTCGTGTTGGCCGGCTTATAAATAACGTAATTAGTCTTCCTGCTTCGTCTTGCTTCCATCGCCGACACATAGCGCATTTTTTTTAATTAGCACCGAAAGCAGACCGAAACAAGAGTTCACGGGCCAGCGGTTGCAAATAAGAATTTTTCAACGCCTTCATCCACTACTGGATCGTCTATCTAGATAGTAGTAGATATACATTCATCAGTACCACACATCTATACCTACTTACGAACCTCTTCTAGCTTCCATCTCCTGCATATTGTTCGCCATTCGCGCGACTCAAGGCAGCTCTTCTTCCATCCGAGGTGACGTCTACCTACATACTTCACTACCTTCCTTTCCCATTCTAGCAATCTAGCACCTTTCAACTTCACGCCTCCGTTCTACCAAGCGTCTCGTCGACTCGCACCTCTATTTTCCATTTCACGATTCGCACTTCTCGCCTATTATCCCGCAGGATCACCCTCGAGATCTGCTGCTATCTCGACATAGTCGTTGTGTTATCGATTTAAAGAAAGTAGTTATCGTAAAACGACATGGAGAGCTTTCCCACTTCCGCAAAATGGGAACCTTTGGTGCACTTAAGTTTAACCTATACATATATTCCTAACTTTCTCAAAGTCCCATCTTTCCTCCACCTGTCTTTCCCTATCCAGTTCTTCATATTCTGTACTCTACATCTCACACCCACTCTCCTTAATTCTACTCGTCTTTCCTTATATGTAAAACATTTTTCATTTCCTTTCCCACATTTTAACCTTCTCAGACATATTTCCCTTCCACTTTATTTTTCCCTAATTTGAACTTCTAGAAAAAGTTGTGCAGTCTTTTTTTAGTCTACCAGAAGTGTAAATATGAAATAGAGGGCGAATAAGAAATTTTAAATGGAATTTTCAAGCTCTCCGCAATGCAGACTTAGAGAGACGATCCAGTCGTGGTAGTCGCATATGTGGGAAACCTGCAGAGGTCCACCCCATCCGCAACACAAAATCGCTATGTATCTCGTAAATTTCCACACGACTAGACCTAATTTTTCCGCTCTGTGAGAAGAATTTTGCCTCTTCGATCAGACGTAACTTTCTAGACGAGTTGAAATAAAACATCGTCGACGCACACGAAAGCATTTGCTTTAGACTGTGTCCTTACACGTACATATCAACTAGTTTCGCACAACAGTGAATTTTACGACGGCAAGAATATAGCTCAAACAGAAGTAAAATAAAAAATAAAAAAAATAATAAAAAGAGGAAAAGGGTTCTGTCGCCAAGAGATGCAAACATGGCGAAAAATTGAGAAGAGAAAGTTTTAGCATGGTCTTTGGTGCATTCACCTGAGAAGAAACGACGAGAACAGGAAAACGGATCGTCGAGAAGGCAGTGGACGAGTCGAGTTACGGTGTACTTCGACAAGAAAAAGAAACTCCCGAGGAGGAAAACATAGAGGAACAGAATGAAGGAAAAGCCGAAAGATTACGAGTTTCGTCCCGGCTCGAAGAGTTTGAAGGCTTCTGGTATAAAGGGAATAAGATGGAGAAAAGAAGTATTGCTTCTTCTATTCGGGTCAGGAAAAGAAAAACACCAAGAACTACCACCCAACACGTCCTGTTTGCGTTTTACCAAGACAAGAAGCTTCTGTGTAACCATAACTATAACGATATCATAGGTTGTATTTATTGAGAATAGGTGTAATTACCCCATACAGGGCTTGCTATGATATACTACACCATAATGTGCAGGGATATTAACCCAGTTTTCATTGACATTCATGTATACGATTATTTACTCTGCTATTATCAGTAAAATTATTACTGTCTAATGTTATTTCATACTTGAGCTATATAGGTACAAATTACCAAAGTGCCTTTTAAGTTCCTCAAGCCATAGTTCTTAAATCTCCTGAAATGCTTGAAATTATATAAATTTCTTCTGGCCTCTCAAGATCCTTTCAACATTTTTTTTTATAATCCTTTAAAATCACTCAAACCACTTAATCCTTTCGGAATCTTTTAAAGTATTTTAAACTGCTTTAAAACTCTTTGATATCTTTTGAAATCTCTAGGAATTCCCAGTTTAAAAATATTTTAATGAAACTGAAGTTTGCAACACTTAATGTCCAAAGAAGTCCAAAAAAATTTAAGGGATTTAAGGGATTTATAATGATATTTTCGTATTCAGCGTATGATTTTGAAGGTGATCCTAATGTGGTAGGGGGTTGAAACTATTTTCGGTTTCTTCTGACATCAAATGGAATCATTTAACAATCAAAGCAGCAAATAAGTTATTTTACAATTTTTAAACTGTAACTTTTAAATTCTGGTCCTTGAGCCTGCACACTAACCTGATTCGCAATAATAAAGTATATTTTGAAAATGAATTGCAAAAAGTTCATCTGAAGATTGTCATCGATGTTGTTACTGTTGTATAGGCATACAGGCAGGTGGTTGGAATTCGCGAAGGGGAAAGTGGTAGGGTGTAGAAGGGGAAGGAGAAAAGAGTCCGCGACCTTGCCAGGGTATGCACGAGGCCGTCCGCGTCCACGCCACGGTGGTTGCGATCGCTCGAGGATCGGAGGTGATTATGGGAAGCGAGACATCATAGAAGCCGCCTCTTGCGATGACGGAGCGATCTTCGCGAAATAATCACCCGTCCGTCGGTCCTCTCATCTGAGCAAGTCTCTCCTTCGTGATATGGACCGCAGGTAAAGCAGATAGGTGTATAAATACAAGGCGACTGATTAATCACGTCCCTGGCGTGCCGTGGCATCGTGCTTTGTGGGCGACGGATGAATATCGCGCAACTGGTAACATAAGGATAGAGATCTTCCATCTGTCGCCAATCGCCATCAACACACGATCCTATCTTTATTTTACTACCAGACCGACCCAATCTGGGAACTTGAAACTCGCGAAACCTGTCCATTTTTATTAGGTGTCGCGATCAGTCGAAGGTCAGCCAAATAGAGTTCGAAGATTTCTCCTTGGATTTAAAAAAAAAGGATATTTCGCAAGGGAATTAAAAATTTTCCATAAATTTTCATCCTGCATGAAAAAGGAAAGTAATCACTCAAGATTCAAGAAAACAATTGCTACTGGTGATAAAAAAAATCATCATACGTTTTTACTAAAGTGAAATCAGTTAAGTATAGTCAGAAATGTTTAAATCGAGTCGAGTTGGCTTTATAATTGAGTGAAGCGGTCGAAAATTTCAAACACTTGAACTAAATTGTGTACTCGAGCGGATTCGAGATCTCGAAAATTTGCAGTACTCGAGTGGATTCGAGACTTCGAAAATTAGCAGTCCTTGAACTGTTTCAGATAATCTCATGTTTGATGAAGCAACTTTAATAACGAGTATGGGTGAATTGTAAAATGTGTGTTTCTCATTTTAATATTATCCTTTTAATTTACTATATTAAGCAGTACCGGGAATAAAGAGAAACATGAAATTTTACATTACCTCTTGGCTGTCTAGAAACTCGGACACCCTTCAGAGTTATCCGATATCTGAAGCCGTGTTACGCTTTGCAGTTCTATCATCTACCTGTATCCTCTTTCCTATATCGATCCCAACGAACTTCTATTTTCCGTACCAATCGACTTAAGAGCCTTCAGCTGTGTGCTATCGTCTCCAGGGTTTTTTTTTCTAACCGTTACGAACATTTTTGTCTTTATGAGTATCTTTGTCTCATCTATTCCTCTATTTTTAGCTGCTTTCTTTGATATTGCACATAAGTGAATCTTGATCCAGAATCAAATTAAAGGACTTGCTGCTGATCATGAAATTTAATTTTGGGACAGTAGTTGCGCCAAAATGGTTCAGGGTATGATGCGCGTCTTGTCGAAAGTAGATGATTTGCCAGTATAGATCATATGTAATAGATGCATGTGTAGAGGATGAATGGAAGGGAGGTTGTTAAGAATATGCGAGTGCATCCGGACAGAATGAACTAGCTAAGCGACGTTGGCAGTCGTAAACGCGAACCATTAACCTCTGGGGGCTTCAGAGTCACTACTGAACACGGTCTACACACCTGTTCCACCTGTTCAAGAGTCGTTTGCTTCCTGGCGGAGGTCGGTTGCTGGTGCTCTTGCACTCTCTCTTTCCCTCCTGCTTCTTCAGTTTGGAGTTCATGGCGATCTCACGAAGTTACGAGTACATGGATGCGCAGCCACCTAAATGATTTCGTTTTAATTTTCGCATTGAGATTCACTCGTTTAGTTTCGCTTGTAAAAGGGATGCAGGACTAAAAGACCAACGGCGGCGGCGGTGGCGTTGGCGGCGCAGCATATTGCCTCTGTCGATATCTCGTTACCTCCATTTGTTTCGCGAGCATACTCAAGCGCCAAGAGAAAAGCTTACTTTTATTTCCCTCTTCACTCGCTTCATTTACCCTTCTATTCTCCACCCCTTGAAAATACTCATCCTCTCGTATCTCCCAATGCTTTGTCTCACGATCGTTTGTTTCGCGGATGTGGCTGTAAACTAGAAGTAATTGAAAATTGAAGATTACCTTCATTCTGCAAGCACTTCTTACTCACTCAGGGCCATTCTTCAATGAGAACTTAAAACAGAATGCTGTAAAGCCAACCGCAGACTTCCTATCAAATTGGAACTTCCGCCTTTTAGAATGTGAGGGAAGTTTTTTCATGCGCTCTTAGATATATTTTTTGATAAACCTCGCAATATTGTAGCATCTCACGGAAAACCACAAAGTAGTTTTTAAACATCTTCAGGATACTCAATCCTTCTGCTTTCATTAAACTACGCTTTACTTGTAACGATACATTCACGTCATTAATTACTTTCATGCTTCTCTGATCATATAACTTCGATCTCTCTCTTGATCGCTTTATGATGACGTTTATTCACAAGAGAGATAGCAAGGTACGATTTGCCTAGTTAGAAGAAGTCTGATCTTAATTCATCGCAAATCATTTCCCACATCTTGCTTTCCACGCTGCTTCGTCTGGAAATCGTAAAACTTTCGACTTTGTTGCACCTGACACTCTCTTATCAATTCACTGTGCGACCACTGAGCAGGCTTTAAACAATGGAAGAGTTTTTGTTCGTCTTCCGGTGCAGAGATAATTGAACATGTAGAAAGATAGCGGTCTCTTTGGCGGAATCTCGCCAAGCCGCAAAGTTATTTGCATGGCAAGTTTTGCACCGCTCTTTGCTCAACTTTCACGGTGGTTTCAGATACTCACAACCCGCTCACTGCAGTTCCATTAGTTTATTAAGGATTGCGTTACATGTTAAAACGAATACGTAAACAAATCTGTTGATGGATATTAATCCCCAAAGCCCTAAAAATTTCATGTCAGGAAAAGCCTTTCGCCTGAATTCATTTTAATTAAATAAATTCTCTTAGCTGACTAACTTATGTAAACGGAACCATCAATTTCCAAAATTGGAAACAGTGAAGCGTTTATGTATTTTTCGAGATTGCAAAGCTGAAGCTGTTTTTGTAGAATTCCTTTTTCGTTCATGCTTTAGAATTGCATGATGGCTATAGGAAGCATGATTATAGTCGGATCTTGAAATGACGATGAAATTAAAAAGCCGGTACTTTGGAGGGTACGATTTAAATTTCCAAAATCAGCATCCGCGACAGGAACATATTAGCAAAAAATGAACTGGAACAAGCCAGCATCTGTAGGAAATTCCTTCGCAGATTCGTGGTTTCGCGCGTATACGCTAATGCAAGAGAAAGAGACGGTTCAGGTGGAATTTTACGAAGGAAGGGTTACCTACTGACGAGCGACGAGTCAAAGAAGAAAAACGTGATACGATCTCGTTCCAGTCAGCAGGTCTCTCTCGAGCGTTCCTTTCATAATTACGAAATTGCCTCTTTGAAAGATCCGCTCGAGGTCGATTCTCTTTATTTTTCTTCCTCTCCTTCCACCCTCTTCACCTCTTTCACGTCCCATCATTTTGCTCCTCTTCCCTCTTTCTCCTTCGTCGTCATCATCATCTCGAAATCGGCAACGCATTACCCCTCCCATTCTTTTCGATAGAATCTACTCTGTCGTTATCTGCGATTATTTTAACGCCCATCTCGGCTACTCCCGACAACTTTATCCATTGAAATTCACGCGAATCGATCTCCGATCATCATCTGCGTAACAAGCCTCCTTTCCTTGTAAGCGTCCATACGTGGAGATTAGGAATGAGTATGCAGTCACTTCATCTGTATTGGTCGATTAAATTTTCGTATACACACACAAAAATAAAATTACAATGGAATCTTAGATGGATTTTTATATATTCGCTTCAAAATTATCAAAGATATTATGCATATTATATATAAAGAAATAAATATATAAACACGTTTTCATCCATATGCCCAATGAAAACTAATCTTCGCAGTAAATCGACATTCGTTAAATGATTGGATAAGGGATTGAAAATGGTAAAAGAACGTCCGTGGTCGACCACCCGGTAGATGGGATTCGCCTATATTGTAAATGCTCGGCTAACTACGCATTATAAAATCATAAATCCCTTCTTCCATCGCTAATACAGTAGGACCTTCAGGATTTCGCGGTTCGAAACGGTTGTTTCGATAATAACAGCAAGAACTCAAGAGGCTACAAGGTAAATAATTCCGGCACATTCAGAGAAATTACTCGATAACATAAAGAAACAAGTATTGTTTCAAGTGCTCGTATAACAATCGTAAACCAACCAGGACCTTTTTCTTATCTCTTTTATCCAAGGCGCATAATTACACATTATATTGAGGTAAATAGTTTACAAAAATTAGCAATAGTTAAGGAAAAAGGCAAAAATCCCCAGGTGGATTAAGTACGACGACTACCTGTATACCAGTAACTTGACTCAAGGATATTTCCCACTTTACGATTGAGTGCGTTCGACCGTTACAGTATTCGCAATTGCCATAGAGTGCATGAAAGTATAATAGAGTCTATTCACAGCTTGACTGCATAACTATCTGTCTCACCGTAGAAATTGAAGAATAAATACACCTATCTGTCTATCCGTCAGACGAAATTCTGTTATTATCCGATAACTCTCTATGGCGTTTTAAACAGCTATGTCTGTTTTATTCTTTCTTCCGTCTATCTTAGTCCCCTTTTAATTCTCGCATCTACTGTACACCTGTCGGTTATATCATGGTCTTATCGAGTCTATCATGAGCTATTTCATTACGGTTATCTGCTTGGCTTCCAATGACGCAGCCACGCTTCGCTACTCAGACATTATAACTAGAATATTTCACAAAAACCACTTGAATGTAAAATCCTTAATTCAGTTGAGTTATTACCTAAAGCTTCATCTCTCAGAGTAAAATATTTACTACGCTATCAAAAGTGATTTTACCAAGTGACGAGGTAAGAATAGGTTTCCGTGCAAGTACACGATCTACTGAGTGGAGAGGAAAATTGATAGTCGTTACCCAGCGGTTAGTACTCTTCACACAGCACCGCGTGTACCTTATTTCGTGATCGTACTTTATACTATGATTTTAAGTACTAAAAGAGAGTTATAATCAGAAAAGAGAAAAACACAGTTAATATATATATATATCTACAGAGTGATATTTATGTGAAGCATGACCTTATACTTTTAATTACAATATTTAAAGTCTTTGCGTCACTTTTAGCTCATATAGATTGACAAGCGTGTTCTATCTTATTTTGGATGATTATAGTTTTACATATGTCTATAATTATGAAAATAAGAGTGTGCAAACATAGTACAGCAAAATTTTAAGTATGCTCAGAAGAGCAGTTTTTATCTATCTTTTTTATACGTTTTGCTGACGCATCTAAAACATTGTAACCCTTAACATTTTCAAATTTTATTCCTTTATCTCACGTTCTCAAGCGACCTAGTTTTTTCTCTTCCACTGAAATATATTTATTTCTTGTTGCACTGCGACACTTTGTCTTCTTGCATATGCGTCATATATATAATAATCTACGTATCTCGGTAGATACGTACCTACGCGTTCATACGTGACCCTAGCTTGCGCATTATGTAAAGTATTATACGCCTCATGCTGGAAGATCGAGTTTAGAGAAGGGCGAGATAGGGGAGTCTGCGTAGGTGGTCAATGGGCTATTCTATCCGACGTCATTTATTCCGATTCATATACGTATGCAATTTTTCCAATATGTTTATAATTTTATATGTACATAAAATTATAAATTGGGATCTATATTAAAGTCACTTTACTGCTAATATATAGGATTCAGAACATCTGAGGGTCAAATAGTCTGAGAAAAACCGAGACCGAATTTCCAATGAGCAGAAGTGAAAGAAAGATCCGGTGCCGAGTTAATGAAATTTTCTAAAAAGAAAATTCGCAAGTTATAAGTTGCCAGTACGAGCGAATTTATATATTGTATTTTTATGCTATCCGATATCTCTTTACAGTTGACAGCGTAGATTCAATGTTCGGATCTACTTCGGTGTACTGTCAAGCTCCCATATTTCAAGCTGGCGCACAATTTCTGGGTGCAGAAACTATAAGATTTCATTTGTGGAGTCGTAATTTTTCTCAATTCCATAAGGGACGTGAATTCCAGACGGCGAGGAAAGACGACCGGACGTTATTAGATGGTTAAGTGGTTCAAAGAGGCGAGGAAGACCCGGCCAAAGAGAATAAGCAAAGGAATGGTTGGAGTGTTGATGATCGATAACTTTCGATCCTTCCTTCCGGTTCGTTTTATCATTTAGAGCTACACTAAATTCCAGCTAGAATTTAGGGTGTCAATTTTTTATACAAAAATAGATCAAAGCGTTGCACATTGGATACAAAATTGGTCTGTCTGCTTTTATTTTTTAGAGTGAGCGGAAAAGTGAAAACAATTTCGAGAAGATAAAGCCCTGCTTTAAAACTGCAGGACAATGAACATGTGTTTGGTTTCACTGTACGAAAACACATACGTTATTAAGTTGTTCATGTGCACACACAACTGTGTACATGAGAGCTATGTTGGAAGAAGGTAATGTACACACAACGCGATGAAATACAGGAGTCGTACAAATCTCATTTAGCCAAATAACCTTGTTTATCTCGAGCCGCGTGAGACGATTCATAAGTTAGTGTTTGCCAGTTGTACCAGCTAAGGTATAGCTTGAAGATGTAAAATTGAATTAAACAGATGAATCTGAGCGTAATGCATCTTCCATATTTCTTATTCCAATATAATTGAGTTTCCTTACTGCAGAAACTAAACCTGGGGAATACTTCATTTCAAATCCAAGTTTATACAATTTCAAGAAAACAATTTATTATTGAGTTTTTCTCATTTCTTAAGCATTGTTTTTTTACCAATTACGAAACACTATAGGCTCGTTTATTATTAAGTTAATAAGCCGATAGAAAGATGGACTCGAGGCTCGTGGATGAAGAAAACTTCCACTTGTCTTTATAGGGATAAAGTAATTAGGTTCGACCTCAACTGCCTGTGTGAGGGATTTTTCGGTGCTTCCATTCCTAATTTGGCAATTAGACCCGGGCGCCTATTGATCGGGCCGCCTGGTTATCTCTTTCCAGGCATAGGAACGTTCGTCTCTCCCTCGCACGCCCCTATTTCTACAAATTATGGAACCAAAATGGAACTTGGACCTAGCACGAAATTAACGACAAATGAGAAATGAAGGGTAGCTCAACAGACAATCGATTATTCTCATATTTCTCTAAAAAAACAAATTTTATCTAGGTGCAGAGAAAAGAATATTTGATTAAGGAGCAAAGTGCTAGACTGTGTGCAGATTTAATGAGAGATCCGGTCAGAGTGCTTGAGTTTCATCCTTGAGACTGACCCGTGGGAGCCACGCGACTGCCGCACGCCGATCCCCCCCCAGCCCCCTTCAACTACTCTCACTCGTTCAGTATCTCTTTTGCCCTTCGCCTTCCACATCGTCTTATTTTCTCACTTACAGAGTTGCAAACCTCAGAATATATAGTCACTGACATGGCAACGAGATTTCGAGTAATAAAGATCTTCTCAAAAGATATTAAAAGATATATTAGCAAAAATATAGACTGTGGGACCTTTCGGATGGATGACATTTTTGAGTGTATAAAAAGTAATAAATTCGACTCTTGGAACACAAAAAGTAAATCGTCTGGCGTTTGACATTAATTTGTCGAGGATGCGAAAGTCACTTAACAATTTAAGAGAAAAATGTCAGCTTATTTGAAAGAGCAGCTGGTGTAAAAAGTGGGGCCTACGAGGCAATCCATTGAAACAAGTTGGCTGGAAACGACGAGGCGAACTTATTATTTTTTTATTATCATATTCGTGGAGGGAAGAGTGGACGTATGTACAATTTTGTACATATAGTAGGGGTAAAACGGATCATAGGATAGCAGTATACGATCCTGGGGATTCTATATCCCTGGGGTCCACTCTGGTGAGCCTGGACGCGATTTCAAGGCTGACTGACTGTGTAAAGTGAAAAAGTTTCGAACGCTAGCCAGTTCTGGACGTACCTCACGCTCGAGCGACGTTTATTCCCATTACCTGGAGGACAATATGGGGGTTCTGCTTCCGTTGCGAAATCAATCTACTTTTGGAAGTATAAGGCTATACTTTTAGTGTTTCAGTCTTGTTCTTCAAGGAAGCCGGTATACTTAAAAGTTTAAGTACGCTAATCATCATAACCAGGAATAGTAGTTAATTCTTGTTGATATGTTATTTACTGGCGAAAATAAAGAATGATTGGATGATTAGGTAACAGGACTCTGGAAACTGAAATGGAAGCCAGAAGGTTTTCGAACGGTCCGTCGGAATAAGTAATAGAAATGTCACGGACACGATTTCGCTCGCCACTCGTTTTCCCTCCCAACTGGAAATTGATTTTTCAAGGCATGGAACTGTCTCCTACTGATAAAGGAATACATTCTAAACATAGATCCAAAGTTTGAACTGAATTTCACTTGTAATACCTCCAGATAGTTGAAAATTTCTTTAACTTTGTAGTTTAAATATAACTACTTGACAGATCAGAATAATGAAAATTGAATCGAAATATAGAAATTGTCAAAGCCTTTGTAAGTTTTAATGAAGTTCTTTTGTGCCTTTATATTCCTGGCTATATTCGTGAACAATTGAACATAGAAAGAGATTAAAGATATAATTATTCCTCAATTCTTATTTAAGAGCGTATTTAACTTTCATTGCTTTCTCATCATTAAGTAAGACAAAACGTACAAAAAAAGATTGATTTCAAGTGGTTTGTCCTCTTGAAGTGAGTGAATTCTTATAAATTAAATTCATCGCTAGGAACGGAGATGAGTTAAAGAGCTCTCTCTAAAAGTACAGAGACTACTGGCAGAAGCTTCCACAAGAAGTGGCAAAACTTTTGCCAAGAAAGCTGTTAATTCAAGACACGTTAAAGCGAATTTCACAGATTCTGTGGACAATAGTTGATCTTGTTAGTGTGACACTTAGTAGAGCTCTTCACCGATTGCTCTTATACCATCCCTCTCTCTTCCACGACACTTCCGTTTACCCGTTCTTTCTTCCGATGAATAGCCACTCAAATCCACTCCACTCTCTCTTGCTCCTTTTCCACACAAACTACCTATCGCACGTTTGATTGCACCTACTTTCAGGAAGTATGCAAATCTTGCATCACTTTCGCCTTCTATTTATCTATACTGCGGTTCAAGCTCAAAAGATCTGGGTCTAAATGTGCAAATATCATTAATATAATATATTACCACTGTCTACTATATATTATTCGATATTAGAGTTCTTCGGATAAAAAAAAACAGCTAATTAAGATTAGGGATCTATCGTTTTGAACCTGTCATGTTAATTATAATACATAGTCTAAACAAGCTAAAAAGCATGAAGACATGTAGAAATCATGCCTACATTAGACCTGTCATAGCTTATTTTAATGCCACCAAATTACCTCAATGAAGAAGAAACATCAAAGTCCTATTCATCGCTCGGATCCAAACACACGTGTATTACATCTCTCTGATCTCGCAAGGCGCCATTCCACAATACGTGCGATCTCCAAGAAGGCGTTTTTATTAAGACCTTATTAACATACCAACGACTCGGCGATCTGGAGAATTTTCAAGAAAGCAAGAGCGGTGGGTCCGCGTAGGTGGTTTCCCAGGCGACTCCTTTATCAACCTCATCGTGATCCTGGGTGGTATCACGATTTCTTCGGTACCTTCTTCGATTCCAATGAAGGTGTTACGTGGTTAGCGCGTCCGAATCGTGAGAAGAAACTGGAGGAGGGAGATGGTCGGTGAACGGGTGGACGAAAGGGAGAGGGGTATAGAAGGGGCGACAAGTGGGTGATGAGGGGGGAGGGAAGAAGAAAGCAATGGGTTAAAAGGCCCTCTTGGTATGCAGGCGTGGGCGAAGGGTCCAGACTGGGCGCGTGTCTTTCCTTCCTTCTTACTCACATTTGCTCTCATCTTCCTTTCTATCTTTCTCCCATTCTTTTCTCCTCTAACCACTCGCGCCATCGTCCCGGGTGGCCCGGTCCAGGACCGCTCCAGAACCGCTTCTTCGGCGCTCAAAAATTTATGGGTGGCGCTTCGTGCCGTACAAAGAGAGGTGTTATTTCGTGCTCGAGACGAGCTCGAATTCTCCAGGCATCGGGGGAATGAGATTTACGCGCATCGTTGCAGGAAGAGCCGATCTTGAAGAACCGCTCGAATGCCGCCGCCGTAGCCGCCGCCATCGCTGCCTCGAACTCGTTAACGTTGCTGAAATCGATAGCTCGTTAACGAGAACTTAACCCATTGTGCCAGTTGGCGTATAAAAGATAGAATAAGAAACAAAAAAACCCGGCGAGGATAGAAAAGGGTCCTTGAAGGTGAGGATTGCTCATAGCTATGAAATTAAATTCAACCAACTCAGCATATTCCAGTTATACTTTTCATATATTCACTTCTGCTGTTGAGATGAGGGTTCTCTGTACTGAGGACTTCAGGTCAGTTGATTGCATGGTCAGTGGATGTATTATATACCTCCCATGTAGGTATAAAATTCTTGACAATGAAAACTGTACCACTAGGTCAAAATAGACTCGCATTATAAACATATTTTATAAACAGTTTTATACTGAAGTTGGATCTGCATAAAAAATAGCTTTTGCAAAAGAATGTGGATTAAGTCACCTCTGTCTTAAAAATGTTTTATTCCTCTCAACCGCAGAGATAATCCGGCGGCATTTGATTTTTTTTGCGGACCTATCTGAATGACAAATCCATGTCGTAGACAATTTTATAGGCAAAGAATAATGTCTTCTAGGAAACTTATGACTCATTGATGAATAACGTCTTAATTTTTCAGTGAAAAGAAATACGACAATGTTAATTGGAATTTATGCCATAAATTCATATTTTTAGCATGCGTCGGTTAGTAGCAATTGGCTTCCGTGGTTTCCGAGAGGAACTAGTTACACAGGGTTGGCTTCTGAGGATTTGCTGAAGACAAGCCCCAGACTCATGTTAGTAATGTAGAGTAGCGTACGAAATTGACGTTGACATTAGTGGGAGATGAGAAGGAATTCCCTTTCTCTTAGGTGAAGCGTGCTTTTGGGATTGGAATACGTAAATTTGAGATGGATCTTCTAATTAGGGTCGTCAAGATACCGCAACAGATCGTAGACTTGGCATTAGAATCAGACAAGTCTGCTTCATTTGACGTGCACGATTTACAGTCCTTGGAACTACGATTAGATGTATAAGTAGAAAACGAACAGTATTATCATCAAATAATGATATTGTACAATCAAAATAAAGAATTTAAAGAACGAAATTGTCGAGGATTTTCTAATAGAAGATTCAGCAAAATCTTCATTTCTTGGTGTATGTAGTCAATGCGTCTGCCACTAGATATTTACCGATTTCCAATAATGCGATTTGCTTCTTTTCTACCATTTCTACACGCTGAAAGCCCTTTAAATACTAAATTCATTTGATTGTTACGCCTCACTTGTGACCTAAATTCACATAAAGGGAACGGTTTGAAATTGAATAAAAAATTGGAATACCAAAAATTTGTGTATGCATCTTTCTCTGCAGTTGCATTAGTTTCTAATCAGGTTGACAAAAGTTTTATTTCTGCATGATAAATCACATTATAGCTTCCTCAAATTCTCAAAAGACTACTTCATAGGTCTCCATTGGGAAGGGATCTAACAGCAATGTCAGTAAAACGCAAAATCTGCTTATTGAGTTTCAACGACGTACTTCGGAGACTTTGCCTTTCCTACTCTCATTCTTTTGTAGCAGCTGATCCTTCGGGAAATTCACAAGATCTGTAAAGGAAGATCCTAAGAGTCCAAAGAGAGAGCATCCTGTCAGTTGTGATGCTCAACTATTATCAAAATTTATATATATATCTAGGCGATTTCACACCTTGTCCAAAACCTTTTCCTTGATGATTTATTATATTGTTCATTACGAAAAGATCGATGAAGAATTCTGAAAGTTATAGACTGAATATTCAAGAGAGATTGAGAAGAAGACATATCATGGCTACAAATCGTCTTATACTGGGTAAAACTTGCATAGATTGATCGAGTTTGAAATTCGTCTTTCGTAGAAACTTCGAAGAGGGATATAAGGTTCCACCAAAGTAAATTTGAGACCTGAAGAAATTGGCGACGAACGCTCCCCCAGAGACTCGAAGAAGGTCTTGGTCATATATTCGGTGAAAAACGATACCCGAAGGTGATATAGTTGCGGCTGCTTTGTTGTAATTCGGCATGATCGAGGAAAATCGTCCGCTCGGGACAAGCATCGAGGCCTGACGCGAGGCTTTTGGAAATGCAAGTAGACGATTGCTATCGTCGTCGATCGTCGTGGCTCTTCTGGTACTGGGTTATCCCCTGAGTCCAAAAGCCCGACCTTCTCTTTTCCCACCCGTTTCACCCTCTCGTTACTTCGACTCAAGATAGACAGGGAATTCCCCCGCGAACCATTTCGTCGTTATCGAACCTTCCCTCTCCACCTTTTTTTATTCCTTGATACTTTCTTTCATTCTTTCTATGTATGCATCTCAGATTCCCTCGTTCACCTTTTTGTTTGATACTGCACATCCCGTTCACCTTACTTTTCACCAATTATATCAACCGATTACACAAACAAAGAACAATTGCTAAAAGAATTGGATGGATAATGATGGATGTTAATGAAATGATTTAGCCTGGCTAGCTAGGAGCAGACTAGTCGTTAAGTTGTTTCTACGTAGAATGTAGTTTAAAAAGGAACTTCATTTTATTAAAATTCCCAGAATTTTAGCAAATATTAATAAACATCCGCAACAAGAGTTGCGAAAATTGGATTTCGAAGCAATGAATAAGAGGAAAGTGCTGAGAATTTGAATATATGTTACTTAATTTAAAATATGCAGGCTCAAATTTACATTTATGGACAATCTATTCGGGCTCTCGGCAATGCAAAAGTGCAAAGAAATGAAAGAATTGAAAGAAGGGATTTAGCTACCAACTTTATAGATCATAGATCGAAACTAACATTATCTCTTTCCATTTCCATAAGTAGGAAAATAAATATTAGAGTTAGAATACATTATCGAACCCAGTTGAGTTGAATTATTATAAAATGGGTTTAGAAACGTAACTTGGGATTAGGGTCAGAAAATATGACAATTTTATAATGTGGGACTAAGCCCGGGTGTTTCGAAATGAGAATTAAAATCTGCGCACTAAATGAATTGACCAATAAAGTTAGCGAACTACGCATCAAGTGACATACGTAGCCAGTCAAAATCCATGTCCTTTTCTAGAATATGATTAAACCTATGTATTGTGAAAGATATACTTCCTATTATACAAACAATTACCTGATAAAGTTTATCAGCCTAGGCATGAAAATGAAATTAAAAGTTAAGAAACTTGGTGAAAACAAAAGTATCATTACGTGAGAACATCACAAATGTGTAACACGTCACCGACAGTACAAACTTCTTGGCAAGTTTGCTTCTTCTATATCTCGTGGGACGAAAACGAGTGGCGTGGCGGCGACACCTTTGCTTGTCGAACCCGATGAACCATGGGCGTCAATTCTTATCTCCGAACTCTCGTAAAGAAAGAACACCGTTCCTTGGATGAGTCACAATCCATGGATAGGTGTGTTTAGCAAGAGATACGACTTACGCGTGGCACGCATTAACAAACACGTTAATGGAGCGTGAGAAAATTCAGCGACAGGTTGGTGACCTCAAAAAACTCAAATCTGACATTCCAAATTCAATTACAGTAACTTGGCTTCGAAGAACTGCGGCCAATGTATCATCAAAAAACAGAGAGAAAGCAAGTATGCACGAGGTGATTTATGGCGTCATCACCTGACTATAATTTTGAACTAATACTTATCTCGAAGTGTTTGATAAAGAGAATTGGTTTCTCTGAACATGATCTATAATAAGTTCTTCACACTTCTTCTAAATGATAGGATTTTTCGGTCAACTGAACCTCCTAATCGACAGAAGTGTCTGCAAAGACGCTGCATTCTACATGCAGCACCTGTTGATGGTCTAGAGATTGACTACTGGAAAACATTGGACTCAACCTCCCATAGTCTGATCATCTCTCTGCTAAAAAACTTAAAAGTACATCCAGACATAGAGATTGCACAGAGAGATTGATGCATCTCCAGAGAGGTGTTTTTCGTCTTGTCTGAGAGCTGTAGTCAGCTGTAGTCAGCTGTAGCCTCTATTAAGGTCTTCCGATCTGTCAGCATCAGAATGCTGACGTACCTTGAGTCCCTCCACGTTTTCCGAACGTGGAATAAAAGTGAATAATAACGAAATCAATACTATGATGGAATAAAAACAGATTTCTAGACACCAACGAACAGAATGCCTATAAAAAGAGTTTAGTACATTTGAGAGTAGAACTTTTTCTTGGAAAATGTTACCATTGACATTAGGGTTACAATGCAAAGAGTACGTAGTTACTCGATTCCGGGAATCAGACATGTCATGGACATCCAACCTCATTTTTTCCTGATTTGCATCGAATCGATATTCAGTCTTTACAACCTAGTCTCTGTTAGACAACACCGCATTATAACTATATAAAGTGATTCCTAGTATTTTTAGTCTCTACGAAATGATTAAGTTCAATTTGTATTCTAGATGCGTTTGCCAAAATCAAATTGCACCAATCCTCTTTGCATAGTGATTGGTGTAAAAAAAGAAGGGTTAATTTTATTGGATGCTGTTTTTCAAATAAACGCTTTGATACATGTCTAAATACTAGATCAAGGCGGCACTATTAAAAGGTGAGTTTGCGGTAGAATTGGTGAGCCGAATAATCTGGTCGAATCGCAGAAACGCTAGAGCGGAGATTGGGAATCGCGGACAGAGAATTCCGCTGGAATGTGGTTGCTTCCAAGCTGTGTATAATGGCCAACACCACAACACTATGGTGTATACCTATGTCAAAATACCTCACCTACCAATCTCTCTTTACTCTCCCTGCTCATGGATTCTCATTCTCCCCCTATCTCTCTCTCTCTCCCTTCCCAATGCGAACAATGTATTCTATATCCAACCCATGCAGAAATTTCCAAACCTGGTCCAAATCGGTGATGAGCCCGATCGGGCCGTTAGTTGTATCCCCAGCCTCAAACCCCCCGATTTGGGTCTAATTAGAGCCACAGAAAAGTTTCTACACAGGAAACGGTAGCATGATCAGAGAGATCATATTTCACTGTATATTTATATTGTATCTTGATGAATCGATAGATCTTTAAAGATAACTTGATCATTAAAAGCATTTCACTGAAACGCATAATTTGTCCTCAATTTAACGAATTATCGATTCTCTATCAGCTATATCTGCATAGACAAATAAATGGAACTATGTTCAAAGCAAAGCCATGCTGTAATTGTTGAATGCAAATAGAGACAGGGTTTAATTAAATCCTAAACTCACACTATTATTCCTGGAATGAAATCCTTTTGATGAATTCTGAACAGTAGCTTGCACCTAAGGTTTCAATACACAAGTTAGAAATATATTGAAATTTTGAAATTTTCCTTTAAAATTACCAGCACCATTGTGCCAGTTATATATAGAGTGCTGAACATTGAAATTGCAGCGTTCGCCCGTAAATGGTCAGTTAAACGTTTAAAGCGCTTTTTATATTCTTCGCATTGAAAGCATTGATACCTAACGAATCGAGCCTCGTAAAGGCTCAAAATTTCGAGGATTTATTGGAAATATTTCTCGCTATATGATGAATCCTACACACAAAGGTAAAATATAGAAGAGAGAAGAATTGGCACTATTTTGATATAGATACCATCTCAAATTACGAGGTTTTTTGCTTCACGTGAAATGGAGTAGCATTTAGTTGCAATTAAGCTTAAAAGAACCGGTACTAATGGATTTCCTAGATGTGTAATAAACCCCGCAACAACGGAGCTTGCTCGCTGATACACACCTACTCTAGGCCCACGCGGAGGACCGGAAGTAATCGTTTTAACGCAATGGCCGTGATACTTAATATGTGCGCATATGCGAGTCTGACATAGTACGCCAACACAGTTCGACCCACGCGCCATTGTCTTCTCTTAGAAGTCTATGAAACGAATGCTTGCTCGAAAAAATTTCAGCGAGAGTCTCTTATATGGCGCCTTCGGAAACAGCGAAGGGGTGGCGATCAGATCGCAGTCCAACCTCTGGGACTTTTATTCGACTTAATTCGCATCTTGCTAACGGAAATCCATAGGGTGTCTCATTGTTCCCCATCCACAGTATAATGTAAATATTCCTCTGAAGGAACTAACAAATGTCTATTCTTACGGGATACAACAATTAAAAATGCATTTTCTCTATTTGTTTTCAAGTGAGGTGCCGGAAAAATTCAAGCAGGCAAGATAGGAATCGGATAAGTAACACATGGCCTTAATATAAATTAAATATCATACGACTTGCTACCAGTTGTAACTCTTCCATAAGAAGTTTTCATTCAAAAGCCAACAGAATTACAGAACTGTGTTAGCTTTTCATCTCATCATCTCACTCTCTGTGAATTGAACAAATGTATACCCACATAACTCAAACACCTGAAGTCTTATTTACATAGTTATTTGCTTAACACGTCGACCGAGATATTATTATATTAACTTAGCGCGCCCTGAGTCTCACTGGATTATCAATTTTAAACATGAAATGTTGCCACATGTCTCAAAATATCATCCCGTAACCTAGCTCAGGATGCATTGTAAGAAAGGAAATTAAAATCAACGTCAAAAACTTTATAAGTACTATACCATATATACTTTAGACTTTCATGCTCATTTGATTCGGGAATTCTTCAATTTTAATTCGCATTTTTGGAAAAATGGCGTACTTTATTCACCACTAATTTATATCTTTTCCTTACAACTTTTTATCAACTTATCTCTTCTCACTACTATTAGAAAACCCATATCACTGAGGGTCGCTATTCCGCAAGTCTCACGGGTCCGTCATGGTGTGAATCATGTCGGTTCCGGTCCGACCCACGCGAACGCATCCCACATCAGAACTTATCCCGTCCCAGTCTGTATTTTGCAGACTGAGGACTTAGCCCTTTACCTTAAATTCATTCTGATATTAAATGTCGTTAGCATATATAAATTTCACTTTAGAAAATTGATTTTTTTAGATTTGTTGGACTATACCAAAACTGACTGTGATAAGGTCTGACCTCCTTCAGCAAGGAGCTCTCAAACTGTCTCTATTTTCTGTTGTCAAAAGTTCAAATTGATTAAAATCATTCTTCTTAGTAAGGATAGGTTAGTACTGAGCTTAGAAATAAAGAATTAGGGGAGCGCGGAAAGCCAAGGAAATATCAAACCTTCCCCTGGGACAAGTTCGGACGCGTCTGGAATTCTCACGGCAGCACGTCCGTTCGTTTCTTTGTTTGAGCCGAGTCCGCAGAATCAACCGGTTTTTACGTATATGTATGCAGTAAGTGCAGAGTTAAGGTCCATACAATAGTACATATTTTCTTTATCGAACCATGCATGCGACGTTGTAGCGCACATGACGCCCTCTTGTAATACGAGAGCTATGCACGTGTGGGAACCTTGTATTGTGTTGACTGTTGGTACTATTCGACGAGAAATAAAAAGGAAATGTATTCTACATAGGACAAGTTCCTGCAGGAATGGAAAATGTCTCCATTTTATTTATTTGCGTGAGAATTCGTATTTTTGAGTGTTTATCCTTCCAGAAACTGACGGGCGTGAAGCATTTATACGTTTTGAATAACAAGACGCTAACAATAATGAAATTGGAGTCACGTAATTCCCTAAGAATGACGAAACCCATTGACGAATTTTGGCATCGTTCGGCGAAATCGGCCATGGAAGATGTACAACGATTTCGTGATTCAGGTGTTCTTATCACTGGATTGGCGATCGTGCTTCCTCCGCTTGTAGAACGAAATGTATCGAGCGCCATCTCTTTGCGACAAAACGTTCGCAATATCTCTCTCCATGGCGTTATCTCGCTTTCACGCTCTATCGCATTGCCACCCTCTATGCCTTCATCAGCGCTTTTTCGACTGTGAGTGGTACCCAACTACCCATGTATACGAGAACAACAGAAAAGTGGTACAAGCTCCATATCTATCGTTCGGACAAAAAGAGAATGGAATACGTGCTATACTTCTTTCTGCGATTGCACATTTTTTTCATCGGTTTCAGATGCATACACCGATCTTTCTGAGAGCTTCTCTGGTCAAAGTTTCTGATAGAAAAATAGTTTCATATCTGAACAATCCTGATTAATTTTGATTGACCTCTTTCAAGAAATAATTCGAGAAAACATATATACAGCAATTTGCGGAACAGGGATACATATGATTTTTCTCGAAGCCAGTTAGGATTGGGGTAAGTGCAAGAATTAGTAAATATGGATCACGTACTGTGAAAATTAACGATGAGCCATGAGAAGGGATGATGGGCGAAGCGAATGGAAGGAAAGTGGGTGGTTGATGGCAAAGAACGATAGCTGTGCAATTAATAGCACGTTGAAAACTTGTAATGAGAAAATATTGGATTTTCTTGGCGAACTGGATAATAACCGAGTTTAGAAGTTGGCATCAGGTTTATCTGTATAGATAGAAGATGAGATCTTGGATCGTGGCGTAAAAAGAAGTATAAGAGTTTTCATTTATTTGAAACTTATAAGACAAAAGATCAGGTTTAACTATCATAATCCAATATTTATTGCTATGATAAGAAAAATTATAGTACTTCGATAACAAAAAATGATCAAATATTATAGCATACTATATACAGTCGCTATATAGTTAAACTGTGCTACTTTTTGTATACTAGATTTTTAGGTAACTGATCATTTATATTAGTGTTTTGAATTGAAAACGATTACTTGATTCAAAGCTTATAGAGTACTCTCAAAAAACCTTCGTAAAAAATATCCTGTATATTAAAATACCAGATTTTTATGAGAACTTTATTACCGCAATAACGGTTTTGTGGTTGAGCGTTATAGCGCGGCGTGGGTACCTCTTCGCTATAAAAGTTACTATAACGAATCATTGCCTGAAGGAGACGCACTCTGGTTGGATGGAGATAGTAAATCTTACGAGAACATTACGAGGCTATCCCTTTCTTGTAAGTTCGCTCGCGGCAAAAACGTACTATAAGAAGTCTTAAATAGATTCAAGACAGTCTGCCTAGATCTCCTATAAAAAACTTGCAACTTCGTTGGAAGAGCAAACAAGTATTTAGTTTACACCGCTTACAAGGAAAAGAACTTAAAGTATATTCAATTTTTGGATCAAGGTGAATGAAATAATCCTCTTATTTTAAGAGAGGCTGAAATTAATTTTCTAGGATAAATATGGTGAAGAGAAAAAGACAACCGGTGACAAATTTATGTCCAATTTCATTACTGATGCGGAAGCACACAGAGGTAGCAGTAGCGACATCAGCCGAACGAGCGAGCAAAATTTTCACACAGGAATTTTAGCTTGAAACGGGCAATAAACTTTGGCAAACCGGACGGGAACAACATCGAAGTCACAGCGGCCGATAAACGCAATTTGAATTGAATATCGAAAAGCGCGTCGGAGGAGGAATTTTCAAGCGTTAGAGAACATAAAAGGGCCGAGTGGACGTTATTCCATGTCATTCGGGGCGGAACCGATCCTACAGTGACGTTGGACATGGTAGCATTTCTGCATTTAATAGCAACTGCACAACTGCTATCGGTATATTCTATAATGTATACATGTATCATCACATAAGCGGGAATTAGAGAATTTACTGAATTTGTTCAAACTGTCAAATGAAGCTGTAAAATTTCGTCCGAAAGTACTAAAACACGTCATCAAATTGCCAAGCCGCTAAATTGTTTTGCTATTTATTACGAACAAGTTTGTAACAACACATTTGTCCAGATTGTTTTACAACCAGATACAAAATAATAAAGTTTTGTATGATTTCATGAATAAATGGCACTATTGGTAACTGGTCGAAGAGAGAGAAGCTTAAATATTAATGAAACTCATTTGTCTCTTATATAACAGGATATTAGCATTTTAGCTTGCCAAGAAGAAGGCAGAGTTCAAACTGGAGTAATTTGAGGAATTTTATAATAAATCTGAACTGACAATATTATTGAAATTTTCTGAATTCCTCGATATTGAGCTGCCTTCACAAAAGTATGCAGCTTCCTAAGTATCTCAATCCAATACAATGGTATTTCTGATAGAAGCGTTATGAAGGTCAATTTATTTTTAATGTGCCCACTAAGATTTCAAAAAATACATGAATTTTCTCTCTAAACTTTCAGTAATGATTAGATCGTTTTATCCTAACTAGACAACGTAATTAAAAACTTGGAATTCCTTCAATCTTTTACAATTTTGGAACTTAAATATTATACAAATTTTTGAACCAGCTACGATCGATCGACTAGAAGGCAAATTCGGTGGTCCATGAGTCTTTTAAGTTCAGCTTCCACCTTCGACCTCACTCCGACCTTCCGACGCAACAAATCTAAAATGGACTCGCTCCGAGCTCTCGTAGATTTATGGAGAGATGCAAATTTATCGGCATTTTATTCTTACGAATAGCTGAGAACTGGAAAAATGGTAAAGATGAGAAAGAAGACACAACTACGAACGCGAGTAAGTGCTGGTAGGGCATTTCCAGTAGCTCAAAAAATCTTGATATCTTCTAAATTATAGATGTCATCAATTTCTATCTTGAGAGCGCTTGAGACGTTGCAGTGAGATTTCCCGTATCACTTGACTGCAAGAGCGCAGGAGCGACAGGGGATGATTAAAGAGGATAAGTCAAAAACCGTATAAAAAAATTTCTTTTTAAAACAATAAAAACGCACCTATTTAAATAGCTAGGAAATGTTGAAGCGCTGAAATTGAAATTAACAAAGCATTTCTACTCAACGAGACTTTTAATTGAAACAAGGCTGATGTACTCTTGTTCATTTTGAACACGTGATGTGTTTACTATACGAATGAAGATAATGGGCAAAGCTTTTCGATTGTCAAGCTAGCGGTGCACATCGTTTACACCTACACTGAAAAAGCGTAACAGAGTAGAGAAAACTTTTTCACGTTTCTCGCGTATAAATATATTATGTATTATAAAACAGGGCTTTGTGTCTCTGTATACCAGAACCATATCCACCCTCCTCCGCCTTAATCCAACGAATTTATGAATATCTCTCGAGTTTTCTCTTTTCCGCGTTTCCCTATAGGCTCAACTTGTACAAGGAGAATGCGCAATTGCGTCACGGCCACGAATTCGCGAGTTTCAGCGGCATAACATGTACTCAACAGAAAATTAATCCGCCGTTTTTGAGTTTTATTCTCATAACGTATATAGATTTCTATGCAAAAATTACAACAGCGACAGCTCGAGAAATTCTACTGAAAAGTAGGTAATTAAAATTACAAAGCACGTATTTTTTCACCACCATTTCCAACCACCTTTTCCAAATGCGTTCTCGTATTCCCTTTTTCCAGCTTCATCTTTAAAATCAAAATAAAAATTGGAACGACTATAACCGACCCACACAGCTATCAAAACACTGAGAAACTCCGTGTTAGAAAAATTATTAATATCGATAGCAAGTAAGGGCAAAATCCCAAAATTGAGACATTTTAATACAGAAAATAATAAATTTTGGGATTTTGCCCCCACTTGCTATCGATATTAGTAATTTTTCTAACATAGAGTTTCTCAGTGTATGACTAAACGAATCAAGGTTGAAAACCATTTTCCGCAAGATTATCCGAACTGTGACCATCCGAAATTTTCAAGACAAGAAATCAATTGAAAACCTGCGGTCGATCTGTTCAGTGTATACGAATTTAATAAAGAACGATATTAAATCGGCAGAACTGGGATGGTTTGCACATGTCAGTCTCATTGGCGAAACGCCAACCTGCTACTGATTTTGAACGAACTATCGAATGAACACATTCCCGGAAATCCTGCCTGGCTTGGTCAACTGCAGATGAGAAATTGTACCAACTGTTCGTCAAACAACATTGTGTTCACTATTGTGTCATTTTGCAATTTAAAGAAAAATATTGTACTTTCGGAAAGCATTTTGTGAAATTTATAATACAAATATTACGAAACTAAATAAAGAAACAAATCAACTCCATGAATTGAGTTGAGAAGTATAACTTTTTAGTTAACAAAGTGCATTGTCATGCACGTGAATAATGATTTAATAGGAAAATTTTGAGAGCTGAGTAAACTCAAGAAAATTACCTATTATGTATCAAAAGCTTGCAGGAAACATGACACAGGTGCACCAGAACCTATTCTAATATCTTTGTTGTATTCTCGACGTCAGTTCCTTCCAAACTTCCACCTTTAAGTTTAATCTTGATGAAAGCACTACCAAGTTTGAAATATTCACAAGCATGAGGAGAATTCTTGTTTATGATATAACTGATCTTTTAATATCTAGATTAATTAAAGTCTCGTAATTTCTCGTTAACTATCAAATTAAAATTTGCCTGTTTTACTTTACTTTATTTATAATTATTTCAAGACTTAAATAGTTATCTGATTTATACACTTAATAAGCAATGTCATATGTATATACTTATACCATGATTCAGGTAGGTATAATATCAGATCGCGAATCAAATACAATATAGCTACTTTTGAAGCACTCATTAGCCAATTAACGAGATACTTTTACTGATTATTCAAATTCATGATTGGAATTAATTGAACGATTTTGGATCAGTGCACGGAAAAGAATAGCATGAGAATAGACATCGAGAGGTACTTGATACTATAGAGTCGTGGAAAATGGAATCCGAACAAATGAATGGTTTCCATTGCATTGATTCAATGAATACGGTTTTCAATTTCTGGTGGATGTGGTTGTGATTAAGTCCACTTCTCTCGCATTTGGAATTACGAAGGTTGATGTTCCTTTAGAACGAATTATAATATTTAATAAATTGCTAAGCCCGTCTTTGCCAGAAGAGAATATTTCTTCGGTTATGAAGATAAAGATAATATTTCATTTTACGACAATACACATTGCTCGTATTTTTCATACAGCATATTAATTACTGAGAGATAAAAAAAAAGCTATTTTATATTTGTTATAGCCTCTTCTCCGCCTGGAAGCTAGTTTTAATGCCTCCCCCAGGCAAGGTAATCACTAAAATGGATTATTACTCGAAACACACTAAGTGTACTGCAGAATTTATCACCAATTATTTATTTTCCCAAGCAGTCTGCACTAAGTCGTTACACGAGTAGAAAGCAAAGAATATCGGTCTTTGAACCTAATAGTCTGGATCTCTCGGAAACTCACCCCCGAGATTTGGCCATTGAGAGAAGAATTTCAAACACCCTCAATTATTGTTTTACCATCCACCGTGTCGTGCTCAGTGTTTGGATAAAACGCTTCGAATTTGTTTTCCTTCATTTAGGTTTTCTTTCATTTAGAATTTCCTTCATTGCCTTTTTATTCGAATTTAAAAATAATGTACGTCAAATTGGACAACAAACATGATAAATGTTCTTTTATAAAACAGAAAGCAATAAAACGACCTAAAGGTGTTTCTTCTTTTCAAACACTTATTTTACCTGCTTCATTTATAATTTCTTGTTAAGAAGTTTCAAAGAAAAATGTTTTTAGAATCATAAATATTTGATACGGCGTCAGAGCAAATGTTCTTTCTCCTCAAAGCTCTCTAGTCTTTCAGATTTGCTTTCTTCTTTTTCGCCTACTCTAGAAATAGGAGGTAAACTTTTCATGACTGAGGGAAGTTAGGAGCGATTGCACCTAAATGTGTCACTTATTTTCTCCCGAGTGGAAAGGAATATATGCTAACTCGAACTGCTTTCAAAAGATTGAAAAATGCAAATCTTGTAAATCGGAATTCTAACGTACAACCTGAACATTTCATAAATTGTGAAATACTCCATTTTAATTGGGACACTTATGGGCTTTACAATAAGCTCCTTCTTTTTTACTGTAACTTTAAATTACTGAGTGATGAGATATCTCTTTTCAGAGATGATGTGAACAAAGTACAACGTGCGAGTAACGAGCGAAGGATTTTCCTTCTAGTTTAATTAGTTTCAGTAAAGTTTAAGCTCTAAGGATTGTCTCATTAAGTGTTACGACATTATTTCGAGTATCGTAGACTTTAGTGCAGAGCACAACCGATCACCAGTGTTAATGGTCCCAGTTCCACCGTTATAACGAGCAATCTGTAGATATATAGATATATATAAATAAGTACTATCGCATAATCCCAACTGTAGGTGTTTTGTGAACCTATAGATTTAATTCACACTACACCTAGGAGAGTAATCTTGCCCTTAACTTCCCCTTTCTGAATCCCAGCAGTGCTCTGTTATCGATCGTGGAAAATGTCGTTACCATGATATCTGTTCACATTGAGACGATGCTGAGACCCATTCTACGTTTTGCCCGTATCAGGGCTATAGTTTCATCTCGAAGCACTCAATGAACCAAACCAGACTAACTTAAGTAATTCACGATAGTCTCTGTAATGTGTCTAGCGATGCTTTTAGTCTGATTATATGCAGAGGAGGATATCTGATATTGAGAATCAGTTAGGACCAAAGTACCTGCGATATAGAATTAAATTGATGGTTTATAACGTTATGGTTTGTTGTCTCTCCTCTGATTAGCCAGAAATCAATGCTAATTATGCGGAAAAAAAATATAAAATGAAATATTGTGCCCTACTTCCGTAATTATTGGCATGTTGAATGAAAACTGCTAGACTCGTTACAATCAACATTTACGAAAAAAAAAAATAAAAAAAATGTTTAGAAAAGTAATGAATGACTGAAATATCCGGTGTATGCGTGTGATGCAATGATTATATTCGCTAGTAGTTTCGTCAGAGAACGGATGCGGTCATGGCACTGTTTGGCTTCTACTATCAGAGCAAAGTACAGAATTTCCACAATGAAATTTCGCATAATGTCGTCACCTGAGCGAATCGCCGCGTTCATATATGGCTGACGTAGAGGCACAACGCTTTGATCATTACCCCAAAAATGTGCCTTTCTATTGAATCAACTCGTATTCTGCAATCTTGCTGAATACTATTCCATTCAATAGCTGATACTATCATACTTTTTACACCTTTATATCTTTTTATATCGAGTGGAAGGTTCAAGTCAAGACCAGACAGTTCCGGTATATTACTATTCGCGTAACGCGCCGGATATCCGGCGTCACGCAGGAAAAGTTATACGGAACGTACACTTTTTCTTGATCGACAAACTGCAACATTTATATTCTCTTCAGTTTTTGATAAAGAATCTGACATTTTTTCTTACCAGTAAGCCGCCATTAAGTATATGTTACATGCAACTCACCTGAAACAAAGAAAAAATGTCATCTATTAATATCAAGTAAATGCAGTTCGCAACGTTTGATGTCAAAAACATTAAAAAAAAAGTTTCAACCTCCTAAATTCTAAGTAACTTCGGAATCAATTTTTAAATCTTCAATATATACATATCATTTCTTTTTCCACAACTTCATAGAACCTAATCCTAAAAGCATATGAGTTTCCAGCACTGATCAGGTTGAAATATAATCCCACGGTTTATAGATGACAATAACAACAATGCTGATCAGAGGAACGTCATGAAATTCACGTTCTGGATTCTGTTGTACACGTCTGTCACACGAACTACCAATCAAGGTTGCTGTAGTTCATAACGACCCTTTACGATTCAGGAGAAATACAAGGGAGAGACAGGGAGAGGCACGGGGAGTTGGTTCTGATTTCCGGCATTCGAATCTACGATTAAATCACCCTCAGGCGTCGATAAAGCGAGTCTCACTCACGTAGCACGTTAACAAGCTCGCGTACAATGGCTATTATTGTTCTCTGGTACGTATCCCAGCGCATACGTGGATATTCCTGCATACTCTACTTATGGTTTCCAAAGTGCACATTGTTCTGCCCAACACAGTTTGGATGTTTGACATATGGCCTCCACGACACGATACCGTCAAGAACCGGATGAAGAAGCTACGTTCTTATCGTTTCATCATCGCCGCCGACGAGTCGCATCGGTTCTTCATCATCCTGAATAGGATTCGCATCACGAATGCTCTCAAGAGATTCGTGAGATGTTTCAAATTGGAAATGATACTCCTACACTTTAATCTCTTCGATTCGCGCTATAAGTAGGCGAGAGTCCTATACATATTCGGAACATTTTTTTCCATCAATTTCTTCAGTAATAAATATGAATCAGTACCAAAGCAAATTATCTTATTTAAAGTAATAATGATTTCCAAACTTATATGATTCATATCTTGGAAACTTATAGAGTACGTATAGTATAGTATTGTATATAGAGTTTTTACTTTCTACACTTCAATATCGTCTTATTTTTCATCAATTTTCTTCAATCATCTTCTTACTTCTCCGTTTCCAATTCACCGTAAACGCGTCACCGATTTCTTCGAGCCTAGAGATGCAAATTCGCTGTTGAAATAAATTATTGGAAACGAGGTACTGCTGCCGTGCGCGTTGAAATATTGGCAAGCGCATGAAAAATTCAAGGGATATCCTCTTGATACGTGAAAAATTTTCAATGCAAAGGAGCTTCAAGTGGAAACCTGGTGAAAATATTATTTTACTGCCAAATAACATACCACGTTGGTCTATATGTATATTGTATACGTTTTTTTGTATGTAATATATTTACCATATATGGTAATGAATAACTGGAAAACGCTTTGTATATTTCCATATAAGAAATAATTTCCAGTTAGTTAGTTTCAATTAATTTTAGTGGAATGAATTATCTGCTTTTTATGAAGAAAATAGCTTCTGAAAAAATTCTATAATAAAAGAGGAATGAAATATGATGTAGGAATTATCCATCTGGTTCGGTCACCTTCTGTCATGGAATTTCAACACGTGTCTTGGCTACAAAGTCTGGGGCGGTAGGTGTTGCGGTCAAGGCAACAAATTGCCAATTAACGTTGCCCAAACATAATCGCAACGGTGCTCACCTTTTGTGTTACGGCAGCCGAAAAAAAAGCCGCTTAGAACCTCAAGTGTAAGTTTTCCGCTTCTGCATCCCTTAAAAACCGCCTAGATGAAAATTGTTTGGTCATGTTGAACAACCCGGGATAAGAGTGACGCTGCAAAACTTACATGAAAAGCTCCTTGTGCGATATATTTGGATCGGACTTCTACTCGATCTTCCATGGTGCTCATTGGTTTTTATGAAACTAACCTTATGTCGACTATAATAATTATTATACGACTCAGTTTGTGTGCCACCTATGAGCCTTGCTTCAGGTTGCAAGCTAGATTGCAACTTTGGGGGCAACAAGCCTTCAATAATTAGGGTCAAAGCGTTAATTACACTGCTAGGCATGATGCAATGGAAGCCAATGACTATATAAGTTAAAAGCACGACGTTGAAATTCAATAGTTCCAATATTAAATCCAAATAAAGAATATTTTATTATAAAAATAAGTTTAAACAAGCCTGAGTACTTTTAGACTTTCTAAAAGGTATCACCTTACTTATATATACTTTGTCTAATAAAAGTATAAGCTAGGTATATATATTATATCTGCTCGAGTTCCGGGATTCGCTCGGTGGTCGATTCAGCAAGAATTTCGATTATCGAAGAAAAAAGGTAAAGGAATAGTCACGGGAAAGACGATGAGGAACACCAAATACGAAATTTTATGCCCTGGTCCCTCTTTTTGGTTCGATCTAATCTTATTTACTCTCCTTCTCTTCTTATCTTCTAACCGTAATTTCAGTGAATGGTAAAAAACGTATTCCCTGAATTTTTTGAACACAATTAAGCAATGAATCATGGTAAATTGAGTAGTGTTGGTTTTTAAGTGCAAACTTTTCAATAGGCGAGCTGAAAAGTCTTTGAACTTTCATGAACCAAATATTCTAAGAATTAGTCATTTTCGTTATAATTAATTTGCCTATAAAAGGAGCCAACTTTTGGACGCTAATAATTTCTCTATCAAAATTTAAAACGAGACACATCATATTTCTCTTTTTTCTCCCCTAATTGATTTTTTTGATAGGTTGCACTCAGCTCAACACGCATCCGAGCAATTTACGCTTGTAAATAATCTATCACATCAGAGTTTTCAGAAAATTGAGGTCAAACCCGTCATAAAAGGACAATATCGAGCATCTTTTAAAATTCAAAATTCACAAAATACAGAAAAAGGCATCGTTGATTTCAATTGGAAATAATTAGCATTTTCGTTGACTACTTGAACAATACTATTAACCATTTTTAATTAACCTAATTGCATTCAGGAAATTATCAATTTAGTTACTGCTTTCAGGTAGGTACTGTTATTTGATAAATGCATTTCGCAGATTCATAGTTAGCCCACTTCTCAAGTTATCATCATTTCAGTATGTGAGGAAGATAATGCCTCTCATATGTGCAATACTGATTTGCATTGCATTGAATCAGAATTAAGAATAACGGAACGATAAGTTTCTATTACTGTTGAGGAAATTCGAGTAGACCGTTTCCATACAAGCATAGAGCGGGACGAAAACATGTTCGCTCGGCCATCACTAACGAAGTTTCTCGTATATGAGAGAGAACGGAGTGCTTGGTACATTATTGTCCCTTCGAGTATCCTACCACCGTGTCCAGACCATCGAAAATCATTACTGCGGAATTATCGTGTATCCCCTGGGTCAGCAGCGTGTTTCCACTGGGTGATAGTGCTAGAGCCATTTTGGGAATCGTTTATAAGCGTTAGTTGTGCAACTGAATACGTATCTATGATTACGGTTCCAAAAAAGCCTCAAGTCCTTTATATGCTCTGGTTAAAATAAAAATGGTTGAAAAGTATTCGTGGAATCAATTATTCGTGGGATTTAGTGCACTCTTACTGGAAATACTGGATATCCAGTAATTTGTTCATGGCGTTAACATCGACCTAAACAACGCGTTAAAGCGTGAGAAGAAGAGAGCGATGATAGACGGTTGCCGCTGTTGATATCGAAACTATTTGTGCTGCAGGTGTAACGTTAATAACGCCATTAGGAATCAACGGGTCAGGTTGGGATAAGGCGATCAAGCAAAGCGGCATCTTCACTATTGAGAACGTGACTCGAGGAGGCCCAACCACCAATAATACCTTCGCCTTCTATTCTCACTCAGGGTCACGCTTGAGTCTCGCGACTTTGAATGCTTTTTCTCTTTCCACTCTTCTTTCTTCTCTTTCTCGCGCTTTATTCACATCTCTTCGCATGTTGCACTTCCAACGAGTTCTAGGACTCTGGTTTCTTCTCGAGACTCCAGCATCCAGTCTCCAGAGCGTTTCATTTGGTAGCGAGGTGGCAGATGTTTTTAACGAGACTACCTCCTCCGTTTACCTACCCCCTTCTGCTCCTCTGCCTTTTGCTTCCAAAACTCTTTCGCTCTATCCTATATCAGTCTATCTCCTTCATGCCGGGTGTTTAACCACAGCAGTGAAGCTTTAATGCCACCTGCCGAGATATTGGAAACTCTAGATTCGTGATCGAGAAATGGAAGAGATAAACTGCTTTCATAGGAAGGATGTGGATGAAATCGAATGATAGAATACAACAGAAATAATAGAAGTGTCTATCTAACGTTAATCGGGCGAAAGTACGGAAAAAAACCCTCAATTTCGCTCTACCAGCTCTCGTTAAAAGAAAATCATTTTTTACTCGCCAGGAACTATATTGAACCTATCGCTTCATAATAAATATCCGATATCGAAAGTACACTCTGCGTGATAATAGTTTCGAAAATATTGAGCACATTATTATTATTATATATTAAGTGTTTACAACCATTTGCAACTTTTCATTATACTTTGCTGGAAAATATTTTAATGCTCGTAGATGAAACAAGGGAGATTAATGTTCATGAAGTAGAAAAAAGTTATAATTCATTTGATTTAAATTGCGTCAAGAAGTTTTTGTAAAGAGCGTCTCCTGCAACAGCAACCTACTTAATCCTCTTAATCTTCTTTTAAACGTTAAACACGCTCTTTCAAGACACCGACTACCTCTCTAAACCTCCTTTCTGCAATTCCGCCGCCACGAAATGTCTCATTTGTCACAGAAACCTGAAATTCTTTATGTATGTGTGCACATCTCGAAGACAGCAGGAAATCGCTTAAATGGTAAGCAGCGGTAAATTTATCGGCATTAAGGATTACGTGTAGGTGGGCGTGGGTGAAACTGGAAGTGGAAGATGAAGGAAGCTGACTATCTCAAATGAACAGACTAAACTGCTAAAGATAAATTAGAGCCAATTCAAAAAGAACGAGTGGATCCTTCGAACGCGTTTCAAACGCTCACCACCTGTCGGCAGCACGCGCCACCACCTGGAGATTCCCGGTTCGCAACGAACACTAACAAAAAATATCATGACGACACGATTTTCGCGACCTACCATCGTAACATCCGGTCCGCCGTTACGCCCTCTCATTTCAATTATTACAAAAGAAGCGATGCCAACATTTCCTCGGCATCTATACAATTTTAAGTGACTTTCAGGAAAAAGTGGGATGTACCAACCCTCAAGCGAGACAAGTGCACCAGTTGTTGGCATATCGCATTCCTCTTCCTCTTACCATCTGTTTCTACATCGCTATGCACATGTGCAAATTTTGAGCATCAAATAATATCAATTTATACTCAACAAAAAATTTATGTCATGCACCAGACTCTCGAGGCCAAGTAATTTTTGTATTTCATGAAGCCATGTCGTAAAACGACAAAATAAAAACATATTTTGAGAACGTTTCTTGTCGTTCAAGAAACAGATTTAGAATAGAAGTGGGCGATTTTTACACAACACCCTTGGCACATAGAGACTCTCGAGAAATCGTTTTAAGGGCTGAAGCTTAGCTTCTGTTGACACTGTTTACAAGGCGTAAAGCTAACGAAGTGATACGTGGACCGTCACCATTGTACCGATCTATTACGATCTACCGATGACACGTAAGCAGGTCAGGTTGGCGCCACTATGATATTATCCAATAGAGCAGGCAAATTATTCTCTATAGAATAATCGCTTCACGACTCCTCGTGTCCGCTCGGTTATCTCTCATGTCTCGAATGAACCATAATCTCTTCTGCAAACAAAGTGACTTACTCTCTGCGTACAACGCTTTTGATTAAAATATAATTGCATCAATTGTCTTGTACTAGGCATATTAAATTTTTTTATCACTGACTCTTATATTGTCTACGTCACTGTAAATATAAAGCCACTTTGTTGAGAAAAGCCTGGCGCATTTATTGGTTATTTCCGGCATGTAGTCATGTACTCGAGAAAGAGAGAGAGGCACTAATATACTGAAAACCAGAAAACCCTCTTAGACTTTATTCTGAAAGCGAGATATAAAATTTATTCGAAAAAACCATGCACGAAACATTCTTCTGGACTAAAAATAATTCATTTTGGCTATTATATAATAATAAATTCAAGGACATTATACAAAATACTATTTAATGACGCACTCTTTCCTTGTAAATGACTGAACTTTTAATATTTCCGGAATACTATAGATAGAACTTGTAACTGTGGATGGATAAAATATGTAGTAAAGAGCATATGATGTGGGTTCTATCAACCCTCATATAGCTTCTCGAGGTCTTATTTTGCTTAACTAATTTTATCTGAATTTACATTAATGGCAATGATAATAAATAAATAAGTTTAAAATGGCCAATTTGACTGAATTTATTGGCAAGGATTTTTAGTTGTATGAATTTTAATCATTTGTTTTTAGTCTGAAAGCTTTTGAATTACAGTCATGTATACGCAATGATTAATGACTGAATGCAAAAATTTTTAACTTCATTTCCAAACAACTGAATCGATATTTAATCTCCCGCATTCGAAATTTATTATAGTCACGGAAGTCTAAAATCCAGTAATATCTATGTCGTTAATTAATGTATCGTAGCCCATATTTTCAAAGCGACCGCGCTTACGAATGCGCTAATGCACGACACTTTGAATAAACGTTCCGTTTCAATGGTTCTGCCATGTACGGATAATTACTGAATGGATATAATACATATATCGAGTCGGTGCTATCAACGGAATCGATCGGATGCGGATTTCCGCATATAGTTTCATAAACATATATGTATACATTCTACGCATGACTATTAGTAATATCATTTTAAATTTTCAAATGCGCTTCAAGAAAAATTCATTTCAATTTTGATGACTCACTGCGCTATCGATTTCATTAGAATTAAGACGTTATTCCTTCTTGAAGAGAAAAATATCATTCAGAAAATCTCGAGCGTCCCAAAGAAATCGATTTTATCGGTGACATAAACGATTTCACAAAGCCATGAAAATGTAATTTCGAAACTGTCCTCATGCTGAGAAGAAGCTAGATCATTGCGATCTTGTCAAGATTTCCCAGAGCCCTTCTATTTACGTTTCAACTTATCAACGTCGTGATCGAAAAAGAAAATAGAGAAGCTCTGAAAAGTAATTTACCTAATTTCCAGCTAAAGTTAAGTTGTTAATGATGAACTCTTTTTAGGGGAAATTTCAGTTCGAAATTTTTAATCAACCCCTCATAGCCTGGACTTTATACGTCTATGATCTGTATAAAAGTAGACATTGAAACCAGGGTGCTCACACGATTTTTAGAGAGAAACGATTGAAAGTATATGACAAGAGAAGACGATGCCGCCACTACTGACGCGAATATAATGGCCCGCGGTGGCAATTTGGAGTTTGCCGAACGGGTACGGAACAGAAGCTTTGCGGCGGACCACCAAGTCGACGATTATCTTCGTAGGAACGTCTCATCCTTCTCTTCTGGCTTGTTTCCATCACGTTCACCACCACCAGCATCATCAGCATCGGGAAAAGGTACCAACCGCGGAGAATACGGAATGGACAGGTCTTATGGTGTGTGGCGTGTGGTATAGTATGGGGTATCCGACGAAGATTATTTTCGTTTGAGCATCCGAGGAAGATTTGGACTCTGCGGTGGTCATGTCTGCCTTTTGGTAGCATAGGTGTGGTCGTCGACAACCCCCCTTTCAGCCCTCGCCCTCCTCCCCAGGCTCATTTATAAGGCTCACCTGAGAAACACAAAGAGCTCTTCTTCACCCCCGCGCTTTAATGCTTCATCTCGGCCAGTCTCGACGGACTTATTTATTTTTTGTTCCTTACTTCGAACCTCTTTATTTTTCTTAAGATTAACCTTGCTTCAACTTTGCGCGCCCTTTCATTCATTTGTTTTTCTTTATCAAAACATTCTATCCAACCCCTTGTTTAGAAGTTATGAAGAAGGAGTATGTACAGAAGTTACGTACAAATCAAGTGATGATTAATTGACTCCTAAAAATGCAATTGATTTCAAAGATGACCAATGGAAATGTGGGAACGTATCTCAATTGACTTGATAATTGAGGTCCTGTTCGGTGATTTTATTTCAATAGTCACAAACATAAATACCTCAACAGAATGATTGATATTTCCAGAGAGTGGATTCAAGATTAGATCTCTGAAATAAAATATTTTCGAATGGTTGCTCTGAATAGAACACAAAGAGTGTTTGGAATGACAACGAAGAGAATGAATATTTGGAGATTGGTTGTGAGGCGAGACATTTAAATAAGACATATTCCCGGAGGGCTTGACATGGCGGTAGTCGCGAGTTAGGCTAATCCAGAATGAGATAAGGCATTATGCGTAAGAAAGACCCACTTAGAATGGACAATGGTGGCAAATAAAGACGCCTCTCGCGCCCACACTCTCGTTTTATCTGCGAGAAGGTGATTGTGATTGAGGCACCGATATAGCTACGATCGAACGATATTTCTCTTGCTCTACAGGGGTACTTCTTTCTGCCACGAAACAGCTCTTCAAAGATACAATCGCACTCCCACCCATCATGACGATGCAGCATAAATCCCTGTCACTTCTATTCGCACTCTGAGAAAATCTTTCAAAATTCATGCACTTTACAGACACTCTTTAATAGATAATTATAACAGAGAAAAAATTCTGCCGAACTTTTTCTTGTCTATGTTTTCTAGATAAAATTCATCTACGACAAGGAGAATCAATTAAGAAGAGTCAATCGACCTTCCAAAGGACGATTTAGTTATCTTGGAAGGAATAAGAGTGCCAAGTTCCAGGAATTCCGGAAGAAATACCGCTTGGTATTTGCTTGTCCGGTACCTGACAGACTCGATGACATTCCTTCCCTGCAGACTGTCGACGTCTCACCGCTGTTGGAAACCTTTCGACACGCGGTTGTCATACCTTTCAAGGCGACAGGGCGAATGAGCTACTTGTGCTTAGCAATTTATTCTTTTTGCAAAGAGAATTGTTTCACATAAATATTAAGAACTAGTTACTCTTCAGAGCTACCTGCCAACTATAGACCCCCCTCGACTTAAAAAAAATGCTGATAATGTAGTAATTTACGAGGCAGTTTGAGATGTGCTTGTAGAGCGTGAGGATAATAAGGATCCGCCAGATGGACGTTGAAATGTTTTGAATTCATCGTGAACCACCTGTGATTTGCATATATGCATGCACGCACGCACGTGCGCTTGGAGTCAAAGCTTTGAATCTGAAGCCAGAGTTTTTTTTGTCTGCAGTTCCATAAAAAAAAAATAAAAACAAAAACTGGCAGGCTGCATGTTCTCAGATGCATCGAAATCGACAGGTCGTTGCAACATGTGCAGAACGAGCGCACGCGAGAACGCTTGAGGTCATTTTCGAATTGCTGATATTAATGTGCCAAAACCTTAAAATACCTCAAACTACTTGAGGGTTTCTTACGGTGGGATGTAATTACATGCAAATGAGAGGTAAAGAGAGGTTTCAATTTTTGACCAAGAACCATCATATAGTTAGCTTTTGAATAGAAATATTTCTTATTTTATTCTGTTTCGATAGGAAACTGTCTCGAGCTATTGTATTGGAAAACGCCTTTTGTGCATTGGAACTTCCATGTGTTGTATTATTCGCAGAATAGGTTTCCACTGTCTAGAATAAAGGTTTAAGAAAAGGAAGAACCACTGCAAAAAAAGAGAGGGAGGAGATGTGAATTTGGAGGGTTCAGGATGGAATTTGCAGGAACGGTAACTACGTGTACAGCGTTGGTGGTGCATGCCACGAGATCTTATCGCCATCGAAATGCATCGCGATAAGCGAAAGCTTCCAGTCGAACGAACTGGGATTCGCGTACGTGACGCGTCGCTACCTTATTTCGAAATCCTAGCGTTTCCCGAAAAGACTCTACCTTTGCTTTCCGGACATTATTTCCTTGCAATCCAATCAGAAGATATCCCGAGAAACTGAGCAAGAAACAACTATTTGAATCAACCTGATTATGATCAACTGTTTATACGGAATGAGTAAACGAGTTTAGTTGTCCTATATTCTTCAAAAATAAAAACAAAATTGTTCTTGCGTATTAATAGTTCCTATATGAATCCGCCTAGGGTCCAAAATAGATCATTTATAATTTAGAAGAATATTTCTTGAAATTCCATGTAGTTAGGTCATGAGCTCGTGACTTCACGAAGAAATAAAAGATGCCCTATAAACCAAACATTAGCACCGATCCGTATCTACGTTTGTTCAACCTGCCGCGAGAATCTCATTTCATCTCGTTGCGTCCTTGGCACCTTTCATGAATAATTTCTTTTGCCATTTACGCCTTGGACGGCCGTGGTGAACACCTCGCTCTTGCCACCTGAGCCTTCCTCTTTTTTAACTGCTTCCTATCTCCGCTTTTTCAGTCAGCTCCATGACACTTTTTTTAACATAGCATATCATTAGGGATTCTTTCACAGTTTCCCTTTCGTCGATCAAAGATATATCTTTGGGTATACCCGAAGTAGGACCAAAAGAGAAAATTTATTTTCGGCAAATTTACGTTTGCAATAAAAAGAATACCGAGTACTAAATTTGATACTGGTGATTATACTTTGCTTACTTTAGAGTAGATTAATAAAACTTCTAAGATGCTTAAGAAGAATCTGAGAAAAAAGCGTGACTATATTTTCCTGATTTGCAGAAAGAATAAAAGACCTCAGTCAGTCGAATTAACTTCGGGATCGCTTCAGTCACCCGGAGCTACAAATTTGTCTGAGTTTATTACATCGTATTGATTTAGGAACATTGAAGAACTTTGCTATGGACAACTACCCTTCGGGCTTACAGTTAGAAACGAGAGTTTATAAAACGATTAATCCTCCATTTACTACTCTGGTAGAACATCACTGAGTTCCAATGAAAAATAGCCTCACGAAACACAATTGTTCTTATTTACCAAGGAACGTTCTTGTTTAAAGACAAGCCAAGGGAAATAAAACACAAGAGAAAAAAAACAAATAAAAAGGACTTGAAGCATCAGTGAAGCCGAGCGAAGATAAGGATCTGGATGATGTAGGAAACGGAAAGGTACATTTCATGTGCAGTTTACATCCTCATGTCACAAACTTCTTGTTCATTTGAAAAGATTATCCACGCCTTTCATATTCTTTGTTTCTGTCTTCAGTTGTCAGAGAAACAGTATTTTTCTCACGAAATATTGTCTCCTGAACTGTTTGTTTATCTCTAAGAGTTCTACTGGAATAAAATATATCTCATTTTCTCCTATTTACATAACATTGTTGTAAGACCATACGACACCCAGGAATAAAATCTATATAGTTACCCGGCTATCAAATAAAAGTTTCTTTTGGCTCCTAGAATTATAAATATCAAAAACTGGATGGGTCAAATATCGTTTATTATATAAGAGAACACGTGTCGATGAACGACATGTTGCACGCGGTGAGTTGCAAGCACCATAAAAAAGTAAAGTGGAAAAAGAGGGAGGAGCAGTAAAAGGGCAGAAGATAGACCCAGATACGGTATCTTGCGATATTAAACAAAAAGATACAAACAGCGGATAAAAGTGCTCAATCACTGGGCGGATTTAACGGAAGATATGGATGCTATTCTTTATGTAGACTTCAAATCGATGATAGAGGTACGATTATAATTATAACTGCTTTACTAGTTTTATTATAATTTCTACTGCCTGAACTCTCTCTGATGTAATTGCATTTTCAGGAGATATTCAACTATCATGGTTCTCTCTAAACTACAAAGGCGTTATCTAGTTACCACTGCAAGACGATGATGGTGGTTTAGAACGTACACTGATGCCAGTTCTGCTTGCTGCTTTTCTCGTGGTTCAAGAGAATTTAATGTGTCGAGGTTCAACAGATGCCATGGATGCCAGGGCAAGACGATACCACCCACGCCATTAAACAACCACACGATGCAAACTTTGAAACGTGCGGCACGCGTCTCGAAGTCTCGAGTCGAGTTATACTGTTATAGCACCCTTGAGCAGCCAAATCCCTTGTTATATGATGCCAGCTTTACACTAGCATGAAACTAATAATTAAGGTGCTTGCATTATTGTCAAGAGTTCAACTCATCAGGGAGACTCCGATTGAGTTTCGTATTTTAATATAATCTGCACCATTCTCATGAGTACCCTCTTATTAAATGACCAACGTCCACACTTGTCATGCAATTTAAATTGCATTAAATTAATTTAACTTATAAATGACTGGGAATAATACTTCTCCGAAAAAGTATAATTTTTCAAGAGAAAAGATTTTTGAAAAGAAAATATCAAGATAAAAATTAATCTGCATTTCGAAACGATTCGGTCAAGCTTTTATAAAATGAATTTCAATAGAAATTCCGGAAATTCTAGTTTCAGGAATTTAGAGTATGCTAGATTGTTACGGAGCAAGAATTTGCAAGACTCTTAACGACTAAATTGCTTTCCTAAATTTAGTGAAATGTGAACAATTCTCAGATCTGAATAGTATATACTGAAGGTCCCGATTTTTTTAAATTCATTAAGTCTGTAGATGGCAAGTCTATAGCTGAAAACCAAAGCGAAGAACCCAATAACGCTACATCCGCAACACAGTGAGTCCCTCGGTGAGTTCATCAAAACGAAAAGACCCCAGCAACCCGACGCAATTTCACGCGATCAAACCGGCACTAAATTAAAAACTAATCGTTTTTCTGCGCCCCACTGGTTCGCGCTTTATTTTTGAAGGAAAAGGTTGGAAGTTCGAGAATTAAAAAAAAAAAAAAAAAAGAGGAAATTGATGATCACGAGAATACAAACTCACGAGAGACGGCTATATCGATTATCGACAGACTTTGCTTACAAAGAGAGGTAGACAACATCAGTTTAAAACAGTTGCCAATTGGCAGTCCTACAAATAGATTTTATTTTTTTCTACTCTTCCATTTCCATCATCGATTTTTAAACTAATTCTTTATGGGATGAATAGCGCACTCGCAAAATAATAGCGAGGCTTAATAAAAGAAGAAGTCTATACGTTATTTGTCCATATATAGAATTTTAAGTCATTAATTCGGAAAACAATTAGATTTCATTTTATAAATTACACCGGTTAAAAATTCACTAATCTCTCTTTACACTTTGTGAAAAAATAACTGCATTTTTCTTCTCAAACTGTTAGAGGTACATGAAGAAATAATGCACTGGCAGAATAGTTTAAAAAGGGAATAAGGAAGAAAAGTCCATCGCAGCTGACGCTTCGAAGCCACGAGCTATCAAACTTTTATATGCATTTTGTTTAGTTTGCTCTTGTTTTATACCTAATTATGGTGAAACTTTCAAAAGAAGATTTTGGAATTAGCGCGCTAAATTTTAATATTGCTTCAATTTAAGAAACTGAATTCTGCCTATTAAAATGTTAAAAAGAGTATCAAGAACCGACAATATAATATTGTGCAGAATTTTTACCCCAGACAATACCTGCAGATATAGTGATCTTGACACAGCTTCAGAAATTCCCGTGACATCAGAAAAAAATGGCAATATATGTAATATAAAGTTGTGGCCACTTTCTATACGCCCACTTTTTACTCCCTTGTCATTTCCTCTACTCCAATTCACTTAGCATCAAAAAGATTGACTTACCTGAAACAAAAAACAAAACCGATACAGTTGTTATTATCCGTTATTTACTACGAGTAGTCTATATGATATTCCCCCGAGCATTTGCGAGAAATTCTACCCCTGCCTATCACAAGAGTAGACATTTTCTCACAATTTCTTTCGTTTCTCAAGTCCTCCCCCTGCTTTCATAAGAGTAATTTTAATCTATTTTATTTTTATTTTATATCATTTTTCACTGTTTTTCATTTGTTAAATTCTCTTATTATAGAAACTTGATAAACTATAATTATTTTTTAAATAAAAGAACAAGAAAGTAAGTTTTCAACAATTGTAACACCGTAGCATACCTTGGATCTTTCAGATGCAAATTGCATACCGGAAAAGCGACATAATGAATGTGATTTGAATGCTCCTTGTTTTGATAAATAGTTACACTACAGTCACTACACTTAGTTACGAATAAACACTAAAACCATACACTTTTTCACTTAAAATTACTTATTTAGATAATTCACTTATTTCCGTGTTACACGTAGGACGATCGCGAATTAACTGACTGAAATTCTCTTCTATTTGCAAGGTTCCTTGTCCTATTGTAAGATATCAAGGTGAAATAAAGATTACCGAGCAGGTAAACACGACCTTTCTCGAATAATAACTCGATAAATAGAAACTCTAATTAAAAATTCGGAGAATAATAAACCTGCAACGTGCGGCGATCCACCCGTAACAATAATATTATTGACTTAACGAGTATTATGTTTATATTCTTCTCATGGACAATAAATCCCAAGGCGGTAAATTTTGATCAACAGTGGATTCAAAGAAAATGACTAATTCAATAGCCTAAACGTATTATGATTATATAATATATAATCTACTCATGAGGAAGAACAAACTATAAAAGTTTTATATGTAACAGAAGTTTTGAACATTCAAATGAATCAATATTTCAAAATTGTTTTTAATTTAAAAAACAATCAGAACTTTTCAGTCATAGTTCTATTTTCTATTACATCACCTAAAAATTTTCAAACTATCTGAATCAGTAAAAAGTTATTATATAATATGATTGCAATCAAATGAAATGTGTTTTATCTTTCTCTGACAGCCCACCTTGCCCAATTGAAACAAGCATTTTCATCCTTTACTCTACAATGCAACTATTTGGCGAAAATTTCGTGAATAGTACCAATCTGACCAAATAGAGTCTAACATTCATTCTGTTATCTGAACCATGTTGTTCATGTGTGGTACCATTCAGGGAGAGCATAGTGCCTCTCTCGCAGCTGATTAATTATGATAATTGATAACATCCCCGCTTGGCAGACCGTTGAATTACATGGTGCACGGTGCACGTTCACCATGGTACCAGCACGATGACGAGCATCATACAATGCAGACGCATTGTTCACCGATGCAACTTCCGAGGGGGGTATTCCCGGAGTATATAATCAGTAGTGGTGGCACGTGCCAGGCCTACCTGTATCGCCACCTGCCGGCAGGTTCTGCAACTGTGACATTATCCCCTTCTATACTTTGCCTTCCACCAACTTCCACAACAAAACCTGGATTCGACCAGTCCCCAGCCCAATTCAACTAAACACAGCGCACGCGTTCTCCACGCGATAACCACGCGTCCAATCTCTTTGTGTCACCTGCTGAAATATAACCGAATAAAACGTCTTTTCATTTCGATTCAATACCTTTGTATCCACTCTTTCATTTTAGTTCTATCCATGTATACCGTGCAGGTAATTTTCATTAAAGGCGTTCGCAGTTGCATCGACAGTTGGCTAAAGGAGATAAAACCTTCCCAAGCCCAGCTATGGTTGTCAAGAGAGTTTGGATCTAGATTGTAGACCATTAGATCTCATTGAATACATTTATACTGCTCCCCATTTTTCCTTTCACATATGAGATGTACAATTTTTTCCATTTTATGCTCACTTCTTTCTCTCAGATATGTAATTTGTTAGAAGAAGATTTAGATAAATAATACACAATCGGAATCAGCGATTAATATGTCACTGAGTCAAATTAACGCTGATTGGAATCAGAGATATACGATATCAGTGATACCTTATTGCTGATTTAGATAAAAAGAGCAGTACTACAGTGATTCATTTTTTACATTCTCATTTGGAATTCCCCCCAGAAAATCTTGGTCGATTCAATGACGAACAGGGTGAAATATTTCACCAAGAAATATCAGGAATCGAAAAGCGTTTCCAAGGAAAAAGACAGATTATAGAATCCCAGGGAATTACAGTTGGGCACAAAAACATAAAAACTAAAGGTTTGTCTTACCAACGCAGAAGAACGAGTAAACAGTTTAAAATATTTCCATATTTTTAAAGCAGACACCCGAACACGGTTTTCTAACATAATATGAGCTCAGTCATCATTCGATATCATCCGGTAAAATCCTTAAAACAGCTTGGAAATAATTGTTTAGACGAAAGGAGAAAAATTCACGACAATAAAAATGCTGTACTAAGCACATGGCGAGATGAAAAAATTTTCGGCTCAGCATTAATGAAAGAACATGGAGAAAGGAAGCAAAACACCAGTAGACAGGAAGCAGCTGGGGGTCTAGTCGAGTGTTGAATCCGCCGTCGCGTGCTCAGGAAGTAAGAGTAGATTCCAAAAACTCTTGGCTCATTCTTCTTGACATTCCCCTCAGCATATGAAGAGCTTTCATGGGTACTAAAACGCCCACATGCTTAGGCATATCGTCGTCAAACGTTTGCCAACCTCTTTAAGCGGCACGAGTATTTAGCGACATGCGCCCGACGACATCCTCCAGGTGGTCGCGTTTCAAGGTAGGTTCGAAAAGATGGCATTGTACTTCTCCGTCGAGGTCTCAGCCGTTGAAATATGATATTTTGGGCGGTTAGTCAAAAATCATAATGCCAAAACTTTAAGATTACGTGGCTGACTCGTTAAAATGTCTTGCAGAGAAATTTCAAAGTATAAAATACTAGCAGATGGTGAAATCATAATTTAATAAACCAAGTTCAGATTAGAATCATTTCACTTATACGACTCCGAGAAAAATGATGTCTAAAGATCTATTTTCGCAGCATCATTTTTAATTTCTCTATGCGAGATTGATGATGTGATGTTTTGTTTCCATTTGGAAATTTTATCTGTGATTGAATCAGAAGGAAGTGAGAAGTGAACCTATCACGAAGGTAAGGGGAATGGGATACGCCGATACGAAAAGGAAGTAAGGGCACGTGTCCTGATGGCTATCCAGTGAAATAGGAAACCGGAAGCATCTGGGGAAGCCGCATTGTTTGTTCGAGCACTTCGTATTATACCTATACGTATAATAATGTTCAAGCAAGGCACTTTTCCCCTATTCGATTATACAATATACATACAATCTCTACAAGTCTACATACACTTCAAAAACATTTTTCTCTACAATGAAAGGTGAAAAAAAAGCAGAGGAGCTTTATCGTTAGAATCTAACTGTAATCTAATTGTAATCATCTCGAATTGTCATCAAAGTATCGAGAGATGGTTGTCAAGAAGAATTGTATTTTTATATGTAACATTATTATCGTCTTATTTCTGCAAACTGTAAAAGCTGCAGAAATTGTGCTATCAAGACTTTTGATCCCATCTTTTCGCGCTATTTTTACAATGTCGTACAATCTATAGGGGAGTAATAGAAGATGGGAAATTGAGTTCATTCTTTTATAGTACTTTAAGCAAAGAATGACCCACGTTCAGGATGATGTAGCTTTTGTTATCGTTCATAAAAAAATTCTACTTTGAACATATCTCTTTCTCCACACTCCTTGAATTGCAAAATAAAGGAATAAAAATAAATTTCTCAGTTATTGATATTAAATGCATTTTAAAAGATATAAACTTGGCTATTTTCTATCGAAAATACATTGCTCTCGTATCTTGTTTATTATTTATTACAAAAATATTGATGAATCGAATATACAAAAACTTAAATTGAGTTGTCATTGAACTTTGGAAAGTCCACACAGTTCTGTTAACTGACAAAATGTTTCTTTCGAAACGCGTTGAAAACTTTGAGATTCTGTAGTGGAAGAAAGCAGAAGAATAATGTCTCCGGGGAAAGAATCCAAGTGTATTTGCGCCTCTAGATAGAAGTTTAGCCATCGGAAGGAAATCGAATAATAATAGTTCTAGGGTGAAAACTCTGTTACAGAACGCATCGAATTTAGTTATCTCTTTTGCAACAAATAGACAAACCTACATTTTATCAAAGAAACTTTTCGATGAAAAATTTTGACAGGATAATTTGGTATAAAGTGAGTAGGATTCACTACAATGCTATATCGACTTCCAATATTAATTATCGATTTTTACATGACTTTTTTCGCACGGTTCAGGAAGCTCATTACTTTGTGGCCATCTGATATTAGTCTTTTCGGAATTTTCTATATATTCAACTTTATACGATAATCGATTCTGGCTCCGATCATCATCCGACGATATGGCTAAATAGTTGAAAAAACTCGAACGTTCAATTTCCGATATGCCAATACGGAAATGCGTGGTACTCGAGATATAAACAACCTCATAACGATCGAAAAATTGCCAATAAATGCAATTCTCTTTCCATCATTTGAAGTTTGAGCCATCAACCCATCATCAACAAAATTATGTGCCGAAAAAGCGTTCTTTTGGAGATAGGAATTATGATGATATGATTGGAAGTTGAAATATATTGAAAAGTGGTTATACTCATTCCGTTAACCTTTCGAAAATAAAGAGGAAGAAGTGTGCTGAAGAGAAAAAATTCAGCTGTAGCATATTGAATATATATCACACACATATACATAAGATTTGGCAATAGAAGAGAAAGAATTTATTTCAGGCGGTTTGGATGGGATCAAAGAGCCGGCGAGCATGAACTGGACTGTTCATCAAAATACGATCTGCACTGTTATTGAAATGGCATTCGCAGCTGTTTACAGATTCTTGTATATGCAGTCACTGCTTCAAGGCACAAAGGGTTTTGCACCCTGCCAATTTCCTCGGATAGGAAAACGCTGCGAAAAGGGTATACAAAAGAAACGTAGAGGAACCTTGTTCCATTTCATTCGATCGATTCTACTGCAGAAATGACTTGACTGTTTATATGGACGGCAATCATGAAACCCTTGACTTTCATCTTCCTCGCGCTTTTATTAATTTTATATGAAAAATAGTAAATATCGTAATGGATTTTCAAATAAATATTTAAATTTTCGATGAAAAAGGTAAAGTAACAGCAAAAAATGGAACAGATGGATTATCAAACAAAATAGTAAAATTATCAAGCAAAAAAGTTGAATTTTCTAATGGGGTTTTATGGATTCAGTCCCTATTTAAATGTAAAAAGAAGAAAGAATGTGATTTTTCTATATTATTACATTTTCTATTCCTCACGTATAGTATATAAGAAACACAATGGAAGATTTCAGATTATCGTGTGCGGTCCAGCAAGCTGCGACAGATTCTGCATACCTGTTTTTCTAGAGTAAGGGGGTGCGTCGAAACACACATTTTTACAATTCCAACAAAGGACAAAGGCAGAAAATGGTAGGCTTAGATCGTTTAGGATACTTGGAAGTTAGAGTCGGTCGAAAATCTTTTACCGCCTCTTTTTCAACCCTTCGAATCCCATCGTGCCTAATGATGCTCAAAACACCGAATCCAACCCTCATCAAGAAAAAGAGAGATGACTAAACACGCCAACTGGTCCAGATTCCAGATAAAAGACATGCACCCTCCGTTGCATGGAGCACTACTCTCGATACTGGGCAATCGATTGGCAAAGGGAGGAAGGCATGCGAGCGAGAAATATATATAGCAACTCGTCTTTATACAGTTTAGAGAGGAATTTGGTCCTGCAAAATAGCGGAAGACTAGAAACATCTGGCACGGGTGCCAAAGTGTAGACAGTAGGAGGCAAAGTTGAGCACACCCCCGCATGCTTTTTTTCTGTTGATCGGTTTCACCACTTTTTCCCTTTCCATATTTCCCCTACGCGTGCTTTCACTATTCTTGCCTTCTCACTTCTATTCCTGCTCTTCGTATCTCTTTACACGAGAGAGCGAAACCACCTGGTAACACTTTTCAAGGGTTGCATCCGGCTCTTCTCGATGCCCGCTGCCGTGGTGCAAATCAAGAATTTTATTTTCGGAAAAATCTAGTATGTTCTAGTAAAAATAATCCTAAGTTACAAATGTTAATTACTCCCTTTGAAATACACAACAACATCAAAACAATCTTCGGACTATTGACTATGATAAGTAAATATATTGCGAAATTAAACCTCAGCTAAAACGACACTAAATATATATTCTGCTTGTGACAAAACATAGGAAATAATAACGTTCTTTTATTATTGTAAAGTCCCCGAGGAGTAAATTCTATTTGGCAAGTTTATTTGTATCCAATCAAACAAACCCACGGATATCACGGAACAGCAATCTATTGAATTATATTTCATTATGATTTCAGGGTGAGAGTATTAAAAGTTGAATTGTTTAGGAGCTATTTGCAAACTAATATTGACAAGTTAAACACACGCAGTTACAATATAACAGCGAAGGTACGATTTTGCAATACGGATCTTGGTGGAAACAGGTTAAACAGTCCACATAATGCATTAAAGCCAGTGTTTGCTGGCATGTAGCGATATTGTACATTAGCTGTTTCCTCTGTTGACCGCTGATGTACCAAGATTAATCTCCTTTATGAATTTCCGGGTGGTTAAGCTTTGCGGCAATTTGAACTTCAATCTATTTCCTTCGATTTAGCTGCGATTAAACCTTGTGCCTATTCACTTAACCATTTCAGAAGGTGTGTGTGGTTCATTTTTTAATAAATTAGTGATGAAAACTTTCTATTTTAATGTCACAAAAAGCTTAAATTCCACTCTAAATTGTAATTAATATCGAAAATCCCGTTGAATGGTTTAGGCTCGTGATATATGCATAGACTGCATAGATTGCATAGACAAAGCATCTAGTCTACCCTAACTAATGTCCAACCTTCAGGACAAATACAAGATAATCCCCGAAAGAGGACATCAGACACGTACAGGACTCTGCCTATAATTTCACAATTCTCTTGAGTCAGGTGTTTCATGAAAGCTTAGTGGCCTTGAGCGTGAGAAGAAAACTGTTAAAATATGACGAGCAACAATAAAATTCAATTCTAATTTTCCAACCGTCCCAAAGCTTGCAAACCCGACCTTGGAAGAATAAAGGCTAGGCTAGATCTCTTTTAAGGGCAAATTCGTGATTTGGAATATGTTAAAATGATTCTGTGCCTTGGGTTTCTTTTTAAATTACTAGAAACGGATTTTGAATGGAAATGTTCAGATATATGATCAATCACTATAGACTGACCTGCATTAATAGAAATTCCTGCTTTAACTCCCCAATCCCCCACCAATTTGTCACTTTAACAATTATCTGACAGCTCACTGACCCATACTACTGAAAACTACTCATAAAACAGACTCACAATTAGGTCAGACATTGTCACTTTCACCTAAAATGCTGAATTTGTCTCCTCCGTTTATTATAGAATAAGATGAACAAAATGAACACTTTATATTCAACACATTTAAAATTATAGCGTTTTGATCTTCATTCCTTTCACGTAAGGAGATTTTCTGTAATAAAATGTCGAAAGGATTCCAGTGAATGTAAAGGAATTCCTCTGAGTGGAGGATAAATTTAACTCTCTATTGGCAAAATAAGCTCTTACTTTGTTGGCTATGACGATAAAACGATTCAGTATACACAAATGAAAACATTTAACTTTCCTACATAAGAACATCCCAGCAGGACATTTCCAAGTTTTCTTGGACTCTTTTTCATTTAGTGAAGGTGTTCAAGTATTAACATGGTTTGCAAGAAAAAAAATGAAATAGAAAAAAAGGCAGAAAGAAACTAAAATTGTAACCACGGAATTGAAGGAGACGGCAAATTTCACCGTGAAAGAAACTGAGGTGGGACGACGGTAATAATGACGCGGGACGAACGTGCACAGGAATTTTAATGCTACTGTAAGAAAAATGCTCGAAAACATCTCGGGGAATTCGTTCGTTTGTTTAAAATATAAAAAAAGCGACCGTCAATTCTAGAAGATAAATTGAAAATCGCTATTTGCTCACTGAATATAAATTCTCGATCAAAATCGCGATTTTATGAGTTATGTTATATATTCATAATTTTATATGAATTTTTCTTTTGCAAGAAATCGATTATCAAACGTAATAATAAATAAATAGTTTAAAGAACACTTTTCTTTGCATTGATTTTGACCCACCGGGGAATTGTAGTATTCAACAAATGGACAAAAGGAAGTAAGTAGCATTGGGCGGCTTCCAATGCGTAAATAGAGACACCAAAACAGGAGAGAGGGACCTAACGATCGTAGGCGTGGACTTCTCTTTGTCCATGGCGGTACAAATTATGTCGAACAGGCCGAAAATCACCCTCTGTAATTTGCGAGCTGCTTGTTTTGTCGCAGACTGCCTATATGACGACAGATGGCCAGCCTTGGCAAAATATATGCTTACAATATTATAGTAATAAGCACAATGAACCAGGGTGGCCGCTAAACTAAATTTTTTAAATTCCCTCATCGCTTTCCTCTAACTTTTTCAAAGACCAATTAATACTTAAACTTCAACGATTTTCATTAGTCACAAAATTCGTCGAAATTTCATACAATCTCGTAAAATACTCTAAATTCCGTCAAAATCCTTTGAGTACCTCTTGATTTCTAGAGCGAACAACCCCATAATTAAGAATGTCTTAAAATCTCGTGAAATCCTTTCAAGTTTCTAAAAATCTTTTGACACCCTAGTAATGACGAATATCATTTTTTTCAGCATGGTCAAATCCATACATGCGATTTTTCAGACGAATTTTATAATATCTGTGAAATAATCCGCTATTATTGAATTATCCGAACTCTATAGAAAGATTAGATTCAGATCCTTCAACATCAAATGGAATAAACGCTAAAGCGGATGGATGATGGTTGCTTTATTGCGTAACACTGTGAATACCTGTAAACCATAAAGGAACGATTCCGACCGTGTCATTGACTATAAAAATATGTCACTCCCTGCTGTCCAGAAAGGAAAGCGATAGAGGAATAGAGGGAAAAGAGAAAAGTCTCTAGTTGACAGAAAGGACAAGAATTTTCGAGAAAAGCAGTTGCAAACGAACCTAGACGCAGGGACTCGATCTCGTTTGATTTTTTGAAAGGCTGCCGCCAACCATTAGATAGAAAAGGAAAAACAAGCGCATTCTTTATCTACTTTTCCTTCTCGTTTTAAAAATACTTCACGCACGTATGAGGAAAAAAAATACATAACAACTAAAAGCTATCAGCTGCGCAGTTATCCGGCAAAAGTTCAAGACTTGTAATTGTAATGAAACTTTTACTGGATTGCGAAAGATTGTAAAATGAAGAATTATGCATTTGAATTCTTAAATTTCGAATGAGCAATATTAAATAATTGAAGAAAAACTTGTACAACAAATATAAAAATCTCTATACCATCTGATCAATAATTTCAATTTACTATATTTACTTTCTAATAAACATCTGTAATTTTATTAACGAATTTTATTACCCATTTTATAGCCTTAGATTGTAAAACTGATCATAAATAAAAGTTAGAGCATAAAAGAGACTTAAATTCACCTATCTCCACCCCACTGTTATACTGATAGAATTCTATAGGGGACATTTTTCGAAAGGACATAAAATCTTGACCAGATCGTTCATTTTCTTCTGTTAGAGGCTGTGCCGCGTATTTACTGGCAGAAGGTTTCACGCGTTTGTCCACGCTTCCGCCTAGCACAAAGAGATAGCAATAATACGGGAGGTCAGTTTACCTATGTGTCCATTATGGCTGCTACCGTCGAAGCATAGCTTCCAGCCTTTATTGGCACCCACATAGAACTAGATTTTACAGTTAAAACCAGGTAAAGGACCACCCTCTAACTCTGGTTCATTTTGCCGATTTATAGATCACACACGCGGCATTTTTGTCCAAACTAGCAGTTTTAATAGTTTTTATTATACCTTGATCTATTCGGAATCTAAACCATCGATCAGAGCTCACCCCAAACAGGATCAAATTTTAAAATTTGTTCACAGTAAGAATAAAAACCTAAATAACTTCTAATCGTTATTAAAATGGTCGTTACTTAAAATTGATTTACCCTAAATTCAGAAAAATTATGGGATTTGTGGTGCGAAGCTTAAAAAGAATTTTTCTGCAATTTAAGACTGTATCGATTCGAAGTAAACTAAACACCTGTAGATCCCAAGAAAAGGGTAGGTTGATAGTACTACATAATATATATATAGATTATACATATATATGTACATAAAACTCGATTACGCGTGTTCTAAGCTTCCCCAGCAGTTGGCACCACCCCGCAGCTAAATGTATTCGTTTTGAAACCCTTAGCCAGATGGCAGCATTTATCACGATGTATTTTCCAATCGAGTTTAATTTTTATCTGTTACTGGTAAATAAACATAATTTTCCAATAGAGTTTTTCTTAATATGAACATTTTTACAATAAATGTCACTTGCAAAAAAGTTAATTGATCTCTTAGATGTAATTGAAATTTCGCTATCAAATGAGAGTTCATCGAACGCAAAGATTGCAGCATAAGTGACAAGAACCTTACATGGTAGAAGAGAAAGTAATTAAGAGTGGACCTTCGAAGGTATAACTCGATGGGGTGCATGTCGAGACGCAGTCGTCAGAATGATCGCGAGACCAAGATAACAAGCCGATCAGGCGACGCGACGCCTCGGTTCTACGTTGTCTGTGGCATCTTCAAAAGGAAAAAAAAAATAAATAAAAATCGATTCATCCCTTGAACCAGGTTCCGCCTCGTTAATCTCTCAAACCCCACACTTATATCTCTATTTCACACGACACGAACGTTTCTCCGACTACTAATTTATAGCGTGATTTGACGAAAAATACCTCCATGTGTCGCATATATATGTTCAAAATGCTTTTTTAATCTGTCACATTAGGCATTTCTTAGAATTCTTTGATATACCGCAAAATTATTTAAAATCTTTTTTAACTCTTTGAAATTCTCAAAAAATCTTTTACAATCTTTAGAAACATCTTGAAATTCCGTAAAATCCATAAAATTTCTTTATAATCGTTCAAAATCGTTCGAAACTTGGGAATCCGTTGAACTACATATCCCAAAAATTTGTGTAATCATTGGAAACAGATTTTTGTTCTCAGCACTAATAAGCATCAGTAGTGATTTTTGATGACACAATCTCCCCAAAACTGCCCACTGGCGACAGATCATTAAAACTAGATTTAAGTTTCCAATTATGTGTGTAGGTATCTCATTTCCCAGGACCTATCTCAGAGTCACTCGACGAGTCATTCTTTGGTTCTCGAGTCTGATTAGACATTCGATGGGCCATCCCAAAGCGTCGAGGTATGCGTTTCGCCCGTCCTTCTCCTTATCTCAAGTGTTTCGAAATTGGGCATGTTTTGTTTCTATTGTCCCTAATTAGAAGCCGTTTAAACCTTCGCCTAACGAATCGACCAGTCAGAAGGAAAAAGAGATAAAGATAACTGTAGACAAGACACGGTCACCTCTTGGCATTCTGCTCGTTTAGTTTTAGAGGTAGCTGCATTCTGCGCTTTTCAATATTTGTCTTGCACATTTTCAGTCGAAATTCGATCCCTACTATAGTCCCTTTTACTGACCGTACTTACATCAACCTTATCGAAAGCGATATTTGACTTTCTGCAAGTGTCAACTGATGAGATTTATTAAATCCTAGCTAGCACAAGCTGGCGATAAGATAAGAGAACGATTACGAGACTGGAAGAGTTTTTTCTTCGAATGAGTAACTTTGTACAAGAAAACACGCAGGGATACCTCTCGTGGTATGCTTAGGATCGTTCAACTAGTACAGATCTACATGGATAAGAGCACGTATTTAAGAATGCTTTTAAGAGATTCATTCGAGTCCCCTGCTACTATAATAGATAGTCTGCATCGTTTCTTCCTAAAGCATAACACCGACCCTCAGGTTTTTTTGCCAAAACGACCATGGACCGAGGCATTAAAAACGAGGACACCTCTCTCTTTCTGAGATTCTTAAAATCCGAGAAACGATAACACTTCTTTCTGATTAAAACTTGAAATTGATATGGCATTAGTTACATTTTAAATATCAAATGAGAATAAATTCTTTCAAAGCTCCTAGGGTAGAGATTTTCGTGATCGCTTTTCGTCCGAGATTCACACGATATTTTTTGTCCCAACCTCTCTTAAAAGTTGGTCTTTTTAAAACCTGTAGAACTGGTTGAAAGTTGATTTCAGGCTGTTGGTAGACAACGCTTGGTCTTAAAATAAGACTTTGTTTTTATTGAATCTGACATTTTAAAATGGTCAATTCTTTGGCAATGTTACGATACCAAATATAAGAAACCAGATACAATGTAGAACGCAAGTCAATTCAAGATCTCTATAATCAAACAAATCTATATCCAAAAACTTTGACTTCGGGGTTAAGGGGTCCTGAGAATCTAGAAGAGGGGTGTCAGGTATGGAAATTTAAGGGACTGACATAGGTGTGTGGTGGCGACCCCTTGACGCCCGTGAGCTTGTTCCTTTGAGCGGCGGAGTGCGTTTACATTACTCGACCCGACGAATATAATATTATGAATCACATGTACCTTGTCCCGAAAGGCTATGCATATAAGCTAAGAGGTGAAAGGTCGGCCCGCCTCGAGGAGACGCGTATCATCGTTCTTCTTTCTTTAGTGCAAAATCTGCCGCGCCCTCGCGCAAAAAAAATTATAATCTGCGAAAGAACGATGATGAAAGATATAAAAGCTGATAAGCGTGTTGGCCAATCTTACTGAGTAATTATTCGCTTTTGAGGGTGTTCAGGAATAATTCAGTCAGCTCTCTTTGGAATAGTTTCAAATCAAATGAAAAAATGTCCTTTCCACAACTTTTACCACCGGACCACTAATTGTGTAGCTTGCGATAAACCTAGACGTCGTTTAGAGACTAATGTCCTGTCCTAGAGGATCTATATACCTAAAAGGCGGTACTCTTCATGCCTTTCAGGTTGATTTGTTCCACTCGGTTGGAACACAGATGAAAATATAGATTGGTACAAATTAGCAGAGAAAATTAGCTGTTTCAAAATTAGACAGAATTACTACATTTTTAGAGAGAACAAATTAGGAATACTCATCACGTCACATTTTAGCCACCATAATTTGTTTCTATAACGATACTCAATATTCTATAGATATAGATAAGACTCTGTTCCCTTATTTTGAAGGAAAGTTCTATGAAACCTACATTGATGAATAATCAACATCAAGGAAAAAATACTCTAAATGGCTAATATAATGAGTATGATTAATGAATATAAAAGAACAAGGGAAGACCTATATTCAAAAATCCTCTATTTCTCATCACCTGGTTGGCTTCGGAGCCGGAAGGATCAAGAGTGAGCAGAAAATGAAATAGGGAAGAAGACTCTGGACGAAGGCAAGTGGTGATTAGCAATTATGTAAGGTGGAAATCGGTTAGTGTTTGCACAGAGTCGGTCGAGGATTATAGTGCCGCTGAGTGAGTTAAGCGAGAGCGCTGGTTAGGTCCACTTGTAGATAGTCGCTAGGTCTTATTGTTAGTTTGGTCAGCAAGGACCTCATGATCTTGGTACGATCGTGGTGGTCCGGCTGACTGTTCGTGTCCTCGATGGTTCAACGGTGTTGTAATTTCCTGCAGGATAAGACCCTCTGCCTCCACCTCCTCCCTCTTCCTTCACCTCCTACTTCATCTTCAGAGATATCAATTATGTCTCGGGGCCAACTCTGTGTTAAGGTCCGTTGCTGTCTCACCTTCTCGACGAGGGACTTACCTCGTTATCCCTCGCTGTGGGCGTCGAAGTCTGAGTCTGGCTACGTGGTCCATACCAGAAGCTACACATCGCAAATTACGAAAATCCTGAACCCTCCTGCTTTTTCATCTATTTTTTCACTTCATTTTCTAGCTTTAACTTCTTTTTCTGATTTTACGTTATAAAACAGAAAATGAGAAGTTGATAATTCTTTTAATCTGGTTGAATTTTTCAGAGATCTTTTGAAAACTCTTGATATTCGTGACTATATATAGATAAAATGACATTTATAAAATGACATTTGATTTATGGATGGAAACTAACGCGTGCCCCGGGGAAGACATTAACGCATGTCCAAGTAGGTGGGCCTAGAGCGCTTAGGGCGTTGGTCCATGGATATTTATCCGTTCCGGTACCTTTTGGTGCTTCTTGTAATCATGTATGGACCGCCCAGCAGGTACTAAATTAACAGCAAATTAGTGCCGCGTCACTCTTTTGTTGAAATAGCGTAAGAAACTCAAAGTTGTATTTGCTCTTTTGTGGGATACTAATTGTGAATCTTTGATTTTCAATTTTAAAGAAAAAAGATGTAGAATTTGTTCCTCTACATAAAAGTTCATATAAAAGCGAATATGATTCATTAAATCACAGGATTCAGTTGAAAAACATTTTAAATCTCATTCCGATCAGATTATCTACCATGCCTACAATAATAGACATCCCATCTCGCAAAAGAAACCTTTTATCGACCTAATTCTCTGAAAATCTTATTTTTGTGCCTCTTAAAAATGCGCGATACACATCTATGAAGCAACTGAAATTTCGATTTTCTATAGCAAATCTCCGTGTATATTGGCTTGAATTGGAATTTCCAGTTTCTCAGTCGCTCTAGTCGCCCTTCTGTCAGAACTTATAGTGAATAGGACAGGATCTAATCAAGCGTGCGTAATCTAAATTTACCTATTGAAGAAATCATCGTCAACAAGCCGTGAGAAAGTGTATACAAGTCGGTCAAAATCGCATTTACTTTTTGGGTGAGTTCGAAACGACTCTGGAGGACTATTCACGACACTGCGTTCATTGTCAATGGGTACCTCAAAAAGCGATTCGCTTCAATAATTTCGTGAATTGCTCTTCACCATTTCAATCGTTTCCCTCAATAAAAATAGAAATAGAATATATCATATAAATGTTTTAAATAAAAAAAAATATTTATGGAAAAACGATAATCATTTTCCAATTCAAATGTTTTTTTGAAAATTAATTAGTATTCTTCATTTCCTTAGGTAAAAAATATGTTATACCTTGCGCTCAATTGCTCGCAGTTATCCTCGCAGTTATGTTTTTACAAGTTTCACAAAAAAAAATTCAAGAAGCATTATCTATACGCTACGTTTCTTATGTTTACATTCAAGTTGACCACAAACTATAAAATTACAAGAACAACATATTTGCTATGGACCTTGACGATAATTGTCTGCGATCGACTTGTAGCGCGATGTTCTTTTGAGGAGGTAATCAAATTGCCGTAAGCGAGACCACCTTGTTTGTGCTCGTAAATCAAGATCATTCCTCAACCACGGTCCTCCTACTAGCAAAGTGCTACCAGACTCCAGACCCCAAAGAGTCCAAAGCGGCAAGAATTGTACCTAAAAGCTGATGACTGCGGTAGGTGGTGTCCCACCTTACCTTTCAAGGAATTATTGAAACGAATTCATCACTCTAAAAACGGCAGTTTTTGTCAGTGGCAATCAAACAAACGACTGCTTTTTGTAGTATTTCAAGCTGCAGGAGATTGCATCAACTATGGCCAAAATTACCAAAATTTTTTTCATATAAGATATGTTTTGAGATATTGAGCTAGCCAGTCTATGAAGAAAATAAACAAATTCAGTCTAACAATTGCTTACTCGCCGAAGATCATTGGAAGTTTACAGAGAATGAGTGACTCATTTTTTACGATTTCAGTTAATTGGGAAATCAGTAAAAACGATTCAATAGAGAAATTAGTGTTCACAGAAGGGGAAACATTGAACTACCTGAAAAGCCCTTTTTACTTCAACCAAAAGCCAGAGTCCTTTTCCTAATCTGAGAAAATCGGGATTAAACTGCATGTTCCAGAATTGGGGTTTTCACGAGCAATTTGGCCCGTTTAGTGATTGTTCGGTTAGCGAAAGGTAGACTCGATTGAGTTTAAAACTTTAATTTTTCACAGCCCTACTAAATCGATCTTGCTTGCGTTGCGACTTGAGGAGAAAGAAAGAGTAGAAAGAGAAAAATTTCTAAACTCTAGCTTAAATTTGTCAGCAATTGTGCACGGGAATAAAGGTTCCCTGCTGACAATTCTGTGCTGCTAAATAGAGATTAGATTGTGCTGACTTTATCTGAAAATTTCCAACAGCGGACACCATTGTTAAATGAATTCCGTACTGGTATTTTTCTTTAGGGCAAACAAATAAACACACAATAAGAAAAGGGTCCGAGCTCGACTAAACGGCATCTGAGATAGAATAATTTCATTTGCAAGTGCTTGAAAAATAAAGTAAAAAAAACGCGTTCTTTTACTCTGGAAGATAATTTTTTCAATTTAACTATAGTCCATGATTTTCTTTAGTCAAAAAGACCAAAACAAAAATGGTTAAGTATATTTTGAAAAAAATTCATTCAATTCTTATACCATGGGCAATCGTCCCTTTCGACTTCGATGTACGAAGGGTTGCGAGCAATAGGCGCTAACGTTCATTCACTGTATTTATAAATTTTAAAAATGATGTGTTAAAATACCGACAACAAAAAGAATTTTCTCAGTTCTTGAAATTACTAATTGCGTAATTAAGTTTTACTTAATTAATTAGTAGGTTTTTTTCATTATGAATATAGCAAGTTCTTACTAATTCAGATTATGAATTGCTTGTCAAGTGGCTAAAATAGCCCAAACAAGCATAAACAAATTTGTTTGTATATATTTATTTACTCACCACATTGACGAAGTCCTGGAACGTGATCGCATGTGCACGAGTCTCCTTTGCTCTGACCATAAGAATATCTCTCTTGTTCATTGGAATTTCAGCACACCACTCTGCACTTTTTAAAGCAACCAGGAAGTCTTGAATAGGGATTTCTCCAAACCCTTCTGGATCAAACTGCAAAGATCACAAAATACATTAGCTGGGATTTTTCATTTCATACAAAAGTTAATCTTACTATCAATTTCTCAAATTACATAGATGTATGTATAAACAATACATATTGATAAATTCGTACCTTGTCAAATAACAACCGCCACCTCTGAAAATATAATAGAAGAACATTAAATTTATTTCTAAAAACGATCTATGTGACAAATAAAAAGTATTATAAGTTGTAATTGTAAAGAGTGGAAATACTAACATCGTTGAGAAGTTCTCGGCGATATTCAGATTCATCGATGTCAATTTCGGAATTAAGATCAGTATGATCCGTAACGTAACCATCACAAGGACCACTATTTGCTTCACTTTGAGCATATTCCTCCTCAATCGCACCCGCAATTGTCGGTATCGAGGTACCAGTTGCTAGCAGCATCACTGCAAATGACCTAGTGTCACCGATAAAATCTCTTCATTACACTTTTCTTGGATCTGCAAAATATTGTAACAATTATTAAACTCTCTATCAATTACTATACTATTATTCTATTGATTTCTCTCTTCATTCCACATCTATTCTAAAATCTGAACCAATCTCATTCTATTTATGCCCTAAAACATTCTAAACCCCTAAGATTATCTCAGTTATTATCGTCACTACAATCATTCCCAGCTGAAGGTTTCTGGAAAGTTAAACTGGAATTGACTTCTATCAATTTTTGAATCTCCTATTAAGAAAATTCTTAATTACATATATAAACATGGCAATATTTCAACTCTAGAGTTAAGAAGAAGTAGTTGCAGGCAACCATAGTCCATATCGACCCTGCAGTTCATAAATTTGCCTTAAGGTACAAGAAGTGCCCTTGAAAATAGCCTCTTCGTGCAATCGTAGCTCTAAGTATAGGTACGTATACGTAATACACGACACTGCCGGGTTTCCATGGAGATGCGTCGATGGTGGATCCCCCGTCGAGCCAGCATGGGATGCACGTCGTCCACCCCGGCACCCTCACCCACGGCAATGCGGATTTACAAAACTCACCCCTCTACGTCTCCAAACCCCTAACACTAAACCCCGGACCCTTGGTGTTTCTCCACCATCTACCATCATCTAAAATTCTAAATATATGAGATTACCAAGGACTACGACTAGAACGAAGCAAAACGAACTTTAAGGTCGACGACCGCTTACAAATCCTTGATTCGTTTCAAATGATAATAAAAAGAAAATATTCAAAAATAGGAATTGCGCAGTAATATACCTGAAAGATCAAAATTCAATATTTCCTTTAATGTACTTTACAAGTATTATAATTAGGAACTTTTTCGCTCTGTAAAGATACTCATTTTTAAAATACAACTATAGGTACCGAGCGAGAACATCTCTACTTTTTAATAGTTTTTGTGCAAAATGAAACAATGGGAAAATTAATTTTTTAGGTTAGAATTTCGATCCAACGCTATTTTTTCAGAATAGAATTTTGAGAAGGCTTATTACAGTTCAATTCCTTTCAATCTTTACATTTTAAACATTCTAAATCTCCACTGCGCAAATTAATAGCAAGATACCTTTTGCTCCAACTAGAAATGTGCAAAACTGCGAAGAACAAACAACGCGCTTTGAAATATTCGAGGGAATTCATAACAAATTTTCCTCTTGACGACGAATACGACCCCAATTCGACTCTCCGTTCGATAGCTTTGCCGCAGACACGCGAATTTAAGGAACAGCTGTGCAATATATAGTCAAATTCAGTAAATATCTACGTACAGTGAATTTTTGAGATAAATAATCCATGTGAAGCTATCATCGATCTTGACATCCTTGAAAATCAGAGAAGCTCCGATATTCGCAACAATCTCAATTCACTTTGACAAACTTGATCCATATGATACGAATAACATCATACTTCCTTCACTTTAAATAACACTTCACTATATTAACAACACTACACTAATAACTCGAGAATTGAAACCGGCACTTTTAGAGACGACACGTTCAGACACGTTCACGATACCCACGTGGGGGGGTAGAAATAATATATACCCATACACATGCTCCCGAACCGGAAAAACTTTAAGGTTTGCGGTATTATTATCCTATAAAGCCATATAAGTAACTGTTCTTGGCTCTATTACTTCCAGGAGTAAAATCTCCTGTAGTTATTGCTTACAAATACATACTTAATACTAAACGCCTTCCGTGAGCAATCTTTTTATTTGTGATTAATGGACGTCTATCAGATTTGAGGTAAAAGTTAGACTAACTCTTGCAGCGAGTTTGTGGACGAATTTGTTAATTTGTTCGAGGTTAAGAAAGGCGGTAAAAAATGATATACAATTTGATACCACGTGGGATTACGGACGGAAAGAAAATTCGCGACATGGCCGACGCATGCGGCTGGCGTCACGCGACTGGCGAGGGGTCTGCCACCCTCCCGACTTTCTCACCCTATTGCCGCCCCCGCAGACCCCATTGGCACGTTGAACCCCCCAGAATATGCGGGTGGTTGCACTTGCACTCGCTCTTCATACATACGATTTATTTGCTTCGCCCGTTATTCGCTAAGTCCTTTGTTATATAAAAATAAAAGCATAGTATACTAAGGAAGAAAAGTGAAGTATAAAAATAAGCAAACCATTTGTAAATTCCTGTACGATCCTTTTAAGGATTATGTGCAAGAATTTAACTGAAGAAATTAAATTTAATCCATATAAAATTATTAAATAATACCGCGATCATTTGTTTCTGTTTGTTTCTTGATAAGATATGCAAAGAAAGTACAAATTAAATAAGGGGGAGAGAAGATAGCTCATTTATAGTAAACATCGGTCCATGTACATTTTTTATTGATAATATGAAAATGTGTCATCCAAATTCGTCGTCGTTTTGAGTTTATTAACGAAATGCCGATAGCGCAATAAACATTCTTTTTCTGCTCCTCCACTAGTTAATAATATAGCTTTTATTTGTTTTACTATCCGTCAAGTATTTCTTTAACTAAATATTATACGATCAGCTCTGTTTCTCTCTCTTATAAAAAGGTGAGAAACGAAACGAGAACAACAAGCGTACAAGGCTGTCTCAAAACGGGTCCCGAAAAAGAGATAGAGAAGTTTAATTGCAACTTGAGTGAAGCGTGCAGTTTCACATTGAAAAATGTCTTAATTCAGCATTAAAAACTCTTTTCGTCGCCAACTTAGTATTTAAAATTACTTACACGGCGAGTCAGCCTTATCGCTTTTTGAACGCATGAATCCATGTAAGGAACATCTCAAGATTTATAATATATTTAGCAACTGTTTGAGAATTATATCGACACTGTAACCTGACGCTCATAAAAATCTCTTTCTAATTTACTAAAGCCATAAATTTTATTCAAGAAAAATGAAATTTATGGTATACTAAGCTGACTTATAAATATCGTGGGCAGTCGTCAGCGATCAGTTGGCCGGTTAGGGTAACATTTTTGGGCACTTTGATTATTGAAACTATGAAATAAAATTTGATAGAAATTTGTAAATCACTACTATTTTTCTTACGCCCGCTTGGGAAAAAAATTTCTTAAATTTGCAATGCCTAAAAGCCGTATTACACTGTAAACTCAGTCGACTCAGTCGAAGACAAATAAATTGAGAAGAAAGCGGACTTGGAACGTTTTTGAAAATGATGTTCAGGAAAAATTTCGCATTTTTTGTTTTATTTTTAATATTTAAGAAAAAGAAGTAATCGAACAATGCAAAAAGAGACGCAACGATATATAAAAATAGGAATGTGACCCCAATCTGTGGTACACGCTAAATCGCTTGGGCATCTTTATATTCAATTTCCTCGCTTTCCATTATCATGAGATTCCAAATAGCTATTTAGCTATATGAAAATAATACCGCATCTCCTGGCGTTATTTAATTTCTAGACATTTTATTTAAAAGCGTTTGAACATATGTTCTTATATTACAGCATTTTACAATCGTCTTTATTCTGAAATTTTTCAAACTTGACCATAAACTCTCCTCATAAGAGTTTAAATTTAAAAGCATTTAGCTTTGAAGAAAGCGGTACGACGAAATAAAAATAAAATTGCATTAGCTTAAGAAGCCTTCCAATTAAAAGCAATCAAATTTGAAAACTTTCGAATGAAATATGCCGTAAATTGAGAACAAATTGAAATTTATATATTACATTGAATACATTAGAGTTCAATTTTTTTTAGAAAAATAATCTCGAATATACGCCAGTTGATGTGGGACTCTCGTCTTTACGTGAACTTTCTTGGATCCCACTGACATTTCACAATTATTAACTAATAGTATTACTTTAATCAATAATATTATATAATAACAATGGGCTCGTTGCCAATCTTTATATTTTACAAGTAGATTTCCAGTTCCTTTGAACGTTTTCCTGTCTCATTTCTAAAATAGTTGATACAAGTAAAAATTTCAAACTGTCTTTTTTATGAGTATTATTTTTATAGTTATTTCGTTTACAAAGCACTTCGCAAAATAGAAAAAACCGATATAATTAACCCAAAACTTGCAATCAATAGTAGCTATTCACGTGTTACACTTTCCATTTCTTTACAAAGAAAAATGAAAGATTCTCGTCGCTTCTAAGACTATCATTCTGTAAATAAATGGCGTCCTTGTACCAAAACTTAGTACCGTTTGCACATATCTATATTTACGTAATATCAGCTTTAATAACGTTATTTAATCGAAATTAAAAATTCTTTTATGCTTAAAACAATTTATACACTATCAATCAACGACTTAAAACAAACGAAAGACTTCGACAGAAAACAATATGAAACTTGTTGTAGATTTGTTTTTAATGACAATAAAATAAGAAACAGTACAATAATAATATTAATTAATTAATTAATTAATAATAGTAATCATTTCGTAGTTATAAATTGTCGTGTAACACTAACTATGTGTTTACTCGATAGGTTGTCGGTACCTCTCCCTCGTTTCTTATCCACCAATTTCATGATAACTAATAATAATACAATAATAGTAATGTTCACTTAAATGTTGCTTTTCTTTTATCAGTATTCATTATTTCTCGTTTATCCCGTGAATCTCCAAAGAACAAAAATATCCATTTCACGCTATCGAAAAGACTTTGTTACTAAATTATCGTTAACCGTTTGTCGCGATATCTCAACATTTGAAATCGAGTCTCCTCGTTCTACAAAAACTGACTGATTTCCACTCCGTCGTAATCAAAAATGGCTTGCATTTAGATTGTTATATAGCTTTTTCTTCGTATATATAATATATATATATATAATTCCCTTATATCTCTCTGCTTATTTTTCGAAAAACTTCTCATGTAAAAATCGGTGTGTGTAGTCGTGTATGGAAGTGCAAACGCGCGCAAATGTGTGTTCATGTGTCTATGAGATTTTTTCAAATAGTTACTCAATGCGTCACACGTATTTCTTCAGTTTCGCGTATTGTAAGTTCGGCTTGATGTCGTTACTTTTTCTTCTCCTTCACAGGTTAAAAGCTTGCTTTTTGATCAGCAGTTAACATTGAGCGCACTTACTCGACCACTTTCAGCACCTTGCCGATGGCAATTGTTTTATCTATAAACAAAAAAGTGTTTATTAAAATTTGTGTGTAACACAATACAAAAATAAATATGTATTTCTAAATCCAATCTTTACGGAAAATTGATATGCATTATCTGAGGTCAAATTAATATTTTGAATTCGTAAACAAGTATGTATTCTTAATTAAAAACAGATAAAACCCCCAATATCTAATCTTTGCAAGTAATTTTATATTGCATTCTACTATACAACTAACATATATGGTAATTCTTGAGTACTTACTTTCATCCCTGAGGGTGAACCGTCCCATTTGTTGAAACAGTTTGAATTTTTCAAGGCAAATAACTCCCGCACATTCGATTCTCATTATTGCCACTTGATCTTGTTTGACGAACCTTGGTCTTGTCTTACTTTTATCGCCAGTTTTTTTGTCTACTAAACAAATGAGTGCTCTCACGGTTACTTCTTCTGCGGCACAATGAATGTGCATCACAGCACTGTATCCCGCACAGATAATGCTTTTATGTTCTAAGATTACTACTTGTGCATCAAAGACCTTGCCTGTCTTGATTGGATTATTATTATCGCAGAGAACGAAACCGGGACTCACATCTTCTTCTTCTATGCCCTTTAGTTTTATTTTTACATTCTCTCCTGGTCCAACCGAAGTGACTTCTTCATCGTCAGACCACAATTGATCAACCGTTACTGCCGTCTACAAACAATTAATTAAAAAGTCATTTAATTGAGATAATTCATTTAAGAGCAGCATTTTCATACAAAATATGCGTAAAAATCTTACCCTATTCGGCATTACAAGAAGAGATTGTCCTTTCTTTGCTTCCCCAGCTTCTACTTTGCCCATAACTACTGTTCCCATATCCTTGTACTTATCAACGATGGGCATTATGAATGGTCCGTTACTTTTTCGATTGAGCGAGGGCAGGGAATCGATAAAGGGTATGAAAGGCGGGCCTGAGTACCAAGTGCAAAGACTCTCGGGAATAGGATCCTTCAAACCTATACCAAGCTGACCTGAGACTGGCATAAACGTCAGATCTTTCGCGGGGTTAAATCCTAACTTACGAAGGTAAGGTAATATTTTGTCTCTGAAAAAATAATTTATATTCATTAAACCTGTAATTAGTAATTACTGTCTGCCCTTTTATTTTATTATAAATGAGATTTTGCCAGGAACTCACCTACACTCGTTGTATCTCGCCTCGTCCCATTCTACCGTCGGGTCGTCCATTTTATTTACTAATACAACCAAATGCTTAACACCAGCTGTTTTAGCTAACATAGCGTGCTCTCTTGTTTGGCCGCCCCTATCGAACCCAGTTTCAAATTCACCTTTTCGCGCGGAGATTACCAAAACGGCGAGATCAGCCTGCGCCGCTCCACCGATCATGTTTGGTACGAAACTTTTGTGTCCTGGAGCGTCTAAAATAGTGAAATGCTTTCTCTCAGTTTCAAAATAGGCTCTGCCTACCTCAACGGTTTTTCCCTTCTCTCGCTCCTCCTGGTTGGTGTCAAGTGCCCAACTGAGATACCAAGTTTCTCTGCTTCTCTCCTTCGCTTCTCTTTCATACTTCTCTAGTGTTCTTTTATCAACCATTCCCGTTAGAGCCATGATTTGTCCTCCAATTGTCGACTTTCCAGCATCTGTTAATTTTTAATGATCAGGTTATTAAAAATATTATGAAAGAAGCTATTTTATTAAATTTTCATGTTATTTATGCTACTTACCAACATGTCCAATAAAAACGACATTGACATGTTCCTTTTTACTCTTAGTATCCTCCGCCACCTTGACTATCTTTTTCTTTGGGATCTTTACAACCATTTCATCTTCTTCTTCGATATCAGCCTGAGAATAAAAAGATGCTATTATAATTAAGTTAAGAGGCAAATTTGTTTTGTTTAGAATGGACGAATAAGTGTCGCAATTTTTGAAGTCCCTTGCAATTAGTAAATTAGTATAAACAAGGGAAGGTAAGATACCTCTTCGTTTTCAGGAGTTATGAGGGGATCTGCGTCTACTGCAGCTTCCTCCCAAGAATCGGCTGGTTGATGTTCAGGGCTGGTGTTAAGTGTTTCGGCGTCAGTCATTTCTGGGGGTGGTGGTGCTCCTCCTCCAGCAGGTGGATCCTCTACTCTCATGCTGATCGGATCTGGAGGAACTGCTGGTGTGGTTGTTGCTAAAAATAAAAAAAATATATATTTTATTATGGTATGAACATAATTCTGTTCTGAAAATTACAATATTCCATGCTTAACGACTTAACATACTCTTATACTCAACAAGCACTTCCTCTAAGATTAATAGTCTTTACCTATCTATAAGTTTCAACTATATTTAGACTGTCCAAGTTTATTTCAAGCACAAAAAGGAAATTTTAAACTATTTTTACGTCAAATTCAGAACAATGAATGGAGCAAAATGCAGTGAAAAAATGCGAATAGAAAATATGTATGAGATAGAAGCTCTAAAAAGCATTTCGAGAAAAATAACTAAAAAGTAAAATTAGCTAAGCTTCTTAAAAAGGGAATGAGATCTTTTGGAGGAACCAATAAAAAATCACGTAACACATTGAGGTTAACAATACGTATTACAGAAAAAGCATTCTCGACTGAATTATCTAAACGAAAAATATCTATAAAACGAATTCGATCGACAATTGTGAAATAATTTCTTGTAAAAAAGAAAAACGTAAGAAAAAAAACTAAACACCAGGTGATAAGTGGGTTAAACGACTTAGGCACGCTTGTGATTCATAATATCAACATATTAAGATGATGCCATGGAGAATGCGACGACGCGTTTCTCAATTATAGCCGGTAATAATCGCAAAAAGTTGATGAAAACCGGATAAAATAGGTTTCCGGAGCATGCGAAAAAAAAATGAGACGACGAACCGTGATAAGTTTCGGGAGGCATGGAAGTTTCTGCAGAGTTAACGGCAGTTGTAGCTGCATCGCTGGAACTACCGCTAAGCGAATTCTGCGGAGAGGAATTAATGCAGAAGGAAGGCACAAATTCCGCTGCGTTTACATTGAGGGTAGAGAATTTGCTTTCGAGAGACTTGTCCTGGGCGACAGTTGTATCTCCGCTATCAGCCTGCTGTTCCCATGAGTCTGGTGCTACGCTGTTCGCCATATTTATCACTGTTTCGGCACACCCAAACGATACTGCCGCACTTTATATCACGTAAAACACGCGAGAACACTTGCAGGATCCCGAAAAATTCGCGATTCTAAATGGGAGGCTTAAAAAAATAACTATTTATGGTATTTTCTCGCGTATTGCACACGCGTGTCGTTGGTCCGCGTGCGGGCCCCGTGGTCTGTCTTTCCCTACACCACTCCGCCGGAACTGCAAAGGTCAACACACCTTCTGCGACTTCCTTCAATATCGAAATTGTAGAAAAAAAAAACACTTTTCACTCATTTCGCTTTCTTTTTCTCTTCTCGAAATAAGAAGTAATTCACAAATTTATTCTAAAGTATTATTCTTCATTTTTAACAGTCATTTACTTACTTAATTAATTGTATCCTATTTAATTTTATCTTCAGAAACGGAGCACTGCCACGCCACGCCGTCCACTTTTAAATTTCGTAAAGGTGTATTTTCACAGCAACTAGTTGCAGCGTTGCTGTATGCTGTATAGGTTGTGACGACCCGATCTCAGGGCCGTCTATTAGTTCGTGCTTGAACTTTTCGAAAAAGGCGCGAATTATTTAAAAAAATATATATAATACTTATTCTAAAGTCTCCTAAGATCTACAATTCTGCCATGTAATTTAATTTTATATCATTAAAATTCAAATATTAGGTCACGTGACCTAGAGCATTCTATTTATTAGGCTTGTGAATGAGCCTTTATTTTCCTGCTCCTGCGCAATGGAGAATATGAAGATGAGCACACCTGTGTACTCATCACAAGGTCAAGGTTTGAGCGGGAAATTTAAATTCTAGTCCAGTCCATACTATATTGATCATTTTCCCCAGAACATTATTCTAGAAGTAGATTTTCAAAGAATGACATTATTTTTGTATAAAAAATGGTTCACTGTAGCCACTTTAATTGTGAATCAAAATACACTTTCTTTCTAAAAAATTTTGTTATAGGAAATTCTATGATCCAACTCACTCGGTCGGTAATGTATCTGTTGATTGTAACATAAGTGTTTGACAGTTAGAAGTTGTTTACATCTGAAACGAAGCTTCAAAATTTTGCGTAAAACGAAAGATTATCGGTTAATTTTACTTAAAAAATAATGGTGGATTATAGACAATTATTTGGGTAATAAATAACATTCACGGATTAAAATGATGGAGTCAGAAATAGACGTTAGAAAAATTCGGTAAGGTTTAAAGGTTATATATATAAAAAGCTTTGATTTTTTATTTTCCATTAATTTAATTTAATAATTTGATTATCTTGAACAATTACAGCACTGAAGATCAAAATCAAATTATTCAAGAGTACGCGGATATTGTCGAGAATCTTAAAGAAGAATTAAGCATTTGTAAGGTAATAAGTATTCCATTTAGGAGCAAATGTTTCAGATGTATTTAATTTTATTTTTAACTGCCTTATTAATTACAATAATTACCATAATTTTTCTATTTTTAAATTTAATATGCCCCAATTTTTAACAGTTTCATTGTAAAATTATGTTTACAGGGAGAACAAATTCAATTACGACGAGAAGTAGAAACGCTTCGCACCGAAAGTAAAAATGCAGGCGACCTAGCACGAGATTGTTTTGCACGTTGTCATTCAGAAACCTCTGATGTTAATCTTCCAGATAAAGAAATGCTCGAGAATCTCGAAAAGCGAATCTCTATTCTTCAAATGGAAAAAGATTCGATGTTCCAACTTTGGCAAATGGCATTGAAAGCAATTGACGTTTTAGAAGAGGAACTCAAAGTATTTCAAAAAGACGGTAAAGGTTCCAGAATTTATGAAGAGCAAGTGAATCATGTTAAGCAATCTTACTCCGAAGCTATTAACGCTCTCGAAGGGAAACTTATTCAAGCCAAAGAGCATTTCATGAAACATCAAGCGCTTTGGGAATCGAGCAAAGATAAGTTAGAAGAACTAAAACGAGAAAGAGAAGATCTTAAGCAGCAAATTGTTCTTAATCAGAAAGAATTTCTGGAAAAAGCTCAAAGTAGTCAAAAAACTATAGATTCTCTGAAAGAAGAATTAAATAATATGAAGCTCGAATCTGAAAGGCTGTATAAAAAAAAATCAGAATTAGAAGAAAAATTGAGCGGAGCTCAAAAATTTGCGGCTAGCGTTCTCGCTAAAGATAGTGAAGCAAAAAGTAAAGTATCAGAAGCGATTGAGTTGGTTGAATCGGCAGTGAGAGAAAAGGAGTTATCTCTTCAAAGGGAAGCTCGAATTTGCGAAGAGAAAATAAAATTAGAGTCCCGTTTAACTAGTATATCAGACGAATACACAAGCTGCTTAGAGAAGGAAGTTAGTAAAGTAAAAGAAGGTTTTGAAAGAAATATCAAGAGATATTCTTTAGAGTTGAAAGAACTAAAACTCGAACTGAGACAAAAGGAAACTCTTTTAGATCGAGCACAGAGAGAATGTAGATTAGTAGAAGAAGAATTGAATAAAGTACGCCATGGTTCTGATGATTATTTGCGCCAATCCAATTCAAAGATTTCGGATTTGGAGCAGAAGCTCAAGGATGCAGAGTACAAATTCCAAAATTGCCAAGAGATTTGTAAGAAAAAGTACGATGAAAAAAATCGAGTTTTGGAGCAGCGGATTCTTGAATTGGAGCACAGTTTGTCTACTTCAAACGACAGGTTTCACCGTCTGCAATTGAATAATTCTAGAGATATTGAAGATCGAGTGAAGGAGTCAGATGACCGCACGAAGGAAGCCCTAAATAGATATTCTAATTTAGAAAGGAGATTAGCGAGGGTTCTTGACGAGAAAGAAAATTTGTCTTTGGAATTGTGTTCTTTGCAATCTGTATTTGATAGAGAATTGCAGAAAAGGGAACAAGAGAAGAGAGTGGTTGAGAATAAAGTTTGTGATTTGCAAGAGGATTTACGGAAGGCTACAAACTTAAAAGCCGGAGATGGAATTAGGAATTTTGAGATCAATGACAAAGGCAATAATCCTGATTTACGTGTGAGAATGTTGCAAGATAAATTTGATGAGAAAACGAAGGAATTGACTCATCTGGTTGGAATACATCAAAAATTAAGTACCAAGTAAGAAAAATGTTTTAACCTTTTATGCATTTGCTTTTGGAATGAATTTTAGATTTTTATTAATTTTTCTGATTTTCTCAGGTGGAAAGATGAAGCTAAATCACTTACGACAAAGTTTCAAATCCGTCACAAAGAATTGCGTAATAAGATTAGCGCCTTACGGAAAGAAAATGACGAATTAAATAAGGAATTATTGTCGTGTCGGCAACAACTGGCGAGATGTAGAGTCCAGGCTATTCACAGGTCAATAAATAAGATTTTATTTTAGATTTAGTAATTTTTTTAACATTTTTAAGTTTTAAGAATTCACAGTGAAATAATTTATTTCAGGTTCGATCAAGGTGATGGAAGCAGGTGACGATATCTAAAAGAAACCAAAGTAACTTTGTCCATGAGAGAATATCAGATTGTACATATTTCATTAACAAAACGATTAATTTATTATGAAAATACATTTTGGTACAGTTCAAAGCATATTGTTTTGCAATAATAATCTCAGAATCCATCCGATATTTTATAATAATATTCGGAAACGAAAATCTACTTCTGCTACGATTTAGATAAAATGCAAGCTGTAAACAAACTCGGAAACCAATATAAGGTTTCTTCTTCTCCTTGATTATCAAGCCACGCCAATCCTTCTTTAACCATGTGATCCAATGCTTTTTGTGCTCTTCCAGCTTCCCACTTCAGTTCTTTTTGTAAAATATTTTTGGAAATGAAGGCATTTCCGGATAAACTAACTTGCTGCAAAACTGCGGTGTGATCCATGCTCAATTCTCCAGGAACTGATTGCACCAAATATTTCCCTCGACCAATTGGAACTACAGAAAATCCATTTCCAAATATCTTAAGTTTCTTAGCGGCTGCTAAAAGATCTTCATTCGTGATGTCCTGGTGCTCTTTGCGTTTTCCTCTTGCTTGTACTAATCGTTCTCGTAATTCATCTAGGGAAATCAATCCTCCGTTTTTGTAATTTGTTGCGAGACAAACTTCTACAACTTGTACTGCAAGTTCATAGTAAAAGTCACCAATTCCAAGAACGGACCAGAAACCTTTTCCGGATGCGAGAGGATCCACGCCGATGGAGGCGCACATTTCGGTAAATTGTCGACGAAATTGTGCGTTCTTTTTTATTTCGGTTTTGTGCTTCGTTGCAAATTCTTCGAGGTTGACGCGAAAGGTCTCCATTTGTTTGGTCATTTGTTCAAATTGATTTTCCTGGATTTCGGTTCCTTTGTCCTTGTATTTTTCTTGTTCCAGCTTCTGCTTGTGAATCGCTCCTATTCCTGCTTTTCTCCTCATTGTTATTTAAAGGATAGAACAATCCTGAATTAAAAGTATAAATAAGTAAAATTAATTATATATATTGCAATACTGAGGGATTTCAAACCTTAACAGTGTTTAGTTTTATTGAACAAGATTGAATAAATGAAATAGAATAATATTCCAGAGTATTTAAATAAAAGCTGATTATTTTTTATATCTAGACTATATTGATTAAAAAATTTACAACCTCTTATAAATTATGCATAAATAAATATAACCTAACCTCAAACTTACCTTTAATAAGTATTTAACCTGTGAAAGGTTCCTTTTTAAAATCTTGATTATCAATTAGTGAAAAACCACTTTTTTACACTTTATTTTATATATAAAATGTTTAATCAATTCGCATTTTTATTGAAAGAAGTAAATTAAAAGCACCCGTTTTTGACAGCTCTTTAAAGCTTTTTTGACAGTTGTGCCAACATTCCAGTAAAACGATTTTCTGATTGGTAAGCTTTCAACTAAATCAACGAATCAGAATTTAGTAGAAAAAGAATGCGTTCTGGTTGGTTACTTGAGTTACTTCTTGTTACTTTTTCTGAAAGTTAATTCAGCGTGTTTGCAGGTTATCGGTTTTTTAATCTTGAAATATTGATGAATTCGAGTAAATAAATTATAACAAAGACTTTTTTAATTACCATGGATTACGTAGAAGAGCAAAATAATGAAGTTCAAGCATTGGAATATATTTATTGTGGAGAACTAGAAGGTTTGATATTTTGTTAACATAACCTACGTTTATTGTAAATCTTATATTTCATATATTTTAGTGAATCTTAAAAGAAACATATTGTTAGAGTAAAAAGAACTAATTTAATTATACTAAAACACGTTGTTTACAATTCTGTTTTAAAATGTATAATTTTTATAGAATATTTTATTTTTTTAAGATTGGAAAATTCTAAAAAGATTAAACTTTTCTTTGAACGTTGAAATAAATAAAGTAAGATTTATGATATTTTAGAAAATAGTCTCGGAATTACAAAAAATTAAAAAATAGCTACTTCTGTTCATGTTAAAGAATGTACAATTTTATATAATTAATTTTCATTTCAAATATCATTTTTTCCAGTAATAGCAACAGAGCCATTCTACAAATTCGCCATTCCAATAAAATCAGAGGAATATGAGCCAGAATCAAACAATGGATTATCTTGTCGATTAGAATTCACTTACACACCAAAATATCCAGAAGAGCCTTTAAATATCTCCATTCAGGATAAAGAAAACTTTGAGGATGAAGATGAAGAGCAACTGCAAGCTTATCTTGCAGAACAGATGAACGAAAATTTAGGAATAGTAATGGTATTTACTTTAGTCAGTGCCGCTCAAGAATGGCTTAACGTTCAGTGGGATAGAATTAAACTACACAGGGAGGAATATGCTGCTCAAAAATTGAAGGAAGAAGAGGAAGCTGAACAGGTACATAATATTAAAATTCCGCATACTTTCTAGATTATATATTGATGCATTTGATAATTTACACCTTTTTCATTTTATTTTTTCAGAAAAGATTTGAAGGCACACGAGTCACAGTTGAAACGTTCTTAAGTTGGAAGGAAAAATTCGACGAGGAAATGGGATATAAAAAACTGAAAGAGATCGCGGAGAAAGAAGGAAAGAAGCTGACTGGAAGGGAACTATTTATGACTGATAAAACTTTGGCCCAGTCAGATCTCAAGTTCTTAGAGGATGGTACAGTTTCATTTCAGTTCAAAAGTTCTAAATTAATATTAGTTTTAAAAAGAAGTCTTAAAAATAATTACTTTGTCTTTTACTTTCAGTAGATACAGTGAAAGTAGACGAAAGCTTATTTCAAAATTTGGACGACCTGGATTTGGACGATGAAGATGATCCTGACTTTGACCCGAATAATTTTTCGGACGATAGTGCCTGAATAAAAGTGTTATTCTTTTAGAAAACTCAGTCGGGATTGCATAATCGTTTGTTTTTTTTTGACACAAGAGATATTTTTCGAAGCTAAGCGGAATTGTAAAAAGAATTCCCTGTGAATACAAATTCCAAACCTCGTCCGATCGAAAGGTGTACAACTACTCTTTTAAAAGTATGTAAATATCGTAATATTTTAACTCATAAAAACTTTGTTTAAACAAGTGCAAAAGCGTTCTTTTAATTGATGTAAAAAAACAAGTAGACGAGCATGCCTTGATTTTATAAAAACTATGAATAAAGCGATCTAAATTCGAAGTCTTATGCGTTTAACATTTTTATTATGAGTTATAAAATTTGAATGAATAAAGTAGTTTGTAATATATAATTTTGTTTTCGTGGGAAGTATACCTTTTCATTTTATCATTCATAAATGCTACCTTCACAATTTAATTTGCATTTGTAATTCATTTTTAACTTAAAACTCATAGATTAATGATTATTTCTTATTTTTTCAAAAAATAATTACTACAACTATAAGTTGTCCCCCCAATTAATAGTAGGGTTTCGGTCCTGCATTATATGAAGGATATTGATAGAAAAGAACGTGCGCAGGTCTTCTGCGCATTGCCGAAAGAAGAGGCGGCCATCGCAGGTTGCGGCCATTTGCAAAAAAAAACAGTGTCGGCTGTGATGCCTGGTCCTGGTGATATACATATATATATGAAAATGCCGAAAGTTTAAATAAACCTAAATAATTTTACAGTGCTGTCCATATAATCGTATGTAAGAGCGTAATAAGTGAAAGCTGAAGTTGTTTAATCTAAAACGGTAATTGTTTTTGATACGAGAAATCTTCCTTCTTTTTCACCTATAAAATCTCTTTTGCCCGATGCCCTCGAGTATCCAATCAATCCAATCAAAGGTTGATTATCAAAAAGTTAATAGAAATTTACTAATCGCCTCTCAATGTTAATATTTAATTAGAAAAATAATTGTATAAATGGTATAGAATATAATACTCCAAATAGAGAGATGCTTATATATTTCACTCGGGATGAAAAGTTTGAAGATTAATATTTATTCATGTGCAGTATTTTAGCGAAATTTTAATGTCCTTTGTTTATAACTTTCAGTGTAATAAGCTAAAATGGATTCAACAAAACCGAGTGAAGTCTCACTAGACGAAGAGACGAAAACAACTAATCAACTTGAGAAACCCCAAGTTGTAAGTATTTTTCGCATAATGCCATATATAATAATTATGTTTTGTTTGGCATCATTATTTTTAGGATATAATTTAACTAGTTTTTTTAGTAGAATAGTTGGTTATACAGAAAATCCGTAGATTAATTTGTCGAGCTGTTGTTGAAAAAAATTCTAACCTAAAAATGTTTAGGCATCACTGTTTTAACTTCTGTTCGAACCCAGGAAATAAGTAAAATAATGTTCCTTTAAAATAAAATGTTAACAGGTGCAAAAGAAAAGCATGTTATTCAAAATCTATTTGATCTAAGATCATTAACTGGCTCTAGATAAATGCTCAAATATAAATTGTGTTCCTCTTAATTAAAAAATATGGGATCGTTTTTTGTTTTAGGAAAACAATAAGCAGTCTGAAGATGCTGCAACTGAAGTTCAACTCCCTGAAATTGATAAACATCTTAATGGTAATGAAATCCAATCTTCCGGTACAGAACAAGAATTACCTGTAAAATTGAAGTCTGAACTTGTTCATCAAGCACCTGATTCAGAAGCTATTTCTAATGTAGAATCTGTTCCGGATATCAAATCTTTGGCTAATGCCGAATCTGGATCGAGCATAGAATCTGTGTCTGAAGTAGATCCTGTGACTAATGCGCAATCTGAACCTAATTGTATACCTAAAACAGAATCCATACCAAATGTAGAATCTGTATCTAATCCTGGTTCCGAACCTAACGCAGAATCGGAAGTTAATTCCAATTCCGAACCTAATGCGGAATCGAAAGTTAATTCCAATTCCGAATCTAACGCAGAATCGGAAGTTAATTCCAATTCCGAACCTAACGCAGAATCGGAAGTTAATTCCAATTCCGAACCTAACGCAGAATCGGAAGTTAATTCCAATTCCGAACCGAATGTAGAATTGGTATCCAAAATAGAATCCGAACCTAACTCTCAATCTGAACCTAATCCTGAAGTCAAACATCAGGTAGCAGATCCTGAAAGCAATATAGAATCCGATGATGGTCCTTCTTCAGAATCTCCAAAAAGTAAAGCAGAAGCCCCAGTTCAAAATCAGAAACGTGGATTTAAGAGTCCAAAAGATGGAAACTGTGATAAATATGGATGGCCGATTGGTTCGAAGTATTGCACAGAAGTGCAAGATTCCAGTTCAGGGGAAAAAAGTTCAACAGAAGATGCAGAAGGAGATGTTGGCGAAGGCAAGGAGAAGGAAAAAGACGAGACAGCTGATGTACCTAAAGAGGACGAAGAAATCCTTTACGTAGTTACTTCTCCCGTTAATAAAAGGGCTAATATGAAGCGAACTGTCATTAACGTAGAAGAAGTAGAGGGTGCTATAACAGACGGAATTCATGCAGGCACACATTTTCCCCACTTCCTTACCTATCTCAGCCAGAGAATTAAGTTTCGACTCACTATTTCTCGTTTCCCCGATAAAAAATTAAGAATAACAATAAAGTTTGGTGGTAACGGTGGAGATACTCTGAAACAAATTGTTTGCCTTTGGTTGTGTCGTGAGGACGAAGATAAGGATAAAATAGTTTGCCAAGGTTTAACAAGAAACAAGGAAGAAATGCTGATTCTTCTGGCTCAAAAGTTTCAAGAAATCGAGCATATTAAGGATAATCCTATTGATCTTTTCGAGGAAATAAAACAAAAGGTACCAGAGTTGCGAGGAAAGCAAGGTTTGAGAAGCGAGGACCAGGCTTTTCTATCAGCCTATCAAGAATTGGACGAAAAAGTGCGTACTCTTATGGCGATATTATACAGAGAAGGTTGCAAAAGGGAAGGGCAGAACGAACAAACTCTCGCGCAGTTTCGAGATATGTATTTTTCCCTTCAGATTAAACCAGGATTTACCGTGAAACAATACTTATGGGCATTTTATTATTACAATTTAATATTCGCGCCTCACATCTGTCGAGATTTAGAGACACTAATGCAAAAGTACGCAGCATCAAAGAACATTACATTGCCATCCACCTCGGCTTTAATTTTTCCACCAGGAGGACAAACTTCAACTGTGATTAATCCTTTTGCAAAGAAGAATTTACCCATTGCGAAAGATAGTCTAAAAGAAATTGGTGCACTCACTTCTGATGGTTTTATACCTCCGGAGGGAGAGCAGTTCAGAAAACCAATGAATCCCAAACAAAGGACTGCTCAGAGGAGGAGACAAGCTAATCAGAGAAATCGAAAGGCAGATGCTGGTAATAATAAGGGGAATTTAACAAATCCTACAAATATACCTAATCAGAGGATTATTCCGAATCAACGGAATTCATTGAATCAGAGAAGTCCATCAAATCAGAGGAATAATCCAAGGAACCAATCCAACCAGAGAAATCCATCAAATCAAAGGGACAGTCTTAATCAGAGAAATCCACAGACTCCGAGAAATTCTAATCAGAGAAGTCCTGCTAATCAGGGAAGTCAACCTGTTCAGAGAGGTCCTACAAATAAAAGACGTCCAGGAAGTCAGGGAGGCCCAGCTAATAAAAAACGATCTGTAAATCCAGGTGTTCCACCTTTTCAAGGAGGTCCACCAATTTCAGGAGTTCCCGCATTTCAAGGAAATCAGCCCAATCAGAATAAACCTGCCAACATTAGGAGAAAACCTCCCGGTCAGAGGAATAATCAACCGAATCAACTAAACCAGAGAAACAATCAACCTAATCTGCGGAACAATCAACCCAATCAGAGGATTAACCTACCAACTCAGAGAAATAATCAACCTAATCAGAGAAATAACCAATCAATTCAGAGAGGCAATCAAAGGAATTCAGGACCTAGGAGACGACCGGATGTAAGGAACCATGAACAAAATAGAGAGCAGAATTTTTCAATGGATATGCAACGCAACCTCTTTTCATCTCCTAATAATCAAGATTTCCTATCACTGAATGTGCGCAACAATGACTTTATGCAGCACAACGACTTGCGTAACCAAGACTTTAGAAGAAGTCAGAATTTTTCCAACAACCAACGGACTCCGAACTTCTCACAATCTACTTCTCGCAATCAAAATTTCTCCCAAGGAAATCATTCTCGCAATAACAGTTTTTCACAGTCGAGCAATCCTCGCAGTCTCTTTTCACAGGACTTCTTTGACATGCCGCATAATCAGAGTTATTCACCGAGTAATTCTATGGGACGCAGCTTCTCGGAACAAGATTCTCAGAGGATGCCAGCTAGAGCTTCAGACTTTTTTGGGGATTCTCAAGACTTCTTCTCAGGACCAAGCAATTTCTCGAATAGGTTTAGTTCGATGAACCGAAGTATGGATGAGATGCAGATGCAGTTCTCTGGGTTTAATTCTAGAATGTCATTTGGTAACGAGATGAACGCACAGAATTTTGCAAACTCTTCGCCTAATAAAAGTTGGGACAACAAATCGAGCAGAGGAAAGAGGAAGAACTTCCGAGATGGTTGGTCCACCAAACGTCAGAAACAGGGAACCTAATTAAGAAAATAGGACACTTCGAATTGATATTACTAAAGAGAATTAAAGTGAATAGCAAGTGAAAGAAGAAAGTAGGTTACAGTCTTACTATTTATCTGCTTGCTGCGATGCTTGATCTAGAGGCTGATTTTCTTTTCTGAATGAAACTTATCTTACAAGAGAATCCAAATTTTTGTGGGTGGGAAATTTTGTCTATACATATAAAGAAATCAGAAGAATTGAAGTGAACAGGGCAATCTTCGAAAATAGTCTTTTGTATCAATATAACTTTTCTATCGTGACTAAAGGAAAGTTTCTGGAGATGAGAATACGGTTCTGAAAAGAAAAGTCAATTATCAAATTTAGACGATTTTGCGAGATCTATTGTTTTAAATTGGGGGTTACTTCTTTTATGTCTTACACACACACATTCCGCATGATTTTTAAAAGTATATAGATAATTCAAATTGCATGCTCGACTTTATTCTGACATCTATTTGGTTATGGAATTCTTTACCAAACTGTTTCAATTATTGCATAAGAGAATAGGAAACATTCTCCATAGATTTTCCTAAAAGACTGGTTGCGAAATAAAATCGAAATTTGTCAGACCTGAAAAGATCTATGTTGTATTTAGGAGATTATCATTGTGTATCAGATTAATTTTTGTGAACCGGAACTGACATTACATGGATTAATTTATCATTTGTATTAAATAAACTGTTTCTGCATTATGAATGGTGATTATCATTCGAAAATGGAATATTTCCGAAATAGTCAGCTTTCGAGATCATGTATATTCTAGAATTCAGAAATAATAAACAAAGGTTTTTAATATAAAATTCTACACATTACGTATTATTTCTGAGAATTATAATAAAATAAAAGTGTTCGTATTTGACACTGCTCCTATTTAAGCGAATGTGCAAAAATTTCCAAGCATTCAAACTAAAAATTGTTTACTTTTGAATGCTTCAAGTTAAATATGTAACTTCAAACATTGAATTGTGAATACTTTTAATTTAATTTAGCGCGAGTTGTCATATTTTCAATTATTGATGAATTAAATTATAAGTACAAAACAGCCCGTGATTAAAAATTAAGACATTTATTAGTTAACAAAATACGAATTTTCTTTCAGACAGTTTTTGAAGAAGAATATAAATTCATATAGGATAGAGAAAGCTTATACATTTACATAAATTGTCTTCAAACTCGCAATATTTACAATGATATTTTGCACTAAGTTGACACACTCACACATGACATTATTTTTGCATTGGAGGTGGTTGTGACATCGGTGGCGGTCTCATATGTCCTATTGGTCCCATCATAGGACCCATTGGTCCCATAGGTCCCATTATCGGTGGTCGTAATCCCATCATGGAAGGAGGCATTGGTCCATGAGGTCCCATCATCATATGACCTCCAGGATGCATTCCAGGAGGCATCATTGGAGGCCCCTGTGGGACTGGGACACCCGGTCCAGGTCTCGGTCCAAGATTAGGAGGTGGTGGAATCGACACACCTTTGCTAGTAGCAAAAGGATTGGAAGCTATTTTTCCTGCTTTAAATGCAGCTGTTGTGGCATCAATAAGCTGTTGAGCTTGTTCTTCCATCCATTTTTGATAGAAATATTTAACATTGTCCTTATGTTTTCGTCCTTGGCAGTGAGTTTTCCTTACACTTGGTGAATCGTGTGTCAAATAGGTATCACAATAGTCACAATAATATTTAGGCATTTTTTTTAGTCTTTGCAATACATTCTAAAATTCAAATTTTGATATACTACTTAATACCTAGGAATTCCAATTAATACTCGTCAACTTTTACTAAATTTCTATTGATATTTACAATGTTTTTCAACGATAATTGACGTTTGTTTTGCAGTATAAAAAAGAGTATAGCAGCTTCTTAGGTTATGTTCCAGTATTTTGGATACCAACCAAACAAATACATTTACGTAAGCGCTAATATAAAGAAAATTAAAAATTTATATATTTAGTAAGAGTAGAAAATTCCATGGAATTTTGGATTAAAAAATTTCAAAATATAAACGTTTTTTACAGACGAGTGTTCTTTATGAAAGTTTAAGGAATATAGCAGAATATTTTTTGAATTTAATTTGTATATTTAAAACTAGCGGTGAATTTTTAACCAATCAGAGTCGGTCTTGTGCACATGCGCAAACATAATTTTTTTGTCGTCTGCTTTGCACACAGCACTTCACATGTGACATAACCTATAAAAACTGTTTTTAATTTTCGTGTTTATGCACTATTAGAAAAATTAAACATAACAAAGTAAGTTAATTTTGAGTGAAAAGTGGAATATCTCTACTTAGGCATAACTCAGATATTTATGTCAAACCATAAGTAAATAAGAAATTTCATAATTTAAAGCACATGTCATCAATATAAAAATCTTAAATTTTGTATGTATAAAGTGTGTCGGTAAGATTTTAGATTAATTAATTATGGTTAATGTTTAATTATCAAAATAATTTCTTTACGCTTCAATAGAATCCATTAACCTTTTACCTATGTTAGAGATTATACTTATATCGAGTAAAATAAATAGTAATCAGATAAGGGATTGTTCATAAATTATGTTACCAATTTTGTTTTGGGCCATTTTTTATCCCTCTCGTTGACAACTTTGATGTTTTGAGTTTGATCTTCCCCCGAAAGTAATGTAGCCTTTAGCTAAAATTTAGACGATTTAGACACATAATTAGAAATTTTTTCTTTTGATATTAATTGTGAAAGGGATTTTTTTATAGTTATAGAAGAATCATATTTTTTGAGCTTGGTCATGAATCGCTCTCTTCGTAAACTTGTATCCTACGTAAAAAAAATCGGTACGTCAAAAAAGGTAGAACCACCATATGAACATGTTTGTCAAACTGGAGACCCTATTCTTCGTCAACGTGCACGCTTAGTGGAACCAGAATTAATTAAAACAAAGGAATTTCAGTACGTAAGTATCAATATTTACATTTTATGTAACTGATTTTCAATTCAAATACTGCAGTTATAGGAACTGTGAAGCCCTAAGAATGCAGTTTCTGTTTTCTTGTATTGATTTCAGCTAATCAATCATATGATAAAAATGTTGAGATTTTATGAAGCATGCGGTTTAGCTGCACCTCAAATTGGTGTTCCCATGCAAATTTTTACCGCTGAGCTCTTGGAGTCAACGGTTAGACTTGCTGGTCCAACTCGAAGGAAAGCTGAGCAGCTTGAACCTTTTCCATTAAAAATTTTTATAAATCCTAAAATGAAAGTTATCGACCATGAAATGATCCGTTGCAACGAGGGATGTGTGAGCACTTTAGGATATGAAGCAGAAGTTTCTCGATATAAAGAAGTTCTTATAACGGGATTAAACTCTGATGGTGAAACCCATGAGTGGCATGCAAAAGACTTTGGTGCTAGAGTTGCTCAACATGAAATGGATCATTTGAACGTAATTTCAAGTCAAATTCTTAAGTTCGCTTTTCGTTCTCTAATCTATCTAAATAAATATTTAAATATACTTAGAATAATATTTTTGCAGGGAATATTATTCACGGATAAAATGGAACCAACCACGTTTTCTTTAGCAAATTGGCAGGAAGTGAATGTGAAAGGAGGAGATTTGGATTTGTCGTTTAAACCGCAGTAATTATTTAGTGTCTAGTTTAAATTAATACATTGACTGTGCAGAGCGAAAATCGCAAAGTGTGCCCAATATGTGTGGAACTTTCTTTCATGACATATATACACGTCATCCGCAGTCAACGGGTTAATGACGATATTGTATTGCAAAAAGTTATCCAGTGAAACGTAAAATAAATTTTATTTAATTCTATTTATAATAATGGTTTCTTGGTAAAACATTACATTATTAAACATTAACTCTTAAAACATTTTTTTTTTTTCAAAATAATGAACGCCAGTACATTTTCGTAGAATAAGAATTCCTTCATCAAATCCCAAAATAAGTTCTATGTTTAAAAGTATGTAAAAATTGCAATAGTTAAAGAGGAATGTATTCTTTGGAAGTAGAAGGATTTTGAGAGGTCAAGGATACTTGCAGTTTTTTAGGGAAAATTATGCACATGTACTCTATCCTGATATACATACACGTAGTTGTAATTATATTTCAGTTACAATCCCTTAATACTAGCAATTTTTTACATTTATTTATACATCATACATATACGTATTAGAAAGCGTTTGGTTTTCCCAGAGTATTTTCGCTCCGTAGTTAAAGATGACAATTCATGTCGAAATCTGTACCAAATACGAGTTTTCACTTAGAAATCGTGAAGAAGCTTTATGATACTTTTAGTTCCTTAATACAGTGTCTTTTTATTTCTATAAAAAATATAAGAGTAAATTTTTTTAATCTATTTAAAAGAAAATTTCATTAAAATTTTTGGGAAAATTCATAACTTTTTAAATATATTGAAGTAATATTAATTGAGTTTAAATGCTTTAGGTATTCTAAAATTAAAAAAAAATAATTGGGCCAGTTTATCCTCTTAAGGTTGTCGTTATCTTCCAATTATTTTACTAACTTATATTATAAAGCAGAAATACCAAGTATATTTTAATACGTCAGGCATTCCTTGCATTAAAACGCATTATATTTATGATATTTTAGCCTATCTACATTTAGGAACATGATGATTGTGTGCATTGAAATTATAACAAGCAATTTAGCTTCTTATTTAATCATTCAAGCACCATTGTTGTGGATGGAAAGGCGAGTTGCACCTTTTCTTCATTGAAATTGATGGCATTAATTTTAACTTAAAAACTTCAACTCCCTAAGTAGTCCTATTTCTATTAAAAATGTATCGATTTTGAAAAGGTTCTATTTATTAATAATAATTGATTCCGTGCTTATTCGAAATCAATCAAATTCTTATTTCTGCTTCTTTGAATGGACTGAAGATACAAGAAGGTACAACTGAGCCACATTTTTACCTACATATATACATTTATGCATACATATGTACATTTATAATAGTGTTTATATAACATTGATTGTTCTGAAGTCCATTTACTTACAAAATACTATATTTAACATTACTTAATTTTATTCCAGCGTCAGCAGTAACACCTTGGTCCATTGAATATTTGTTTATATTTATTTAAAATTAATGTATTTTTTCATTTCAGTTTCAACTGTCAGTTAAAAAAATGATAAATAATGTTGCACATCAGTGTTATTCTTCTCGTTTTTTCAAATATAAGGTTTAAATAATCTTGGTTCCATATTGTGTAAGTTGGGTTCTTACAAATATCTCGTCTTTTGAATACTTTTATTTTTAGCATGCAGCCATTAAATAAAGTTTAAGTAATTAAAAATCAGACTTATTCAATTTATCTGAATATAATTAAATCATCTAATATGTAATAAAAGGCACGCTATATTTAAAGTTAATTATTCTAAACATAAAAAAAATTGTAATATAAGATTTTAATGGAGTTTTTATGGAGGAAATTTTGTTACCAACTTTTCTTTGAGAAATGTTTGAAACTTTTAAGATGAGAGTGAGACATTCGTTTAAAGCTTTTTTAAATTTAAGAGATAATTGAGTAATTAAATTCGTTTCTTATTTAAATATTTGTATAATTAACAGACGGGCCAGCCGACGGAAAATTACAAGTCTTGTAATTTCGCATAGGAATAATACTTTTTTTATTTATACAAATGCATTTTTGCTGATCTATCCTTCATTTTACTCGAAGAATCACATTTTTTAAAAATGTATTAAACCATTTTTGGTACTGGTAGAAACTTAAAGTTTCGTCAAAATCGATATTTGAATTATTATACAAAATTAAATTTTTATGGGATTGCGAGTCTTCGAGAAATTTAAATGATAGATAAAGCTCCTGATAACTTGTTTTATACTGCAGCCTCTTATTATTGCAGACATAAATGTCTTTAATTGAGATAATATAAAGAATTGAACTCAACCTACAATAATTATTTCTCTAATAAATTGGTTTTTTAATTAATTAATTTACATTACAGAATTAATTAATTACTGTAGGTTGATGAACTTTTTCATTTTATCCCTTTTTTCACAGCAATAAAATTTTAGAAGCTGATCATGGAACTTTGAAGCAGCCAGTGTGAAAGATGTGAACCAAGATATCTTGAATCATATCCAGGTGTGAACTCGTTGTTGCTGCGATGTATCTTCTAATTGTCAGGATACGTGTCCTCGGTTATGTGCAGTTCTCCATTTTTTGCCCCGACCTCGGTAACGAGATAAACTTTCGTCTCTCGTCGACTGTAAGTGAAGAGGTATACGCACTGTGCCTGAAAATATTTCAAATTAATTAAAATTTTGATTGTTGAACAATCCTGTATCAATTCATCAGAAGAATTTTAACCGAATGTGAATCAAAGAGAATTCGTACGGCAAATTTGATTAAAATTGTCCCTTATAGATAAAATTGAACTACATGGAATTGCTCTCTTTGTTATTAACGAGAGGCTGTTCACTCTCGAGTAGATCGCATTTAGTATAAAATAAGACAAATAATACATGAAATATTTATAATATATTCTATTTATTACACATTTATGGAAACTGAATTGAGAGTGAACAGCCCATCGGTTATTAATTTCTTAAACTAAGAAGCATCGTAGCAGGACAGTAGTTCCAGAAAAGATTTCAAACAAACAGGGTGTCAGTTTTTCTGAGAAGTTTAATTAGAATTTGATTTATTAAAATTCAGATAAACTTTGAATATTCTCTGAGAAGAAGATACAATTAAAGAACCGACACCTTGAAAATTTGTGTAGCATATATTACAAATTTATCAAGTTAGTAATAATTATGTTTATTTCGAAACGAAACAGTAAACTTTGGAAGATTCTTGCAGAATGGGAGATAATCAAGTTTGCCAAGTTTGATGAAGATGATTTAATGGTAATAGGATCCTATAGAATTAGTCATGAGTAGGAAATTACAAGAAGTCAAGCGTTTGTCTAAAATAAAATAAGTCAAAATTTAAAAAGGCTGTACGGTTACTACTATTTATGTTTGAATCTTCAAATGGAAATGATTCACTACTTTGATAAAAACTCCTGAGAGGCCATCCTGCATGTAATAAAAAGATTATCTTGTTTCTAGATTCTGTTTCACCCTGAAGAATATGAAGGATAAATAGCATTGTGAATCTAAAGAAGAAGAGAGAGTGCAGATGGAAAGAAATAAAAGTCGTTCCAATTTCCTCCATAAATACTCAGTCAGATAAACATTCCTGGAAAATGTAACATTTTTATTGAGATAAAGAGTCAGTTCCAGGGTGAAGAAAAGAAAATATAAAGGAAGGAAGGCAAAGAAGAATAAAACTAAAAAAAAGATAAATACGTTTCTTTTCTGAATGGAAGACGCGCTAGGAAGTTAAGGTGTGTCGCAGTCTTTGGCGATGATGATGGCGGTGTTGGTGGTACTCATGGTTCTAGTACAGGTGATGGGTAAGTCAAGGTCGTCGGTATTTCGGTCGAGTCGAGTTACAATTTCTCTCTGTTCATTTTTCCTGTTTTCTTCCAGCAGGACGTCGAGCTCGAGGCACGACTCGCTCCTGGGAGTTGAGGATGTCGTTGTGCAAGGACGATCCAAGGACGAGCAGGACGTACCGTTCCGTGAGATCCGTGTATGTGCATCCGGACTTCCAGCGCAGCTGTAACGCGACGTCACGGCTTCCGATCGTGACAGTGTCGGTTCCGGGGTAACATGCACCCACGGACACCAGGAGAAGAATTGAGCGAATCCTCGGCGAAACCTGAAATTAGGCAAGATGTTCCTTACTCTCATTATGCTCAAGTAAACAAAAATTAAGAGCTTTAACTAATTTCTTAATAACCCAATGTCTCTCAAAGAGATATTATTCATTAATTTGATTAGCTATTTTAAATAAGTTCGTTTTTAACTTTTTTTAGTATGAAGAGTTTATAAAGTTTGTAAAGAGTTTGCGTTACAGTTTTGAGTGGCTAAATAGTGAATGAAACGGCACAAATTTTGCCGACTTGCATTAAAAGTAAGTGAATTAAATTTCTTTCAAGTTTAGCAAAATGTAATTCAATCCTCGATCTCAAGGTTTCTACCATAACTTGGATAACTTTAACGATGCTGTGGAAATGAGAGAAAAATGTGTTTACCATTGGAATAAAAAAGTTATTTGAATATATGCTTGCTTTGAAGTCAAATACAACTGTCGCAAGTACATCAGACTTGTCAGAAAATGTCTAGCTGCTAGACTTGTCAAAATGTCTAGCTGTGAGACATTTTTTGACAAGTCTGATGTACTTGCGACAGTTGTATTTGACTTCAAAGCAAGAATATATTCAAATAAACGTTTTTATTCCAATGTTAAACACATTTTTCTCTCATTTACACAGCCTCGTTAAAATTATCCAAGTTATGGTAGGAACCTTCAGATGGAGGATTGAATTACATTTTGCTGAACTTGAACGCACCAGACTTCTTGCCTTGTTACTCCCAATGTTATTTATTCATAAAAATTTATCTCGTAAAGCTTGAAATTCTTCTAGCGGCTGCAAAATTTCTAGGAAAATAAATATTCCCTCGCGAAATAAAATTCTTTCTTTAGAAAGTTAAATATTTTAAAGGGCTTTTTCATTAAATGTATGTATAAGGAAAAAAGAGAAAAGCTGGATGAAGAAATTCAACAGAAATTTATGTTCCCAGCTATTCAGGAGTTTTCTAGTATTTTGTAACACTTAGGAACTTTATAATACTATGCATTAACTTTGAAATTTTATACTCGCCTAGAATTCATCCAACAATAAATGATGGGGTTGTACATGCTGTTAGACATTGCTAGCCAATAAATTGCTAAATAGATCTCTTGAACATATGGGCTAGTTGTGATATCCTGGAAATATGACGTTACTATGAAGTACACGTGGAATGGCAACCAGCAAACCGCAAAGATGACCACGACTACGATCATCATTTTCACGACCTGGAACAATAATTATTTCAATATTACAACATTACCACAAATCGGTTTACTTAAACGATTAATTAACTGATTGATTGCCTCCTTTTGAACTATTTTTAATTTAAGTACATTCGATTTTGGAATTTTTGGAATTTGAATGTTTCCAACTTTGAGTAAACTTCTCTAATTATGATGAAATAGTTAATATTCATTTCAAAAAACAATGAGTTGAGTTTAGAAGATCGTGGAGTTTCCAGTGAAGTTTTGCAGTTTTCTCTAATTATGACAGAATAGTGGAAATTCATTTCGAAAAACAAGCAGTCGAGTTTAAAAGATCGAGGAGTTTCTAGTTTCTTGCTTGCTGAAGCAAAACAATTAACGAACACCTTATTTGAATTCATTTTATGCGGCACGTTCATGGATCCGAGATATAAATAAGCTGCGTAAGCACTACCAGAGGTAAACCGTTTGTTATATCTTTTCAAGTATGAATCCTGAAAGCTTCAGTTTATTTAGTACATAATTTAATATTTGTGTACGTTTAAGGGTAAAGTTATTATCTCCATTTTACAGTTAGAAACATTTATTCTACATCTTTCTACTTGTTCGACACTGTAAGTTCAAAGATGAAGAAAAAAATGTAATAAAATTTGCCCTCATTAGAAAAAATGTCACATCCTTTGAATTCTCCAGACTCGATTGAATATTGATATCTGCATATTGAATTTCTCGCTTTTGAAACTGATGATAAAAGTGAACAGAATCTTACAAAACGTGCTAGGAATCTAAAGATTTATGACATAATATTATTGAATAAGATCGATTCAGAAAATTCAATTTATATTTTCATTAGGATTCAAATGAAAAAATGTAATTCTAAAATAACGTGTGGTGAAATTTAAAGCAGATTTTAATTCTTAAACATTTTGATGAAATTAGCCGAAGTAAGTTGAGTAATAGCAAACATTTTCTGAATAAATGTTTAGATTTCTCAGTAAGTTTTTTCTTCATTGAAATCAACTTTTTAAATAGAGTTGCAGTCCTTTTCACACAGGCGAAATTAAGGCCAACGAAACGGTAATTGAAGGAGTTTCTGTCCCTCTGACTGGTCGTGTTATTCAGATCCCCATCCTATCGCCACCGGCACTTTCTTTCATAACTCCTGCAAAGTTTTCCTATTATTTTCCTGGTCCGCTTAATATAAAAAATTCTCAGCAAATTCACATACCTATTACTTTCTTCATTAGCTAAACTTTTTTAAAGACATTCTTACTTTATACAAATCAACATTTTATTTCTCTGAAAGCTGTTCATCTTTTCCATAATTTTTTTAACACCATTTTGCAAAATTAGTGTAACTAATAGGGGTGAATAGGGGTAATTAATAGAGATGAAAATTTGAATACTTTGAAATTTGTATCTCAGTTTTCACTGTGAAACCCTCAAAATAAATAAATAATTTTGAAGCTGTACCAAATTCAGCAACGACTTTCAAGACGTGCGAAAATTTGTGGAGGAAACATGAAAGATTCATTTTAGAGCGCTAATTTACAAGATTAATCCATCACTTTACTTTCCAGTATCCATTTGTTACTTTTTATGTGCATAATCGCATTAAGTTTGAATGATTCATCGTCAAGTCGAGCATGCTATGCGATAATTATCAACAACTCGCGTATTACTCTCGGAATTGCAAATCACTGAGGCTATCATATATTTTACCCATAGGTACACAAATCCGACTACAGAGAAACTGATTGATATATTTCCTTTAAACACAAAATTACACTATTCGCATAATCCATTAAATTTTGAACGCTAATATATTCTTGTTAATAATAAGCAACTTTTTAGATGTAAAATCTTCTACTAATTGTGGTTCAGATAATTCGATAACTAAAAATTATCAATTTTTTCTAAAATAAAAGAAAGCAATTTTGTATCCTTCTAAAGAAAAGTGTTTTTTTTTTCAGGTCACAGATGTTGGCTTTTCCACACATTTTGTGGAAATCAAAAAGTAGATAATCTTTGACGATCCACAAAGAGTTTTACGATTCTCGGTCTGACGATAATAGAGATTTTACTACTTGCATTCCCAGTTCATATGCAATGTACTTAAAATCGTTCCATTCGATTTATCCAGAAAAAACGTGTATTTTCCAAACTTTTTGTATTCTCCTGGAATTTTATATTCATTATTCAATACAATGTTCTCATTACGATAAATCATAATACTTCTTTCTTGAAAAATCTTCCGCTTTACTATATATATGGAATTCAAATACTAAAATGGTATCTCTGTACATTTCCTTAGTTTCAAGCATCCGCTTGCAAAGTTTGTCAACCGAGCGACACCATGACTAACAAATCTAGTTATCACACAGTTAAGTTATGCATCTTCAAAGCTTACGTCTCGGTTTCTAGGCAATTCCAAAAGCTATTATTCTTTCATGCTTTATGGTGTTCAGTGGGTTTGAAGAACTGGTGACACACTACAAAAGATGAGAATAATACTTTAGCAGGTATTGTACTTGAGTTTTGTCTCTTTAAAATTAATCTTTAAGAGATTAATGTAAAGTTATTCAGGAAAGTTTTGATATCTTACCGCAGTTATATAATAAACTCCAGAATTAATCCTTGGAGATTAACTCAAATTTAATATGAACACTTTAAATTAAGAATTGAACTAGATTTAATTACCTTTCATTTTAATCATTTATCACTCTTATAAAGAAAAGGTACTAAAATTTCTTGTTATGGTGCGAAAGGTAAGCCAATAGTCCAATAAAAAAATCAATAAAATAAACAGTTTCTTTTCTCTCTTGTAGGGACGGCGTATCGTAAAATGTATGGAAGTCGTAACCGATTCTGGATTGGTATCTGAGTCCGCAGAAGACGAAGACCCCTTTCTTCGTTACGTTGGCATACTCAGCATGTATTTTGTAAAGCACCCTTCTGGGGTATATTACCATTGTACGAAGACTCAAGGTCCAAAGATATAACACCCAAGAGACATCAAGAGGATGGATTTACACGAAAAATGAAGGAGTCATAAATTATTCAAAATATGTTTCTCTCTTTTCGACCCCTCATTATCTTATAGTGTGGCTTTTCATAATTTATCTAGCGAAAAAGGTTTTGCACGTACCGTGCTCATATCTTGCATACGTGAATTTAGAGGATTTAACCAGAATGTCATACAGTGATATTTTAATCTCCATTTCTTGCTTTCCGCTCCCTTTCATAGTGTATTTAGACAGATAATTTTTTGTTCTGTGGTTCTAACAATAGGGGTAAGAAGCTTTACATAAGTAAAGCTACGTCATGCCGAAAACCATTGAGAAGAAAAATTATTTTTTCTTTGAGCTACGTCTAGAGAATAGAAGATTATCACAGAAAAGAATAAATCACTTATGAAAATCTAGTTTTTATTTAGAGATTTAAATATCATTTAGTAAGAGGAAAATATCAACTTGAATTAAAAAATAATTATTTTGTACTATTTATCTTTTGTTGAAGAAACTTGGACTTTTTTCAAAAGCGGCATGTGATAAAGGGCATAGTGATAAAATTTCATGGCTGTTTTGTATTTTAACAATATTTAAAATTAGAAAGTTAGAAAGTTTCTTCATACCGCACGTTTAAGTGCGGTGTCACAGCTGTTGCCAACAATTCTATGTAATTTACTTATAATTAAATAAGAGTAGATAATAATCGCGTTTACAGAAATTAATTTTAAAGTGCATACTCCATAAGTAGAAATGGTGAGCTTTTGGTCAGCCAGTAGTTATAATCGAGTTTGGTTATACATAATTGCGTATGTATAATTATGTATGAACAGTATATTTAAAATAAATATCAATTCAGAATTGGAAAAAGGCTATAAAGTCCCAGAAAATTAATATTGAATCCCGATAAAACATAAATTGTTAAAGTACATACAGTAGTTACCATCAATTTTGGTCAGATACACAGAGAACATATTCTTTTTTAAAAAGTTTCCTTACAATGTATGAACATCGTTTTCCGACAATATTGACAATATTTACGATTGTATCCAATTTTCCGTTTTGTAATATCAATGTGTGTTTTACGTTGAACGAGTTTTACTAAAGGCTAAATTGTGTATGAATGTCATGTTCCTAAAACCACCTGTTCCATTTTGTTTTGTTTATATTCAATGTAAAATTATGTAATTGGATCACTTGCTAAAATATTATGTACAGCCACGATTTTCAATTAAGTGCGAGACATGTATCGACGAACACATGTGTCGCGTTCCGCATTCTGACAGAAAGTCGATCCACTGATCTGTATATATTCTCTATACGCAAAACGAATTTGTAGATATTTCCGATAAATTCGAATCAAAATTGAAACGTGTCAATCTGTCCAATCGTTTAAAGGAATCTCTGCATTTTTGTCAGATAATTGAACACTGTTGAAAAGGGTAAACCTGAATTAGAAAAAAATTATGCTTATTATGCTTATACTCAAATTATTCAATAAGCCTCACCTAGACGCCATAATTAATTGAAACCGATTTACTTGATTGTGAATTATAAAGTCATTTGCTAATGAGGAAATTCAATAGAAGCTAAAGTGGTTTTTAATGAGATGTCAAAACTCAAAGTCTAATTAGTAAAATGAGTCCTTTTTGTTAAAATCAATTCTACTCTTATAATGAAAACTAATTTAAATTTTAAAGTAAATTTTAAGGTGATGAAACCAAGAAGAAACCAAGAGTAAGAATTAATTTCCAGTGTTATTTTGTTTGACTTCTTTATAAAAATAGAGTACAATTTTTGTGGTCGTTCACTCCATAAAATTAATTGCGACTAAATCTGAACGTGCAATTTCACTTAGCCAATGTCGTAAACACAAATTCTAATATAAACTTGGTAAGTCGAGTTCAATTGCCTTCGGGAGTAGAGTCTCAATGCAACGTGCAGTGAAGCTTTGATGTTCCACGTAGAGAGTCAATTAAAGAGATGCTAAATCAAGAAAAAAAAGTCTTCATTAAAGTGTTTTCAGCTTCACGGAAAATTTCTTTTCGATTCTTGAAAAAAGCATTCGAAATTTATAATATATTATGAATTCTTCGGTATCATTATTTATAAAAATAAGTAAATTATATTAAATATTTCTAAACAATGGAAAAACAGCATTGATCTAATTTCTGTAATTTCTATTTCAATTTCATGCCTTAAAATTTCAATTATAATAGTTTGCGAATTAAGAATTTGCAACTTGTAATTCGAGCTTTTACAGAAACTATTACGAACTCATTTCATTCCCTTTCCAGTCCAGTTGGTTTACTGTTTTAACTTGTAAAATAGAAGCCGATTGAGATGCAGATTACAACTTGGCTAACATAATCGAAAATCAATAAAAGCTCTTCGTTTCGAAGACGGAAATACAATGAAAAAGCTCTTATCAGATTTTACGTAAATCGTATATTATACTTAATTTTTTAATTAAAAAGATTCAACTATTTTATATTAAGCGATGAAAATTTATCATTATTTTCAGATTTCATTTAAATTCTGATAACATAATATAGTTAGAGAAAATTGTTGCCTCAATTCTCATTATAAATTTAGATTATAATCACAGAAGGTTGGATAACGATCGAGTTGATAAATTATCAGCTAAAACTTGATATGTATTTTTGAATTATGAAGAAAGTTAGCTGTTGTCTCATATTAGCTTTTTGGTCCTTTACGAGTAGCTTAATTATGTAGTTAGTTTGAGTTTGAGATGGTCTTCGTTTTGCAGGATCAGCTTTTCCCGCTTCTTTGCCCACTAATCAAGAGCATAAAGGGGTTTGAGGAAGATTAGAGAGCAATTAAACGACAGTAATGGTACGCTAATGCACCGTTTCTCGTTACCGGAGATATTCTACATTTTCAAACTTTCTCATATGCTTTTTTTCACTTTTACGACCCTTCCGGACTCAATTATTACCTAGTTTCATTACCCTTAAACGGTTGCAAATTATAAGAAATCATATTCTGCATTGCTGTTCATTTCAATCGATCTTTTCAACGGCTTTCCTACAGTCGTAATCTGCAATTATATAAAGTTTCCAACTAAAATTGTTCCCGGGAACAAAAGATGTTATTAATAGAATATAGATGCTTTTATACCATTATATAACATCTCATTTCAGTTTATAGGTTTTAATTTAACTTCATAAAACATATGCGATCTCATATTGAGGTCTATTTTAATTTCAAAATCGCACTTCTTTTATTATCAGAATCTCGTATCAAACTGAAATGGGATTATTTTGTTGAATGGGCTTTTTTAATACAGAATTAAGTTCTATAAAAGGATTTCTAGTTTTTACTGTGATCTCATATAGAGAAGCCTTTTCGCATAATATACGTATAGAAAAGAAATAAAGAGATTAAGTACCTTCTTGCAGCTTCAAAGAAGTGTGTCTTAAAGGAGTGAAAATTGCGGTTTAAATTTTTACCACCCCGTTTATATCTTATAAAAATTCTTTACTCTTCGTTCCTTTCTTAAAGCTAAGGGCTTCTCAAGTGCCATACCTATGTCCGCATTTTCATAGAATTACTCGCAAAGCCTTTACGTACCCAACGATGTGGAAAGGATACTCAAAGCATCTAAGGGAAATTGTTCGTCACGTTTAAAATAAAATACTTAAGGAACGTCATACTTGCTAAATTTCCTTTAAAATATTTTCACCTTCGTTCTCTCGATGCAATTAAATTTTTGACTTTAATCCAATTAGTTTCACAACTCAATGGATTAATAATGTTGAGTAATGATAACAATATTCCATTAAACGGGAGGAATTAATCAAATAAATTCATTAATGACGAGCCAATTAATTATAGTGCAGTAATTCAGTCGCATCGAGGTGAAGTGAATTATGGTATGGAATTTGCGAATTTTGGTCAATCTAAAGACAAGCCACGATCGAATTGTTAGGCGTGAAAATAGGAGCAGATGCACAATGGAAATTATGCTTGGTAATCGCAATCTACTATTGTTTATAGCTTCTCGTAATATGCAAATTGACGATAACAATGTGCTTCGAATGCTTGATTACATGTAAATCTATCAACGGCTGCATGTGCATATTATCTCATATTTTTGATTTAACTGCATCGCCTAAACTTATTCGGCCACTTGTCGATGTCTATTTAATGTCACTTTTAATAAAAATTTTTGCTTAATTTCAAAAGTTTCCATTTTCGGCTTTGAGCTGAAAATGCTGATTATTTGTTAGTGGAAAAGATATATTCCAAGTTGTGAAGGCATTGAGTGGCTGCAATCGACTGATTCTGTTGTTTTTAGGAATGCATCAGTCTATTTTACAAATCATTACACTTCATTGGTAATCACTCTGTATTAACATATATTTTATCGAATAGGGGTTTATTCGATCAAGGGTAAATTTTCGGTATATATACCATTCGAAGGGTCCTCCTGTTCATCCGCAGACCTCAACTTTTTTCAGCCTATACGAACAATATGTGATTTCTATAGATTGAAACCTTTCAGGCGTTTTAGGAAAATTTATTTTCTCTACTTCGTAATTTGGGGCATCATCATATCTTGTCTTTAAACGGTTGGATGGATGTTTTGTTATCTTAGTCCAACCCAATCGAGTTTTGGGACACTATAGAAAAATTATTGAACCGTGATGGAAGATGCCTAAGTGGATTATAACGGTAGAATTGAGGCAGTTCCGGAAGGAGCCAACGACGGTACAACCGGAGGTTCATAGAAGTAAGGGAGAAGCGAATAGTACGTCAAGTTTGCCTAATTACAAGTTATAGAGGAGCTTAGCGTAAACTCCTTTACCGACCACACGCAGTTGACTTCCGGCACCATGAATGTTAATCCAGGGCATCTTTGCAGAGCTTAAACCTAATTGGATTTTCGTCTTTTTTTATCTCGTCTACAAATTCGACCGTTTTTCGTACACGTGTTAAAAAAAATAAAACCTGTGAATTCTAACAAGATTAAATCATTTGTGTAGGTTTTTTCGTAATAAGAAAGAAGCATCAATTTCCGCGCTATCAGAAATAAAACCAATTACGAAAAACCTTCATTTTAATAGGTCGATGCACAAGAGAGTACTTTGTTATTCTAATGAATCGTTTTTTGCCCTCTTAGACTGACAAGGAAATTTGCAGAGGTCTCGTCGACGAGGCAGCACTCAAGAAAAAATTAAATGATTTCTTGAATTTCCACAAGGAGCAAAATATATGGAGGTCGTTCGCGTAAAGAGATCGAGGCTTTATTCAATTATGCAGCAAATTGATGTCACTTCTCTGGAGAGTGATTTCGACAGACAAGAAAGGAGAACCGGTAATGCTTTTTAAGCCTTAAAATAATTTCTTCGTTGTCTGCTAAAAAGCAAGATGCATTTATCTCCTAATTGAATTTCTTCTTACCAAAGTGCAGAATGTCTTTTCATCAAGATCAACAGCAATATACAAACAACAATTTAAAAAAAACTAATTTTAGAATTATAAATTATTCGCCAGGAAATAAATTTATTTATGCCTTTAATTAATTGAATATCAGTTTCGACTTTCCAATTACATTGCTGAACAGATTTTCTCGTGAAACATGGGGACGTTAATTAAAAATTGACCACTCGAAATCGCAATTCATTTTGTGTTCAGTATTTTCGAATGTATCGTCGCACGTAACAACAGAATTTGTGTATCAGAGAATATAGAAATTCCTTGGACTGGACCAATCAATTAAACTATCTTTTATAGTATCGTATAATATTGGAAAGAAATAACAGCGAGATTGTTTTATGAGTATACAATATAAGTTTCTTAGATTATCTTCATCACCGGAAATGAATCGTGACCCGAATGGAAGTTTACTCAGAAATTTATGAGCTGAAACTATTATTTGAAATGTGTTCTCTGATATGCTAATTATTACCAAAATATAAATTTTTTCTAGTGAAAAAGCTGAGTCACTATTACGTTAAGATTTGAATCCGAGTAAGAACTATTTTCTATTTAAAATATTGGACAATTTTTTAATAGAAGAAAGATAGAAGTTTCTCAGTCTTTTCTGAAAAGTGAAGATGGCTTAGGAAGGGTGAATCTGTCACTAAGTGAATCCTTCTCGCGAATTCCCTGCATGGATTCTCTTATCTTTGTCTTGCATTCGTAACTGCTATAGTACTAACGGAAATTGCACATAAGATTTAATTAATCGAGGTCATTTATAGAGTTTCTTTTTCCACGTCAATTGTCACTTGTATTAAAAAGAATGAAGGACACTATAAAAAAATAGTCTAGTAAGGGATGTCTGAAACTTTGTAAAAAAAAAAAGTAATTTCACAAATTTTAAATAATAGAAGGTATGTTTAAATAAAAACTTACCCTTCTTTTGCTTTTTATGTTGTCCAGTTGTCTCTGCGTCGCCTCCCCGATGCTTTGCGAGCCCCATAATTCTAAACCGACCCTCGCGTACGTGAATGTCATCGAACCAATTGGCATAAAATATGTCAGACACATAAATAACACATTGTATCTGCAACAAAATATTATTTCTCAGTTAAAAAAAGATTCACTTTTTACTTTTTTACTGATACCTTATAATTAGCTTCTTAATTATCTATGACTTCACCCAACATAAAAGATTCGAATTTAATTGGCAAAATTCTGTAAAATTCTTGAGGACTTCATTAATGACTTGCTTTTTACAATTTACAAGAAACAATTAAGAAAAATCTTCCTTCGATATTTTCATTCTTGCCTTAATAATCTTTTAATGAGCAAGGAGTGTGAGAGCGACGTTCATTATTTCTCAATTTGTCAATAATGAGGATGATTAATCGACAAAGTATTACAGAATATTAAATCATCTTCTTTCTCAAAACATTTTCATATTATTAAAAGATCGTTTGAGAAAATTGTTTCTAACAGTAAGATGGAAAAAGGAAGCCTAATAAAATGTATGAAAACGTCACAAATGTACGTTAGTTAAATTCATAAGAGGAAAAAGGACTCAGACAATTAAGCTCAAGGTATTTCAATTTCTATGAAAATTTTGTGGAGTGTGTTGTGCACGGAGAAAAGACTTCAAATGACTCTATGCGAATAAAAGTAAATTCACATTTCATTTTTCTTTCTTATTGCAAAAGTAAGACTTGATACAAAGTTCAGAATTACGCCACTGACCTCCTTTGTATGCATGCTGGAGCACAGTAGTAACAGCAGTTTACGTCAGCCAGTAATGAAAACCGCAAGAGACAGCTGCATACTTACAGAAAAGTGCAGTTGCTACTGTACTCTTAATGTTTTAATGTTGATTAAATTGTTTACAAAAAAGAACTTTATAAACTAAGACAATTTACAAAAATATTGACTTTTCAGTCATATTAATCCAATTATATATGTACTAAATGTTGTGTCATTTTAAAAATTGGAAGCCTTAAAAATTGTTTTCTCCACAACTTTTTTTCAAACTTGCAATGAGTAGAATAAATTTCTTCGGAAGAAGAGCAGGTGAACCATAACGACCACTTTAATATTTCAGATGTGTCAGAAAACTTATTAGTTATTCCAGCACAGAGTTCTGCTTTTATAGTTTGCTTGTTCTACGAATGCAAATAAGAAAACATTTGAAGTTTCAATGCATGTTATGCCGATTGTTATGCAACTTTACAATAGTTTGTTTCACTTAAGTCAGATTTGAAGATAGTTATTCACTAAGCTTTAAAATTCGTCTCGCATTTCAAGATCTTCGTTTCAGCAATTGAATTTAATTTTCGTTAAGCCAACTTGAGTCCATTACCATCAGAATACTCGATTTGCACCAGCTTCTTTTCATTAATATCTATATTAATATTACGATTATTAAATTTCCACAGGAAAAACTTACAAATACTCAACATTCTGATTGGGCCAATCGCTATAACATATGACTCTAACTTCCCCTGTTGTGAAGTTTTGCGTGTAGGTCGTGAAGAAAAGCAGCATGGGCAGAGATAAAACAGCCCCCACGATCCAAATGGCAATTGCTATGCAGAGGGTAGTTCTCCTGCCTAACCGGGGCTTCAAAGGGTTCATAATGGCCATGTACCTGAAATCATAAATTTTTTTTCAAATAAGCAATAGCCTAACTCAAAAATGATTCAAGGAGTTTCTAACTTAAACATGAAAGATGTGTGAAATTATACTTTTATAGTCGACAAAGTTTTTTTAAACACACATTACAATTAGCATTATAATTAAGCTAAAATTACCACCTGGGTTCACGTATCCTTATAATCCCCTACTTTTTGTTCATATTAGCTGGATATTTTCTGGGTGAATAATAAAGTGTTGGTGGTAGAAAATATACTTCGTAAGCTGATACAAAGGTATGTATGTTTAGTCGTGTGGTAAGCCCGGAACTGTTTAAAATTCACTGACTAATCCCAGGATTTAGTTGTGTGAATAATACACACAACATTCGGAAATTCACTACAGATTTCAGGACACGAATATATATGTTGCACTGCACAATCCAACATGTTTATTACAACTTGTTACTCTGCTTTATTATTTCATATATAGGCAAAAACAACGATGCTTAAAAATAAAATGATCGAACTGATATGGCTAGTAAAAATTAAATTATGATTTTAATTTAGCTTCAATGATTTTAAGATTTTGTATATCTCACGTGATCTTTCAATTCCGAGTCAAAGGAGGCTAAAACAAATGTTCCTTATTACCATTCTTCTAAGTTATCTGACCTAGCCGATCTTAAAAGCCGATGAGAATTTCAACAAGAGCTTTTAGGCCAATTTTCAAGCAGCTATCATGTTATCACAATGACAATTTTCAGCAGGAAACGAAAACGAGCTTCCCCGCTCTGGGCCAACGTGAAATATGTACAGAGATTGTGCAACGTTGTATCTGCAGTTTTACGACAAAGCTTCACAGCTCGAGCTTACGCTATTCTGCATTTGGATGTAGGAGGCAAAATGTCACCTTTTCACATGTGCTTTATAGTGAAAAGGTAAATTTCGCCATAGCCATTTACAATGCCTATAAAACTTCTTTTTAATGCTTGTACGTAAGAGCTTTTTTTATTAGGAACTAATGTATTCAATGGAAACATGGCCAAATCTTTTTTATGATTTTAAAATTTCAAAGAGAAACTAAAAAACTTCATTTTTTAAATTCGTTAACTGTTCCCAGACAAATTCTTATAATTTTCCTTGACCATTAATATTTAAGGATGATAGAATTTAACTTAGCAGTGTGTTAACCGCAGTTTTTTCTGCGGAATTAATAAACACTGATTTGATAAAACTGACATATTTAACATTATAAGGCCTATTGCGTAAAGGACAAAAGAATGATTTCTTTTCGCGCCAGCAAATTGTGATAAGGAAATACGACATTTTCAAAGTTGCCATACATCCAAGGTACAATAGAAGCTATAAATTATATAACGCATAGTGCTGATGCATAATGCACCAGCTTACCAGTATAATATGTTGTGGGTGAGCATGCAAGCTGCCAATACCAGGCGAATCCTGAATTTCCTGCTCGTGCACCGTTAGCTTAGAATATGTGGAAAGTTTTAGGTGCAATAGTTCATTTCAAGTGCGGCATAAAGACAACGTAAAGCTGCGAATATTGCTTTCAGTATGAGAAGTTCACTCATACAAAAGAAGGATACCGAGTGTGACATAATAATTGTATATGAAAAATGTGTATAATTTGAAAAATTCTCTACAACGTTTAAACATTTCAAATTTATTTCAGTCTTCTTTCAAAAATCAAAACCTAATCTTTTTTTATTAATTATTTACTATCTCAACGATCCGAGGTGAAGAGAACAAAGCTGAGATTTTTTCTAAGCACTCGATTCATCTTCAACAAAAGGAGATAAGATCACAACTTAATATTAAGAAAAAAATCCACAATTCAATCAAAAAGGAGAGCAATTTTTGCTTTGTAGGGTTTATTCATCCATCTGTCGTTCAGGTAGATAATAGAACCAGATGGAGCATAGGGAAGCTTCAGAATCAAGAATATAATTCTGAAATCTATTTTCTCGAAACCATCCAAGTTTAAGGCATTCCATATTTTTCCTTGTAATCTCAGGAATATAAGATAAAAAAAGGTTTGGGATTTTCTCTTCTCGATTCAGGTTCCTTCTTGTGTTTCGTTTTTTTTTATTTGTTAGTTTTAAACTTTGCTTATACTTTTTTTTAGTCTTGTCATCTCAATTCTGTTCCTTGGGAATAAAAGAAACAAAGGCAACATGACCCCAGAGACATAAGAGAAAAAGAGTAAAACCTGAAGTTTTAAAGAGCAATCCTCTTTTTTCGTGTCTGGGAAAATGAAGTGTGTTGCTGTTATTAACAAGTGTAATTTTAAGTTTAAGGGTTTAATTTTCTTTTATCTTCTTGGAAACATGCTAATTTGTAAAGCAAAGAAATGTTACTCAGTATTTTACTACAGGACGTAAAAAAATGTAAAGGAATTGTTAGAAAAAAAGTACATATTATTCAAAAATCTGAAAGCTTCTAAATCTAATTTTAGGACAAGGAATTCGTAAAATATGAAAGCTTCAATTAAAATTGTGTTGGAAAAGGAAGGCTTGTCTGAAATATAGGCAAGATGCTTTCGTTTGATTTCCCATGATGCTTTTGAGTTTGGACAGGTCTGAGCTCAAGCATGAAATTTTGATTTAGTCGATGGCTAATATGGTGACTCATGGCTAGTTTCATAACTGGGACGTGTGTACATTTCCGAGGTGTTTGGGGTTTGTTGATGGACACGGGGCTGTACAGTAGTGCTATCTCGAACAACGCAAGCCAGACATGTCATTAATCACCAAACACCATTACTGACCATCGAAACTCTGATCGAGACCCCGAGTAGCCACTGGATAGAAAAATTGAAAGCGTATCTTCTCTTTCCTTCTGACTTGACGCAAAAAATTTATTCCAAAACTAATCCTTTTAATATTCCGGAAGGGTTATTTCGTTATGAAAAAAGTATTTGATTAAGATTTTCATCTCTTATATAATAGTGATAAAGATATTTAAGACTAGAGCTAGATCTCACAATATCTATATATTATTAAATATCTCTTTTTCTCTTTAAGAACTTTTATTTTTCCCCTGCGAACTTTACCATTGAATCATACTTAATTCCCATTGGTGAAATACACTTCATCACCCCCTTTAATGGATACGTATTGATGAATCTTTCTTCAGAAAAAGAAGATTCAATGAAAAAATAGTAATGAATCGCTTGATCAAGTTTTAATTAAACTTGCTGGAAAGATATGTCTTTGGAATGTTGTTAAAGATTCAATTCCAAATGCAAAGTTTCAGTCTTCAGAGAATTTTTTTGAATATTCTAGGACCTTCCTGCAATTTTTGAGAGGTATTAATAATAAAATTCTGGAACTTCTTGAAATATTACAGTGTATTTTTAATATTTTTAATACTTCTCAGAATTTTTTCATCGAAATACAATTAAAATGAATGTATATAAGTTTAGTAGCAGCACTTTGTCGACAATGTTGAAATTAAGTTTCCTTTCTGTCATTTGAGTTTGAAGGTGGAAATTGGCAAATTTATCTTTTCTTTAAAAGTAAATTTAACAAACTCCGAGAAGCAATATAACTTTGACTGGTTCTTTAAGGGATCGAAAATTATTTGTGATAACTGTGTAGGTTTGATAAGTTCGTGGACATTGGACAAGACCCTCCTTAATTACCTCCTTAATCAGAAATATTTGCATGATTGTCTCCCGTTAAGATTGAAATCTATGAAGATTGCTATACTACTTGAAAAATATAGTCTTAACTTCGTATAATTTTGATTAAAAAAATAGGACCCAAGAGCGTCATTTAGTAGTAGTTATTTTCATCGCCTTTTATGTGTGTAGTTTTTAATATGAATTGCTTTTTATAGACCGAAGGGAAAAATCTATTATAGAAGGAACAAACTTCTGCAACTGCTGAAGTTGTATGCGATTTTAATTCCGGAAACTAATAAATTTTTGAAGATTAATAGTTTATAAGTTGTAAATGTAAGGTTTAATACAATGTACAATAATTTGATTATGACCTACAGTGTAAGTGGAGAAAATTAAAGAGCAGCTTCTTCCTTTATAAGTACCTTGTAGTAAATTGTAGAAAATTGTAGAAAATTGTAGAACTGGATCTGGTTCGTAAAGGATGATGGAAAGTGCTTAGAATGTTCGTTTCCTTTGACACAGTGCATCCAGAGAGTCTGGTGGTAAAAGAAATGGAAATATCGATTGAGAAGTCGACAAAAACAGCTGACCTTTTCTTTGTACCTGAGTGAGAGAAACTTCAAAGTTTCTTATCGATTTCGCTTTAGGCAACTTAGTTTTCCACCCATGCGAAAAAGTCCATCCGTTACTGTCGAAATCTGTTTCCGATTTCCTACATAAAAGTCTAAAACACTTGTTTTTTAAAAAAGTATTCCACTTTGTTGCATAGAATTATACTCCAGTTGTTCTTTCCTGGAAATTATTCAACATCTGAGTGCACTTCCAAATTTATTGGAAAGCATGTATATTCTTATGTTCACGGAGAAGTTTTAATGTGAAGTGTGTGTTTAAATTTCTAAGTCTCCCGATAAGAAGTTGGAACTAAAGTTTTCGAGCAACAATTTTCACTGCCAAGTTTGAAAACTTGTAGCTACCCGATATTCGAGAAAAGATTTATGGTAATCGATTTATTGTTTCAATCGAAGGTCGGTAGAATAACGATTTGCGAAGACCTCTTTTAATTGTGATATCCATTCGTGGAGCAATGCCAAAAGTCAAGATGAAACTTTGTTAAATGCCATTCTGGAAAAAGTGATATTAAAAGTTCTAAACTCTAGGAAAATTTCATTGAAAATTTATACTCGATTGCTGTGTGGAATTATGTTTGTCTTATTTGTGGAGATTGTTGAGAAAGTTGATATTATTATCCTTTTATTATAATATAAAGATTTTCACAGAAAATTTATGAGCCATTATCCTTCAGAAGAAATATGTATACATTTCCTTTGACGGCTTTAAATGACAGGTACTTTTCCGACTTCAGCATCGCTACTGTCTCTACATAAAATGTCCTCAGCAAGTAATGGCATTTGCGAAGTGGATGGAATAGAGAGGATGCACTTTTAACGAGTGTGTCCTTTCTATAAAAGTGTTGAATTATTAAGGGAAGTTGGAAGTGTTTCACTACATCAAGAGCTTTCTATGAATAAAGGTATCCCTGAAGGTTTTTGGATGGTGTGCATTCCTGAAAGCTTTACCTTCAATTTTTACGGAAAAGAAAGTGTAAATTCATAAAAAATAATACATTCTCTGATGAGAATGTAAAAAAACTCGTCTTCCCTGAAGAGCCATTCAATTTTCATTGCTTTGTCAACAGTAGATTTCCATTTAAATTAAAAGGATTTTTTATCACCCTCCATCTGCCAATAGGATTCTGAGTTCCCTACAGGTAAAAGAAGATTTCTGAATTTTTCATAAATTTAAAATTTACTCGTTTAATTATGCTTCATTCGTATGCACCAGAGCGCGCATGAATAAAAGGAAATAAATGGATTTACAATCTTTTGTATATTAAAAAATTTTAAATAAGAGGATAATTATGTCAAAGCTTTCTTTATCTATATCTATTACATAATATCACTGAATGTTTTCCTGATAGAAATCGCATCTACGAGGCAATATTGAATTTCTTTCTCGTAAAATACAATTGCATTTTTTAACACAACCCCGAAGGAAAAATGTATGAATTGCCTCTTTAAATGGGCATATAAATTGAAATTATTTCAACGTTCAACAATAGTTCGCATGTGCTTTTTTGTGGTTGACAATGTTATTAAATTTCTACATGGTTTTTTCTTCGAAATAGCGAAAGCTTTCACCAGAATTTCCACAACGAAGGAATTGTGGATGGTTATTTTTCTTTTTCAAAAGACAACAAAAGAAATATTTTTGTATCGATGGATGGAATATCGATGTTCGATTGAAGGTGCTAAGTTGTTTTTTAAATCGCAGACAAGTAATATATTTTACTTTTTACTTTTACAACTGGATAAAGAACGTATTGTTTGAATTTTAGCATCAATTTAAGCTCCACTGTTTAATAAATCATTTCAGCAAGGAGTTCAAGCTTTCCAAGAGTTGAATTGAGATCGAGGAAGAATCAGATTATTTTCGAGGAAAGCAGAGGTGCAGTTTCACAATTTAGAGTTCATTTCAGAAAATCGCTTCGTTGTCATGTGACTTCTACATATATACAGTGGTGCATGAGCAAGGTCACATAACTCAGACCAGCGTAAAGTGGGCAGGCACTTACCACTTGAAACATTAAAGCTGACGTGCGTAGACGTTTTATGGTCCTCCTGCCCGACGAATAGATGGCAAATCTTCTGATTTAAGGTAGAAATTACTTGCGTATGAGAAAAGGAGAAATTGCGACCCATATCTTCAAGAAACTTTCGATTCTATTTCACGGTTCTCGTTAACGAAATTGCAAAAGCTTTACTCATATTCTTTATATTAGAGATTGATGACTGAGTCAGTAAATATTTCTAAGGAAATGATAGTTAATTACATAGCAGCTTTCTAATTATTAGTTTAATAATAGAGTATATTAAAGGTGAAAATTGAAAAACGTCATGTGCATGTAAATGAAGTTTCTTTGTACACGCTGATCTTGAAATTAAATTTTCTTAAATATGCAATATCATGTAAATTCGTGCAAGACTCCAGCACGGGTTTTTTTTTAGTTAGAAGCAAATTGCAATGTAAATTATAACACTAGTCTCACTTTAAACAATGTCTTTACAGATTCAGGATTATAATTTAAAATTTTTGAAGGCGTGAATTTTTATTTTTAATCAAAGCGATAATATGCATTTTTTAATGATCACGAAAAACAGGTAAAAAAAGGAATTTTTCCGAGAGCTTTTTTATATCTATTTTGTGTAGATACTTTGGAGGAAATTCGTATTGTGTAAATAACACCCAATCAAATTAAAAGCTTAAAAATTAAAATGGAAAACGGCCACAAAGGGACACTAAAAGTAATTTATTTGTTCAGATTTTATGGGTCAATTCTACTGTTTGTTGGCCATAAAATAAAAAAGGGACGATCCACTTTCAAACGAAAGAAACTTTTGTGGTGGGCCGACAAAAAGTGGTACTAGAATCTAATGATACATCAAATATTCAGGAAAAGTCTTGTATTGAGTCAAGAGTTGTACAATTGTACCTTATGTAAAATAAAGACGAACTATAAAGATATTCCTTTTCAAGAAAGTCTGAGAACTGCACTATCAGCTTCTTTCAGTCGCACTTCCTCTTCGATATTTACGTCCTAGCTCTTATCTTTATAGATCAGATAAAAAATTTTTAAATAATACGAACCATTTCGCATTTTTTACGATCATTTTTTCATACCTGACTGTAACAGTAAAAACAGTCATGGGTATGTAAATCAATTTTAAGGAAGAAATAAATTCACTGCTATAAACGAACTTATATATCTCGATTAGATAAGAGCAGGTGTATTTTGATGTTGACTGATCCCTTAAAAAAATACGAGTAACTTAAAATGAACATAACAATACAATTTTATTTCTATTTTAATATTTAAATGTAAGCAGTCGTAAATATAACTGTTATACAGTGAATCTTAAAAAAAAAGAAAAATATACAGTAAATCTTTCTAGTAATTACACCCATAGCACAGTTGGCAGATTAACGAGGGTAGTAAATTTTTACGAAATTACTTTGAATGCGTAGTTTTGCTTAATTAGTACATTTTTCTGGAACATTCGTAACGAAATTACTTTTCATTTAAGCTGACTTTATCTTGGACATTTCTTAGTGGAATATTTCAATTTAATAATCCAATATATTTCAAATATTGATTGTACACACTCCTATTGTGAAATATTTATTATTTTCCCAAGTATTTATTAAATTGTGAAAGTTTTTTAATAAGGAAGTCTGATTTACCTCGCTTTATATCGATAAGTTTGCTAATATAATTTTAAGTACCGGATGGACGTTTCCTACATAAAAGACCCGAAAGTACTCAAACTTTTCGCTTTCCAGGATATACTTTCTACTAGTGTTTGTGTCAAGTTTTTATAAAATATTCAAATTTTCGATGAAGCCACTCTCTGTTTTTGAATTTCTCAAGAGCTCTTGAACTACTCTAGTGATGCTTTTGAATACTTGAATTCAGTTGGCACTTTGTTTTATTGCTTATCAAAATTCTGATGCGAAAAGGAGTTTTCTGGAAAATTATCTTGTTCTTGAATTTATGTTGCATATATAATAGAATATTCATGAATATAAACAAAATTTCATGATAATTAAATAAAAAAGTTCAATAACAAATGTCTTAATTATATTTCTTTCCGGCAACTAATTCAAAAAATGGTTTGGTTTATACGAGTCAGGAGATATTACTCTTTTTACGAGATGCAGACTAATATAATTTAAATTTGGGCAGTATACATATTTTACGTTTTTTGAGCCATAAAAGACGAGAAATTTATGGATTTCAACAAACCGATAAGAATGCGCATTAGATTATTCAAGGAGCAATAATCCATTCGAGAATCACATCGTATAATTTTTTCCTTTCACCAACCCAATGGATTGTGAAATAGCTCGTCTCTGGAAAAGTGACGGTGTCCCAACCACCCTTTTTTTTATCATTCACAGGATCACTGATCTATTGAAATGCCAGATTCGACTGAAACAAAGCGCGCTTTGTTCGATAAAACTATAGTTTTCAATGGTTTAGATTACAAAGAAAAGCTTTTACCACCTACTATTTATACACACGGAAAAAAGTATCCTGTAAAGTGTATATTGTCGCATAATTTAATAGATGATTCGTCCTTCAGAAAGTACTGTACGGCAATGTAAGCTTTAATAAATTTTATGTGAAAGAAAAGTACGTACGAAAAGCTGCACAGAGTGCAAATTTCAAATCACTAAAGTATAAAATGTTTACAAGCTTTCCGATAATTGAAAAAGGGACCTTTTCATCTACAGAATATAAAAAGTTTGATGGGCTTTGGGAAATTCAAAAAACTTTGTTCAGAAAGTACTCCCAGCGGTTATGTCAAAACCGTTAGTACCCTCGTTGGGATATGGTTGGTGTTCGGATTTATAGTTTGAGAAAGAAAAAAAGTGATTTGTGTTTTACTGAAAGCCTTGGTTCTCCTTGGGTCAGGAAGTGAGACCTGTAAATGGACTCGCTGGGACACAAAAGACTTCCGCCTTGAAACTGTAGTTTTATATTTTTAAATGATAAAAAAAAAAAGGGAGATATTAAGTAATTATGATGTTCAATATGTAATTTTGAATTCTATTCAAAAATTGTTAAAAGGAGTGATAATAGTTACTTTTAATGATTCAAACAATAATGATGAATTCGAAAAAGTCTTCTGTTTTTACATTCTCGATGTTTTGAGATCTCCTGACTGAGAAAAAAATGTTTTTCGTGTCTGTCTGTTGTCGTTGTCCTTTTTTTGTCTGACTAAGATAACTTTCAACAGATTTTGGATTAAATTGGATTTGAATATTTGCAGAAAAAATATGGGATGGTGCAATCTCATCTCGAGTCGTTATGTATAGCCTGAAGGCATTTAATCGATGATTTGCCTATACCTACCCTCGAGAGAACGAACCATTCGAATTGACTCCTATTCTGAGTCTCATTTCCTCGAATGAAATAGAATTTTCGTATGTGTTTAGTCTATTTTCGTCCATTCCATGATTCGCCGAAAAAGATCATTAATCTGATATATTTATTAGAAAAAATATGAAATGGAAATTAAAAGCGATTGGAAATTGAAAATAGAGACGGTTTAGGGTTTAAGGTTTTTTAGTGGTGTGAATTATTTAGTACGCCAGATATTGAGACGTTTCATTCTAAATTTTTTAAAAAGAAAGTATAATCTTAGGGGGATTACTTCTCACCTTAAAGAGGTGAGAAAAGTTTATATAAAATGATTTGAAATTCAAATTTGAAATCGTTGGCTGTATAAGTTCTAGAAAGCGGGTGGATCCGTAATAAGATTACGTAATCTTTTTCGAAGTTGTTATGGAGGCATGAAATTCTGGCAGTATATGTAGAAGTAATCTCGTTATGTGTATAAAACGACCTTAACGTCTCTCGGTTGAATTTCCTCGAGGCATACCAAATTCAGTGACAAGCGTTTGTTGAGTTGCCTTTGTAAAATATGTATGTATATCAATCTGGAATACAGTTTATACTTTCACCCTACCCGCAAAATAGGAATTTTAAATTGACTCACAGCGTAAAAACATTCAATTCTTTATATTTCCAGACAAGTCAAATAAAAGAGAAAAAAAGAAGTCAAAGAAGAAAAATGCAAATAATTTCCAAATGTGAACTGCAAGTTTTAAATTGAATCAATTCCATTTAATTAATTATGAATTATTAATTAATTGTTGACAGACAAATTCGCAAATTAATTTTTGAGGCCATGAGACGTCACAGACAATGAAAGTCATTATGAAATGAGCGATTTATTGATAATATGAAGCCAATCGGAATAATAAAGCGAGTGATAGTGTTTCATGCTGGACCGAGTGTAGAGACATAAAAATCGAACAATAGACTACAGTTTCATTAAATTAATTCAAATGTCCAATTTGAAAAGAGATTTCGTGACATACTTTTGGTAATAAATGGGTAATAAAGCTGGTGTAGATTAAACGTGTAATTTGCTAATATTCAAAGATCATTATTTTTATTTATTTTTCCAGAATTTGTAGATACGAAGTCTTTCAATGATTTTTTCCCCTGCTAAATCTTTTGATTTTTTTGTTGTTCCACAGTTCTACCCAATCATCTTTTCCTTCTCCATCATTGTACCAAAGTTCGTACCAACCTTTTTTTTTCTCTTGAGATTTATTAGATATATTTCCATCATAAGTCTGAATCTTATTTTTATTTGAATTTTGATGCTGTTCTTGGTCCTGATTTCCATTTTGATATTGATTGGTATTCAGACTCTGAACCTGATTCAAATTCTGATTCTGATTCAGGTTTTGATACTGATTCCGATTGGCATGCTGATTATTTTCATTTTGAATAAAATTTTGATTTTTTACAAGTTGTTTTTTATTCTGACTCTGGAGTTGAATTTCATTTTGATATTTATCAAGATTTTCATTAAGATTTTTTGTCTGTTTCAAAACAAGATTCTGATGTAAATTATGATTCAGATATTCATTGATATTCCGAATCAATTCCTGATTCAAATTCTGATTTCGGCTTAGATCTTGTTCTAGGTGCTGACTATGATCTTGAATTTCATCATGCTTTCCAAGTTGATTGGCATTCAATTTTTGATTTTCATAATGATTTGGATTTGTATTCCATTTTTGATTAAAATTCTGATTTGAGTGTTGATTTGAATTTTTAATCTTTTCATATTCACTTTGAACGTTGTTTGAATTCTGATTAAAGTATAATTGATTCTGATTCCAATTTTGATCTTGATTCTGTAACTGAATCTGTTCTAAAATCTCATTCTGTTTAAGAAGTTGGTTTACATTTTGATCCTGGGCCTGATATTGATTTATATTTTGATTCACATTCTGAGGTAAATCCTGATTTAAATAGTCTTTTGAATTTTTTATATTATTTGAATTCTGAACCTGATTTTGAAGTTGATATAGATTCTGATTCTGATTTAGATTCAAATACTGACTATCATTATGGTTTTGATTAGTTATCGCACCATGTAAACTCTGATCCGCAGGCGTCAAGTTCATTATCCTCCTACTTATAATTCCGCCTGATAATATTGGATTTTGTGTAAGCACGTTTTTAATCATGTGAAAGCCTCTCCCAAGGTTTAATTTAAAGTTTGCTTGCGCATTGAACTTTGAATTAACACCATCATTATTATACAAATTCGTATTCATTTTGCCTCCCTTCTGTACTTCTACAGCAGCCTTAGAAGATCGTGTAGGTGTTAGGATATTCCTTATCGATCCAGACATCTTCATACTGTCACCCTGTCTCAAATTAGAGTTGTAGTCCTTGTTTACGTTTGCATTGTAATTGAGGTTTGTATTAGCTGATCCAGTATCTCCCACAGAAACAGCTTGAGGTAAAGTTTGTCCCCCAGAGGTTTGCTGACCTTGGAAACTAATCTCCGAATTTATCTTTCTTGAAAGTCCTACATTCCCAACAATGTTCGAATTACCATCAGCAACATTCCTGTTAATATCATTACTCGGATTGATGATCATATCCAAAGAACCGAGGACAGGACTCAAGCCACGTGTTAGGCCTGGTATATTAACTTGCTTTGAATCCACGTTTTGATTTACGTTTGTATTGGGGTTGAAATTGCGATTCTCGTTAAGACTGGCATCCTGTTTTGCATTCCATCCTGCAGTTTCCATATTTCCTGCTACCGGGCTCGGATGTTCCGCTTGCTCAGATACTGGCAATTGCATCTTAATAGGTTCTTGCAGTTGCTGCTCAATAGATCCCCTTCCCAGCTTTCTGACATTCTCATCTTGGTTAATAATCACGTTCGGGTCTTGATTTAAGCTCAGTCTGACGTGCTGGGAATTCGTTGCTTTAGGTATTGTCGTTAAACTTTGACGAATGTTCGAGGAATTATCTGCACTGATCTCTGATGAATTCACACCAGCAGAATTTAGAATGCTATTGGTGTTACTGATAGTGCCCAGCATATTCAGACCCCTATTTAGATTCGTATTCATGATTTTATCAAGATTTGTATTGATCTTTGCTTGAAAATTAGTTCCAAGATTTGTATCAACTGTCGAGTGAATATTTTTGTTAAGACTTGTATCGAAATTCACAGCAGATTGATATCTCCGGTTAACTAAGGAATTGGAGACTGAAACTCTGCGAGCATTTGCATCACTATCACTAACAAAACCTTGGTTTGACTGATTATTGAGTCTGACCAGTTGATCAAGACTAGGATAAACAGTTTCGATTTGTTTAACTCTCGCAACAGGTCTCGATTCAACAGGTTCGACTGATTTCGACGTGGGTGTCATTTCATTAAGGTCGCTTTGATTTATTGAAATGGACAGGGGCTTTGTCGATACAGATAGCGCAGGAAGAGTATCTCCTTTAATTGGCTTTGACATTAACGCTCTTTGATCTGCTTCTTTGTTTCCAAATTCCTTGACTTTATTTCCTTCATTATTTCCTTTATACCCACCATTTCGAGAAAAAAATCCATCATGGATGTATGAATTTAGTCTATCTAGATTATCAAGGTTGTTGAGAAGCTGATTGAGAGATTTTAAATTGTCTCTTGAGTTGGAAGGGTTTGCACCAAATGTTGGTTTTATATTATCGATTGTGTTTGTAGCAAATATTGGGTTTGCAGCAGTGACTGGATGTGCAACAATTTTACCCGAAGTAATTTCAGCTGAAGATCCTTTAGATTCAAGAATCTTAGTGTTTGATTTCACAGCTTGATTTATAGCGTCAGATATAGCTTTCACATTTATAGATTCAGAATTGTTCATCTTATTCTTCACCTGATTTTCAACTTCCTCTTCAATTTGCATTAACATTCGTAGAAGTGTCTCAACACCATCTAGTTCATTTTCATGTCCTGCATCTTTATCATATCTTTGTTCTCTCCCAAATAAGAGAGCCTTTTTTAAACTCGTAATAGTGTTTCGCAAAACTAGTAAGTTACTCTTCAAGCTATTCTCCAAATTATAAACACCATTTTCCTTGAGTTCTCCGTCATCTTTAATCGCAGAAGGTCTACAAATCACTCTGACTTCACAAAGGATTCTACCTTCTGTAGAAAAGCAATTCTTCTGGGTTTTCCAACAAGGCAATAGATGATCAATCTTTGAAGGATTAGTACTTGTCCCCTCGGTCAGTGGATTTGTATCGTAGATATCAATCAAACTATCTGTGAAAGCTTTGCGATGCCCGGCATCTAACATTGGCATATCAATATTTGACCTAACAGGTAGCCAACTCGATTTCATAGGTTGTTTAATGGAAACGAGATATTCGCTGAACTCTGGCTTGGAAGGTACATCCGATGGATGTAATGAAATAGGTAGGTTGTACCAGTTTCGAGAAGGGTTATAAACTATATCAGATAGACCCTTGGGTTTTAAGCAGTATGCAATAACATTGCGAACTACATTCAAATTGATGTTCTGATCAAATACTGCACTCTCCATCATATCTAGTATCTTTGCTTCAAGATTCAAAGTTTGTTTATCTAAAATTAATTTCCAGATCTTTAACAAGTCTATTGAATTTGATTTATCTGAATCAAGATAATCCTTCCTCACTGACTTTCGATGACCACCTAGTTTTCGTTTATTTTTGTCACTAGATGGTAAGGACTGTATTTTCTTCTTGTGGTCATTTTCATTTCCTTTGCTCGCAGTTGTTGAATCTCGAGTATTGCTTGAGCTTTGATCGTCCGAGGAAATTGAATCCTCGGTTCGGTTCGATTCATCTCTCGTTTTAGTGATCATTTGACCCAAATTTTGAACGATTGAAGAATCCTGTATTGAGGGGTTCTTTGATGATAAGATAGTTGTTTTCTGGTTGACTGGAAAATTGGTCATAGTGTTTTTCAGGAGATCGGTTGGAAAGCTTTCATTTATTCGTTGATTGGTGTTTTCCCCATCTTTTTTTGATATATTGTTAGCCCCTGTATGATTTCCTGGTACATTATCATATTCTAGAATATTTCTCGTATTTTCCTTTGCTAAATCATTGTCTGTCATATTATTCTTTGACATATTACTCAGATCCGATTCTGGTGTAGTATTATCACTCTTCTCGGTTGTAGATTGAACGATCGATTCCCTGACCAGCTCGTGCGTAATATTTGTTTCCTGTTCGGTCGTAGATGATGTCTGAGTGTCAACATCGTCACTTACCCAGAAACTTGTCGTCGATTGTGACGCATCTTCGCTACTGACCAACCCGTCCTGGATACGGAAGGAAATTATTTATTTCTTGGTCATTACAAATTCCATTTATTATTGTCATTTATAATTTATTTAAAAATTTTTGCAACATGATCTACTTACAAAGTCGAGAAGGGTTAGAAGAAGTACTGCTGAAGACAAAAAATGCATTGCTGTCTCCAGTTCTCGATGCGATTAAAGCCAGTTTATAAGTTTCATTTAGATTAAGCCTATCTGAGGTGCGTTAGTCATAAACTTCCATTTTATCGGTCTTTTTAAAGTGGTATTAGTTATGCCACATTGAATTCTTTAATCGAATACCTATAATCGAGCAAATGCGATGCGAGCCCAGTTCTTCCTCTTCTCATCTTTGAATATTTCTAGTGTAAGATTGTATAATTTATTGATAGGTCGTTTCAAATCAATTTAAAATTATCAAATTAAAACTGTTCAATTTTTTATCGCTCAATTTTGAACCGACATTAGTGCAATTTGAATCTTTATCAAATTCATTCTTAAATATAGCTTTTTCAATTTTTATTTAACATGTTTAGTTTAGAAATTTTTCAATTTGTAACATTTTCAGTCCTCATTAAATTTTTCAATAAGTCTTTCAGTTGAAAATAACTTTTGCTAAAAGGTAAGCTATTTAAAATTCTTCAATCCTTCTTCTTCACTCTTCACTTAATTTAGTATCATTTTTGGCATGCTTCCAATTTTAAATTCTTTAATTTTGAATATACACTTATGCAGCAATTTAATAATAAACGCTTATGTAAACTATATTTACTTGTAATCTATGTTTAATAGAGAAGTATAATTAAGCTAAACTTTATAATTATGTTTTAGTGTTGTGGAGCTAAACTGCAACATGCAGCTTATAGTTCAACATGCAGTTTGAGTAACTAAAATTCCTTTGTTTCTAAAATTGATTAACAGAAATTCGAACTAAGACTTTGCGATTTTGAACAATATACAAAGAAAATGTGTTTAGTTTAATAAATATTAAAGGTTTATTATAGATTAATATTTCAATTATTTCCTTTTAATTAATATTTGAAGTTCAAAGATAACTCTTCAATTTATCCCAGATTTTATCTTCAAATACCAGAACAAATAGCTGCACAGGATAAAACGAAAAAGAAGAAAATTAAACAGACCGAAATCGCACTAATCCTTATACGATCGTCGATTCTATTGAAACGCTACTTTCCTGTAAATTTAAGCACTCCATCCAGAATTGTTCATCTATAAAGGAATTTTCAAAGATAAAAATAATTAAATATGGATTATTTGCTTATCAACCTTATTAGTAAAAAAAAGTCAACCATATAAAAAATGATATTATTAGAAACGTTCTCGAATTGAAGAAAATCAATCTAACAAATGCTGATAAAATCCTTCAGTCCGCTTAGTACCTTTGATTTGCGAAAATTAAAATTCCTTTAAAAATCCATTATCAGTGGTGGATTCCTTTATAAACGATGTGAGCGCACGATTTGAAGATATAAAGCGTCGAAACGATCGTATTTTAATTTCGCCACCGCCTTTGAATATGGCTATAAAAAGTCGAACAATTATTTAGTTCATTTTTTCATGGCTGACACGATATGTCATTGAAAGAGGGTATATGAGCGACAAAAGCGATTTTTCTCTCTGTGGCAATGCCGTTTCCGCAACGACCATTTCCCATTTGTTAGAGATACGTTGTGGGTACACTTTGAAATTGAAAACTAAAGTTTAAATCGTTTGTAGGTGGTTTTATTTTAGCTCTAGTTTCCACCACTACTCACACATGTCCGACAACTGCTACAAAAGTTCTTACTTTTTAACGGTAATGAGAATTATTAACTTATTGACAAATTATTATGTTGTTCTCGAAATCAAGTGAAGACAGCTTTCACGCGAACCCCAAAATAGCATTTTCGTGTTTAAGTATCCCAAAATTAGGAGAAATATCTCTCCTGGGAAACTATTATTTACTGACGAGTGTTATTAAAACAAGGAGGAAGAGAAAACTCATAAAGGGGAGAGTGAAATGACTGTCTGTTTAACCATTAGTGTCGACTATCGAGCTATATTCCTTAATTAAACTCTTCCTCATTCTGTCCAATGAAAACCTTCATTTCTGGGACACTTTTATTCGAACCTTTACATTTTTTATGGAATTTTAATGCACGAGCTTTTATTTGATCATTCATTCTCAGCTGTGGTTGTGTTAAAAGCAAAGTGTTGCATAAAATAATATTACACGCATGAAGTGAAACGAATTTACTTTCTTTCCTTACTTAAATGTTTCATATTTTTGCATATAACACCTACATGGAAAAAATTCGTTATTTAAATTTTCCTTGACTCTTAGTTGACTTTTGGATAGGACAAAGTTTTTAAACTACTTCGTTCCCGTTTTTTCAAATGTAAAATACTTTTCAGAGAAGAGTTCTAAAACAGTTTTCGAATTCTTTTCTGAAAAATACTTGAGACTGTAAAAATTGTTATTGAATCTTAATTAAATTAAAATTTCCTCAAAAATCAATTTATTTATAAAATTTTTAAAATAAAATTGAGGTAAGAGGAGAGGAATTGTTAGTGAGATGATTGATTCTCACATCAAGTACACTTGATGCAAAGAGCGTGCTCTGCGACGCTGAATGACCTCTGGTCATCGGTAATATCGTCGATAACCAATCGTGCGGATGCACATGCGCGTTTGGCCGATTGTTTGGCAGTAAAGCACTTTAATCGACTGGTCGGCTTATACCTTGTTCTAAGTCACTTATTCAATTGTTACCACCAAATCCCTAAAATTTTTCATACAACCTGTGTTCAACATTCGAAACTTCACTTGTTAACAAATTTGCTGAAATAAATTCGTTTCTGTTATTTTTGTTGTATATAACTTTATACTTGAAAACGAAGCAACAGGTGAGGCCTGATTTAGCTTCTCATCGCATTCAACCTAACAAGTCCAAACTAAATCACCCAGCAATTATTTTCTCAAGAGACAAATTCTGTTACACTGTCTGACCACCCTTAAAATTACTACTGAAATAAAATTACCAGATTTCTCAAATATAACATTTTTGAATGCCATCATTGTATAAATATCACCAGCAGATTGAGCCTGAAAATTATTGACTGTCACTACTGCCTGAACATTATTGGCTGTTACTACTGGCCGACAAATTCTGAAATTACTACTTAGGTAAAATTCATAAAAATTTCAGATATTACATTTTCTTTAAAAATTAGATATCTCATATCTAATGGACTCTAAAATTGAATAAAATTCAGAAAAAGGTGAAATATTTGGCAATATCAAATCTTGTAAAGAATAAATCTTGAAGCGCCCACGGAAGCGAAAAGAGAAAGCAATATATAAAATCTCAGATAACCGAATCTAATCTATCAGCAGCTTTAGGAGAGATCTTGATACTTTTCTGATCATTTCCTTTTAAGTTTTATTTTACGGAAGCTTATATGAATTTTGTAGCCCAGTTGAAACAAAAGTGATACTTATTTATTAGAAAAGAATAATAAATACTCTCTTAAAAAGAATATCTTCCTGGGACTCTCTCTAGCCTTTACATTTTTCAACAACATTCAAGGTACTCGTTCCCTTATCTGGGAGTCCCTCCATTATTTCTCTTCTCTAAGTCACTGTACTTTCCTGCAGTCCGTGTGTTATGCTTTTTTATGAATATTTCAAAGATTTTCTCCCGAGCTTCCATCATGACGGAATCTCGTTTCACCTCTGGGCTTGAAAACCTCGCATCATTTCACTCACATCCGCGAGAAACATTTTCTATGAAGAATGCTACATTTAGAAATTATTAGATGATGGTTTCAAACGTCAGCTGCATTTTATTTCATTTCCTCAATATTGATCTTCTCTGTTTTTCACTAGAAAAAAATGTTTCCTTGCAAAGTTATATATTAGAAAAACTTGTTGGGATTGAATCCGATTTGAGGCGAGTAACTTTTTTTTACCTTTTTTATGGTCTCGAGAGTTTTAGTATAAGAAAGCAAATCAACTTGTTTAACACGAGACTCACAACCATACAGAAAAGGGTTTAATCTTATCTTGATGTTAATGCGAAAAACCTTCTATCTCACGTTCGAATAACAAGGCATTCAAAGATAAACACGGAAAATATATTGTCTCAGGTTTGTTCGTGACTGACACGAGCAACAACTCACTTACATGAAAGCGGTAAAAACAATCGAAGAAGAATAGATACAATGAAAATAATATAGAGGAAGTGACGGCTCGTTTGTGTTAAGAAAGTGAGTAATGTAATTCGTAAGTCTTGAATAGCCTCGAAAATCAAGTAATCGAATGACAATGGGGAGGAAGCAGAGTAATTTCATTCTCCTAATATCATTAGAACCCAAGAGTCACAAAGTAGCATTAGTTTGGATCAATAATTACTCTTTTTCCAGGAAAATTATGGATAATTTTTCCTTTTCCAAAAGATTCGGTTAATATATAAAATATTAATATTATGATTGCTATGGTAAATATAATTATTTATCTTTTCCTTTTTATCATTCACGTTTGAAACGTAATGTGTCGATTATTAATGAGAAATTGCAGTGACCATTGTGAAATATGAATTGTGTAGATTAATGGAATTGGACGTAAATTGAATATTGTTATTAGATTAATGATTGGAAACCTAATTAAATTTTGATAATTCTCGATGCGTTAGGCTCCATTAATCAGTGAACAAAATGTAGCAGTAACCGAGCATTAAATAATAACTAAGACCGAATTAACAAAATTATGCTGGATTGGATATTCGTTTTACTAATTTCAGTGGTTTTATATCATATTAAAACTCTCTATATATAAAAAATCTGATTGATCTCCAACGAGTACTCTTCCAATATATAATCTACAAATTTCAAATACTGTGTCTCACTTTTTGCTGTTTTTTTGTTTGTTCCATTTAATCATAAAACGAAGCAATTTACAGACGGAAGCGAAAAAGTGATAAAAATCGGAAAAGCTTTGAGATAGAAGAATATCCCAAATATAAAGTTGTTCATAGAATTTGAAGACTGAAATAGAAAAAAACAAAAGTTTTATTTCTCTACATAGGATATATAAAATTGGGGCAAATCTAAAATTACGAGTCTCTCAAATTTATCGAAAATTTTCTTCTAAAAAAGTTATTTCCTGAATACAGCAAACCGTTTTAAAGGTATTGTAAAAGCTCCCATTATTTTGAGAAGCAATATAACAAAAAGGTCTCATCATGCGTAAGAAAAGTACATTTAATCAAAGTTTCATTAAATAATTCATTGAAGGAAAGTTAAAGAAAGTGAGTTTCGGCATTCCTGAAGGATCTTGCAGATAATGGAAGGTTGAAGAGAATGCTTTTAATTAATTCTAATGAAGAAGATTAAAGAAGTTCATTCATTGAGAAAAGTAATTTTAAGTATAATCAAGGAATATCAAGCTTTATAAAAGCAATTTTCGTAAAGGGATGAAAGTATTCTATAAAATAAATTCTTGAGAAATCCCAGCTGTCACTGTCTGACTAAATCGGAATTTACTACTAGTTACTACTTCCTACATTTTCTTTAAGAATAAGCTAAAATTTTTTGAATTTATAATGACTCACCTATCGAATGAAATGGCCATAAGTGTGAAAACACTAGCACAGATGGTAAGAACTGCGATGAACTGGCTGATCTTGCAATACAAATTCCCAAAAGGCCAATGACTATTGAGCATGTAGGTATAATTGAAGGTGACATTCAACGTCGACACCATAGCGTCCGCAATACTCAGGTTCACCAAAAAGTAGTTAGTAACTGTCCGCATTCTTTTGTGAGCCAATACAATCCAAATCACAATTAGGTTGCCACCCGTGGCGACCGCGATCATCCCCGCGAAGAGCAAGGTCCAGATCATTTGTCGCCACCATGGCAAAATAAATTGATTCCGGTCTTCCAAGTCCGTTGAATTCGTGTAGTTTGTCAAAAAACTCTCGTTCGTCAGAATCCATGATGGTGTCAAATTCAGAGGAAATTCCGTAGAAAAGAGAAGCTCCTCGAGTGACTGCATCACGACTGCACCGGAAGACACTTTCTTCAGTTCGTTAGTCTGTTTCCCAACAATCTTTTCTCCTATCTGATCTTTCTTTTTTTCTTAAAACTATAGCTATATAGAAATTGAATTTAGGATCCTTGAAGATTTTTCAATAGCTACAAGATTTTATTTGTCAAACCCTATAACTGGGGCTAAGCCCCTTTTCTTGTTAAGCCTTTACATAGTCAGTCGATCTGCATTCTTTTAGATTCAAAATCGTAAAAAATCTTTTGAAGAAAATTCAGGAATCTGTAACCAGGCATTTTGCTTTGTTATTCAGGAGCGAATCTAGTTTGATTATATAGTTGTGACACCACTCGAAGCTAGTTTCTCGAGTGAATGAGGGTTTCGGGTTGAGGAGACCCTTAACCCATCGATTCCCGAGGACCTGGAGGAGTAGTACCTCGATTAGGGAAATTGTTAATTCGGAGTCTTGCGTTTGTTCTCTTTACCGAAATTCGTTGTAATAATCGTAGCGGGGTCTTTCATTAGTTCCAGAGACTGGCTAGCATCCGCGGTTTCTAGAAAGTAGAGCTTTTGTTCTGTTTCTGTCCTCTGCAACCGATCGGGAAAGGTTGGGTGCAATGGCTAGCTTCACCATTGAAGCACACTTCCACTTCCGTTTCATGCACTGTCGGCTTTAACAGAGGTCTCCACCGACCCCTCCCATTTTCTCCCAACATCACCCTCTCGTCCACCCTTTATTGTTTTCATAGCTTATTCGTGAAAGATGAATGGTTTTGCGCAATAGGATACATCCGATGAACTCTGAATCCAGTGAAATTTTTAGTGACTCGATTCTCCTAATTTGTCCTATTTTTTCGTCGAATTCTTATTTCGTGCGATTTACAGAATTGGCAAACTTTGGATACGAGGTCACGTGTAATCAGAAAAACGTGTTTCAAATACCAGGTTGAGTTCGTATCATCTTGCTGAAACACTCGTATCTTTTGTTTTTCGACTCCCGACGGCGGTACTTTGTGCCGTTTCTCATTTTTGAAATATTAACTCCTTTATTCTACTTTTAGACTGATTAAAATCTTCTCTTATTAAGAAGGAGATTAAGACTCCAGAATGATTTTAAATTCTTCTCGAATTCTTATTCAAACTTAATAAAGATTTGTGTCTCGTATTTCATTACTTTAAACCGAATTAAAAGATTGAAATTTGATATTCTGATTTGAGCACTGCACTTCACTTACACTTGTGTTTCTTTTCTTGATTATTGATTCTTTAGTTGAATGTTCGAAGCAATAAATTATCAGTGATCCTCTTGTGAATTTTATCACGTCCATCTCTTCGTGAAGATCGTTTCATCTCCTATGCTGCGGTTTTCTGTAACATAAATTCAAGGGAGGTTTTTTAATCTAGCATGAATACAAGTGAACGCGTTATGAATTTCGTCGAGGAGGCTGCATTATGTGCATCAAGGTAAAACGCAGATTAAGCATAGTTCAGAAACACTTGGGGAAATTTAATATGAGTTCAGGTTTATGGCCGCAAGAGCTCATGACTCATTTTGAAATATTTTTGAATTAAAACCCAAGGCTGGAACTTTTATTAAGGACTCAGAAAAATGTCGACGTCTAAAATTGTCATAATTTTAATTAAATTGAAATATTTTATGCTTAATCTGGAGTCAGGACCTAAAATGATATGTATACAGTTTTAAAGTTTGATCCTTGACTCTTTTGGAATTAAATTACAATCCTACCAAGTATTTATAAATATTTCAAAGGCTTTACAAAATATCGGTATGTTATTTATAATATTCAAGGCTATCGATATGTCTGTACTCTATATCCATTTTTCAGTACAGAATTCGTATCAAACATCAAAGTAAACCCGATTTCTAATTCACGTAGAAAAAGAACCTTTTATTTAACAACAAATAAAACAAATGTTTTTTCAACTGCTTCGTATATTTACCTAATACTTTGTCACTACGTTTATTTAATCGAGAATCAGCTCATCCCTTGCCAGAAACTATGTAATTAAGTCTGGAGTTCTTCAGATGTGTTTCCGAAACAGACAATTGAGTTTCCCAGAAAAGAAAAATAAATATCTCGTAGTAAATGACTATTACAGATAAGCCCTGTATTTAGAATCAATTTTTAGACTCAAAGTATTTTTGAAATTGCACTAATATTTAATGAATGATATTTGTTACAATTTAAATTGAAAGGAAAAATTCACAAATTTGTGAGTCATAAAAAGTAAAAAGTAAACTCAGTAAAAATCCACAGGTAGGAAAGAAAAGTTCATTTACGCATGAGGACTCATGATTTGGTCTCGTAAGCAGTCCCATTGTTACAATCAGTGCTGAGAATTTACAATTTTATCGAGAAAATTATGCAGAGCTGCTCACACTCTGGTCGCTGGTGTGATCGTTCGTTGTTTTTTCCCCTTTTTTGTTCCATACTCGCATATATTTGAATAATAAAGAAGACTTATACCAGAAGAGCGAGAACAGAGAGTTTCTTGAGGACAGAAAATTATAATATAACTTACTACTAAAAGGGATAATGTTAAGGGAAAAAAGTGAAGAGAGCAAAAACTGAAAAGGCAAGGAAGGGAAGAAAAAGAGACGTTTAAGAGCTACACGCAAATAGATATTGGATTAAAAAAATGTTTTAATAAAAGCGAAAATGTGTTATGTGACCGCATTTCTCGCGTAGCTTTGCGATCCTTGAAAATATGGTTTCCTTCGTGTGTGAATTTACAATTCTAGAGTAAACTTGCTTTTTGGTTTTAATGTTTTAATTAAATCTGATCTTGATTAATATTCATGCAAAAAATAGATTACCAAAACTTTACAACTTGTAATTTAGATCTGATCATTAGACCGAAGCCTTCAAGTTTCCAAACTTGAGAAGTAAAAGCTGTAATTAATAATCGGATCATCGAAGAATTTTTCAATTAATTAAAAACTCGAAATTACAGATTGATTCTGTTTCTACTCATGCAATGCATGCAATCATTCCTGGAAACTTGGAATCCGATCAAAGTAATTTTAGCTGTAATCGCACACAGCAATGTAATACTAGAATTTAATCATTCAGCTCCAGTCAATAGGATATAGGACTAAAAACATCAAACTTACAGACTGATAATTTACAAATTATGTGCAAATTACAATGCTTTCCAAATTTGAATGACTTTCGTGAATGGGAGACAACGTAATAATTTTTCAATAATAATAAAGTAAAACTCACAACTCAAAATTAATCAATAGCCAACAAGTGTCGAGAAATGCATCGAGTTTTGAGAGTGTTCCATAAAAACTCATGCATGATTCAGGTACATGCATCTCTGTGAACTAAAAATACAATGCAATCGATGTACATAAAAGGGTAAGAGCGAACAAATAAAAAAAATATGCCCTCGAGTTTTCATGCATTTACGTATTATTTTCACGTACAATATTGCACTTCTATATCATTTTCCATTTCACACTTGTGAACATATTCATTCTATTTACTCTTCAGTTGAACAAAAATTATGCTTCTAAATATTAATTCAACTGAGAAAACATGTGATGAATACACCAAAATCAAGATTTTCAGACTTGAAGTGAAGAAAGATGAGGCGCTTATTTATATTTCACTGCTTTCAAGTAGACAAACAGAGAATATGAAACTGAGAAAAAACGTCAAGAAATAGTGCATACGTTTTGTTCGAGGTTCAAAACAAGTATAATTGCATTTTAACCTTTTTATAGGCAACAGTGCAAGCTAATTGGAAATGGAATTTGCGCTGTGTTGAGTTTACGGGGATGGAACACAGATTTCTTGCATGGCATGGGACAGCGTGAAAAGATGGAAAATAGAACATGAAATACTCTTTTCTTCTTCGCCAAGCATATAGTTATAAACAGAATTCACATAAAGTATGCAACCTGCATACTGGAGTTCTTTGCATTATCTTATTTTGTTCCTCTTCAAAAGCATAGGAAAAACAAGCAAATCATTTCCGCTAATATTAAATATTCTGCAGCGGAAATAAATAATGCAGAATCCACGTGTGTAGAAAAATAAAGTTGGATGAATCGATATATTCATTCGCTGAGATATATTCTGCCCTTTGACATAATTTGGTATATTTTTTGAAAAGTTGCGATATTATAAAAATCTTAAATATATACATACTATATGAACAAACTTACTATGCGCAATATAAACGAGACAAATTGAAAGACCAAGATATAAAACTGGCAGGTTAAAGTTGGCGAATATAATGAAATTCTTGTAACCCGAACGCTGCACTGAGTGCATGTAATGAAAATGAAAATGCAATAAAACAGGCGGCATAAATTGGAAAAAATTTAATGAAAGTCGTGCAATCATTTTCATTCGCATTTTTTGACATTTCTTGGATTAAGAGGTGCCATTTAATAAAACTGCCAATTGTAGTAAGTCGACTTGAAATATTCCAACATTAAACGTTCAAATGAATAAATTTATGTATCGATTATATTTTAAACTAGAAAAATAGTGTTAAAATATTGATTCACTTCAATTGAAAATGATGCTGTATGAAAGAAACTTGTAATAACAATATTTCTGGACAAAATGGAATTAAGAAAGTAGTTTTTCGTTTAATTTGAACGTTCAAAACTTCTGACACATTTGAAATTGTAAGATGGTAAACTTTGCTCTCAGAACGTCTGTACGAAACAGCAAAACTTGTATGTCTTGTCTTGAATTCAAGGAGGGTTACTAGCAAGCCGGTGCGAAAATTTCAAACACCAGTAATTCTCTCCCACTGACACCAAGAAGTTGAATAAATCTTCTCCCTTATATATAGGGAGAAACTATAAAAAAAATACAGTAAAAATTGTGTAAAGGTGCTCTTAAAACCGAGGGCGAAATGTCGTAAGTCAGCTTTAAGGGAATAGAGAACTTCAAGAAAGAGTGCAAAGTAATGATAGAAAAATGGAGAATTTAGAGCCAAATTTTGTGAGATAAGAGAAGGCTCGATAAGCGCTAAGCGACCAAATAGGAAAGTCTTTAGCATTCATTGAATTACTCTTCGCTCGGCGAGGTACCAATGCACTCTCATGCTTTTTTTGTTTTCCTTTTTCCTTTCTTGTCGAGTAACTTCTTGCCATCATCCCACTTTCGGCTCGGGCGACGAATCAAGATACTTTTTCATCCCTAACACAACTTTCGTCTCGAGCGAGAGACGTTTTTCCTCTCACAGACTTTGTCAAAGCTTTGCAGCGATCTTCGGTATTTTTCTAATATTCGACAGCTATTCTCTTATGGAAGAACTTAAATCTTATTAATTTTAAAGCATTTTCCTTTTCAAACTTTCACTTGGAAAAATTCAAAGATTTCATTTTCAAAAATAAAATCAAACGGATTTCGTCATGAAAACTGTAAGTTTCTCACATATTCCTTTTGAAATTTTAGAGCTTTCGAAGTTGATCTCTTCACAGTCAAGTCAAAAGTTGATCCTGTGCTATCTCAACGCCTTTTTGATATTTGGAAGCTTTCAAATTTGAAGCGCATTTCAATTACAGATCATTTGATTTCAAAGCGTTTACAATTAGAAGCTTTCAAATTTAAATCTCTGTGACGAAGTAAAAATATAAACTTGAATAACTCCTCACAAAAGAAGGCACCATTATCGATCATATGTCTGGACAGTTGGTATGTCTTGTTAACGATAGATACCTACTAGCTGTCATTAAAATAGAAAAAAGTCGCATTGGCTTCTATGACGTCACCATCAACGTCAATGCCGACTCGACGCTTCAACAAATAGAAGCTGTGTTTTGCAAGCATATCTCTCGCAAGGAAAATGCAATTCGGGACAAAGGAATCGCCCTCCCGGAAATACGGTAACTTCTTGTTGAGACCAAGAGGCTACCATTGACAGCAACAAACAGCAAAGCTGCGCTCTGGGATCTGTCTCTATTCAATAATACGAACGATCCTCTGGACTTCGAAATTGGCTACTGAAACCTGCAGAGAATACAAATTCAGACGTGCGTCGTTCCGGTAGTTTCATAAACCTCAATTTTCCACAGTTTGATACTAAAACCTACTTCAGACAATCACCCTATATTCAAGCATCTATTATTTCAAGATTTGATGTGCTTCAGTCGTAAATTACAACTCAACAATTATGAATAATAAACTTGAAAACAAACAACTTGTTTCTCGAGAATTTCCATAGTTACCAAAACAAAAAAGTATATTAAAATATTACTTTCTACATTGTTCTACATCTCCTGTTTATATAGATTCTATAAATATTTTTCTATCCCTGAAAGACTCTTCCTACGTAATAAATTCAACAGTTTTCTTTACATTAGAAATTCTGATTTTTGAAAAAAGACTGCTTTACATTCAATCGGAAATGTATTTGTTTTCAATGAATCTATAAATAATCTAAATAAAGCTACCTCCTACTAACATTGAAATCTCGGATGAAATCATAATTTGCAAGTACAAAATAAGGAAAGTAATAAAGAAAGACTTGCATTTTAATCAATAAATTTACTATAGATTCGTTATACATGCAAATAATTAAAAATTGCTTTAATTAATAATAGCAAAATTTATTTATAAGTAGCCAGGGATATTGCACAAGATGGAGCATGATTAAAATGTTTTCATAAGTAGTTAGCTCTAGAGATATGAGACGGTATTCCGTAGTTACGGAAAATGTACTATTTACTGAATCCCGCAGCGAAATCCTTTACGCAAATGAAGGATAAGAGGTCGTGTAGGCATATGGCTAGAAAATGAGACGAATTTTATTGTAATATGTAAAAAAAAACTTCTTCTTGGATAAACAAGTATTCAAGTTTCCCACACACCTGATCCCTTAGCACAAGCTATAAATAGAACACGCTTGGAAGATAATATTTGCAATTGTAGCTTTTCTTTATCAAAAAGAAAGCGATTCCAAACACGCTTTCATGAATTGAAGAGTGTTAGATATTATGATAAATTTTTACGCTAAAGATATTCTCAAAATTAAAGCTTCTACAGTAAAAGTCAAAAGCGAGAAATCCTGTTAATTTCTAGCGACTTATCCTCCTTCTGCATTGTTTGATATTACGACTTTAATCACGAAGCGCGAGAACGATATTACTGCAGATTATAAGCAGAGACATAAATGGTTTCTCGTTAAATGTAGCACGTAACACAGATCTATCCTTATAATCATAATATGAGAAGCTGTGTTGGAAGAATTATTATGAGCTTTCAGATATGTCTTTAGTCATTAGGAAGAAAATCTTTTTATAACTTGAATGATACAGTTTTAGAGAGTGGAAAATTATGGAGATACAATACTAATAATTCCTATTTGTGTTATTTAAAGTTTTACAGTGAAAGTCTGACATCAGAAAATTTTGAATATGAAACTGTCACGAACAATTGATGATAGGAAGAAAGTTCTAAGTAATTACAGAGGAGGATCCCTTTTTAGTACCTTCATTCTGAGAAACATGTTCCACCATTGCCCTCATTAAGGTACAATGGTATCAACATTAATGTCGTGATACGACTTGCGGGGTTTAAAGACTCACAGAAAAGTAAAGTAGACTAAATGTCCTACGTGAGTAAGCCATAAAAGTCAAACAAATTAAAAAATATAAAGTAAATGCTGAGGAAAATAAAGTTAGATTTTTTACTATTTCTAGAGAACTTCCTACTTCGTTTTTTCTTCTTTCCAACTAAAATTCTTTCAAGCGTTAATTTAAAAAATTGTTCAACTTAAAAATCTTAGAAAATGTTAAAAGTAAAAAGACAGAACAATTTAATGTTTGAAAGAAGTAGAAGGTATTTTTTAAATCTTTATTTTTGCGTTATGCTAAGTGAAGATTACGAAGGCAATTTCAGCTGATTTTCAGCTCAAGACATTTCACGATAGTTTATCGGGTTTCGCGAGAATGTTGGTATATCGATCCTTCTTCTCTCGTCGACATTTTTAAAGCTAAGGTCTTTTAGGTTTTAGATAAGATTTTAAAACCTTCTCTGACATGAGAGACGTAAAGACGAATACTGGTTTAATCCATGTTAGAGCAGGATAAACTAAAATAGCACTAGGGTATCAGAACTATCAGACCATCACAAATGAAGAGACGAATCAACCTGAATCTGAAGAAATAAAGTCAAGTCCAATCTGTTTGGAAGAGAAATAACTAAAATTGATTGAAAAATTCAAAACCGGTTACTTTTGCTTTATATCTCATAAATTTGCCTTCTGTTTTCATAATTTTATCTTTCAAATAAAACAATTCGTTGGAGAGAGAAATTGTTTTCCACAAACGTGAAATATTGTATTTCATTCTGCGGTTCTCAAAAAAGTACAACCTGAAATAATTTTAAATATAGATCATAATAATCGTTGACATTATTATATTGCTGTTAAAACGTCCGTTGAACTTGAAATGAATGGAAACCACGAAAATGGAACGAGCTGAGAATATTCCTCTTGTAATGTTCTCGCTTCCCTTTAATGACACCAATTTGTCCGACTATTTTCGTTTCAGCTGAAAGCTTACAGATTTTACCATACAAAAAGCGATCTTTAGGAATTTAACGAGACCATAATTTCCACTTCAAGTCTCTTATATCTTTTGTTTAATTGTCTAGTGAAAAGAATGTTTGTAACATTTTTCTTAAAATTCTTTAACTCTTCACTGTCTCTACATCTTATTTTCTTACAAATATTCTCAGAATTCGTATTTTGAAGCAAGGCGAAGTTTTATTCCTTAATTTTATTGGATGTTGTGAAGTCTTGAAATTTACTTTGCCCAAGATGCTTTCAAAACTTCTAGAATGCGATACGGAAGTATTGGCTGTATCTTGATACAAGATCAGAGTATACACTCTACCCAAGTATCGAACGCATACTGAACTGCGAGTCTAATTGTATTAGCGTGTCACATCTCATTCGCATTAAACTACATTTAGATACATAGACAGTGTAAATGTAGCATGCGCATAATATGTAATTATCGATAAACCCACCGTTTTCTACATTTTTTCCAAAGATTTAGTAACCAGTAAACCATTCTACTAATAAAAGATGTCAAAATATAAAAAAATATCGTGTGGGATGTGGGGAGGATGTTTTTACGATTCGTGAAGATATTCTTCCTTTCCTTTTGATGTCAGAAAAGAGCTGAGTTACCAGAAACGTTTCCCGTAAAGGCAATAAAGAAAATAAAACCGGAAGAGCTGAATTTCCCATGTATGAGCTTTCTTGACGAAATGTCGATGGAAATGAATGAAATATGGATCAGCCTGTTATAGCCGGCGGCTAAATAGAAGCCAAGTTGCGATCATTGGTGACTCGTATTCGGTTTGATAGGAATCAGTACGAACCAAAAGTTCAATGATTAATGGCGTCACAAATCGCTCAAGGCATACACCTCATTTGCTAGAGATTCGTACTTCGATAGCGAGCTTTCGATTCACCCCCTTTGCTTTTGATATGCCTTGAAGTTGCATAAAAAGGTTGACTCTATCAGCTAAAACAAAAAGCTGAAAAAGGGTTCTAAGAAAATAAGTGAATATCACGATAAGATGTCACGTCTAGGCGATGACTTCTTTAACAATGACAATGAATGAAGTTTTGTTCTTCACCAGTAGAAATCAATGGAGTTTTAAGGGACTTTTATGACTTCCAGTTCCATGAATCCCTCTCACTGGGATAATAATTGAGTTCAGTAAGATCATACAAGCTTTTTACAGCTTCTTTATACTTTCAGGGCAATTTAATTAATTGACTTTCACTTAGCTTTATGACTTCTCTTTTACTCGTGTATTTCATAATAAAATCAAGAAATAAATAGAATTTATAAATTATTACAAGAAAGTGAACATAAATATGGAATTAAACTTTCCCAACATAATTCTCCATTCATCAATTTCAAACTTTCAACAGTCCATTTAAAACTTTCATCGTGGTTATTCGTTTCTAAGTTGCTGTCTTGCACTAAGAATTTTTTCCGTGGAAAAAGTGAATAGCTTCTTACTCCTTAACCTCCCTTCACAAAGTTTCTTTCAATTTTTTATTCACGATCGAATAACTCGTAAACGTGAGAGTAGAGAAAAGTTTTCACTTTTTTTTTTTTATATTTTTGGATGTCGCTATTGTGAAATGTTCTCTAATATTTCATTTCAGCGAAATGAAAGGGTTACATCGAACAAAATTGATCAGTAAACTTTGATATCTACGAATGGGAGTAATAAAAAGAATTGTATTTCACACGATTCGGTGTTTCATCCCGGTGAAGAAGAAAAGAATTCTTATCTATTATATTTCTGGTTATTTTTATATTTTTATTCGTTATTTCTTAGAATATAAAATCTCAGTAAATCTGCTCTTGCTTTATAGTAATATAATGGAAAAAATAAAATATCACGATAGAATTATATATGAGAGCCGGTGAAAAAATTAAAAATTAAATTACGAAATGAAATGTTCTTTTTTCATATTCTTCACTATTAGAAATCTCTCTAGTGTTATTGTGAATACATATTATTTAAAATGTGAAACTGGATGGTTCATATTTACTGCAGTAGACAGTATTCTGCCATCCATCCAGCGAAGTAGAAAGTCAAGTGAAAAATATATAATCTAGTAGAGCACATGGAAAGAATCAAATGCGAAGAAAACTCGAGAAAAACCCATTATGTGGAAATTTGATACGTATTCGAGCGAGCAACCGTCCTCTCCTTTTTCACTCGAGGTTAGATATAATCGGCGAATTTATCCAACATCACGTTGCAAAATGTTTTTCAGCGATATTGTACAAATATTAGTGAAAACATTTTATTCAAACGTCAGCCTTATATTTTAATTCTCATTAAGAAAATGAGTAATTAAGCTTGCTAATACTTTTTGTGAAAAACAGGTTCTAAGACGTAATGTCTTATACTATTTATAGAAACCTAATATGCATTAATGACAAAGCTCCCCCAAAGAAAAACGTAATTTGAACCGTAGTAGAATTCAGCTTCAGAAAATACACAAGAGGAACTGAATTACGAAGTAAATTACGAGGCAGAGGTGTTCTTAGTCGAAGAACTTCGTCGCTCAGTTATGAGTGTAGGACACCGCGATAAAAAAGTGCTATTAATAGTTGTATCCTTCTTTGCTTGGTCGGTACTCGACCTTTCTAAATGATACTTTTCGCTCCCTGAGGATCAGAAAAGACAGTGATAGAAATTGTTGGCAGCAATTAGTGGTCTTCAGGAAACGCTGAATAGGAAGTTTGAGAAGCGTCGCAGAATATCTCTTCTTCAGTATTAAGCTTTAAACTCCATAAAATACTGTGAACTTCCACCCCAGAATCTTTAAAGTTAATAAAAAGATATAATTTTTCAGTAATCATAAAAAATGAAGGATGTTTCAATAATAAAGGAGAATTAGTACGCTTGAAGCTTGGGTTTCCATTCTTTCATGCCATTAAGATAATATTTTCCAATTCTATTCTTCAGGTAGGTTGCAACTTGCACTTTTTCTCTTGGAATAAAAATTACGTACGAATTGGAAATAAGCTACTCATCATTGTTAAAATAGGAGAATTTTAATGGATTTAGGGCTTTCTACTTTAGATAGTTATCTGTAGAAATTTTCGCAAACACCACTGCGAGTAAGTAGGGTTGATGACGCATAATCCAGCAAATCCTGGATAAATCTTCTCATTCGAGAAATTGAGGAACGGTTCAGGTCTGGAAATGTTCCATGAAATCTCCTTCAAAGCGAAGATAAGAGAGTTTATCTTAACTTGGTATAAGCTCCATGTACATAAAAGTGATTTATTTTTAGTGCGGAAAAATAAATTACTCAAATAAAATAATAACCCAATAACTGAATAAGTTTAAGGGCTCTGCAGGCTATCCTCAAATGTGTATGATTTCTTTTTGATTAAATATTAAAGCAAATGCAAGTGTTTGATATTCAAAAATCTTCCAAATCTGGAAGGAAAAGTAAGTGACCGATAAGTCAATCTCAGTCTTTAACCTGTATAATGATGACCTATCGATTTCACCCCCAAGATAATGGCGACCTATTTGGTCGCAATTTAATCTTGCCAGCACTTTGAGTAAAAGGGACACATAGTGACTATCCATTAAAAACATATTATATTTCTCTATTAAATTTGTTTTACTACTGCAATTTATTTCAAATGATATAAAAACATTTTGCTTGAAATTCGAGAAGGATTTTAATTTATGAAATGTAATTAGTACCTACCAACTTCATTACATTTTTTTAATTATACTCTTTTTATATTTTATACAATCGCAACAAAAGCAGACAAGGTTGTGCAAATATTATTTGTATTTCTATTTCTCGGGTACATAAAGAACTTTTAGTGAATTTTTCGATAACATTAAGCGCGCACAATATGCTTTGCAATTAAGACCAATAATTAAATATCACGACTGGTTTGTGCCTTGCGGTAAATATAGCGCAAAACGTGACGCAAAGCAATTAACAGGCCGCATGAATATGTAGTTCACGTAAAAAGTCCTTACTCGAAAATTATGCATAGTGCTATTTTTTTCAACAAAATAATGTTGGTCAAAAAAATGCTAGCCTTACATTTATATCATAAGAGATCATAATTTACACTGGCAGAAAATTTAATCTAAAGCTTAATTATTAGCACAATTCCTGTACATATATGAAAACTTTTATTTAAGGGTGTGTAATTGTAAATGCTGTTAATTGAACAAGACATAAAAGTATATAAAAACACGAAGAAGATAAATTATAATAATTTGATTAAAAGCTTTCAACCCTTGTATTTATGAAAAGTGTTCTGCGGTCATTATCTTCAGGGTGGAGGAAATTGGATTTCTAATGATCAGGCATCATTAACCTCAGAAAGTTTCCGCTTTCTTTTGACCAATCAGAGATTCGATAACCCGTTTCTATCATGATCTATTAATCTTCATTTTGTTGTGCAAAAACAACGATGACACTATTTATCAGTGCCGCAGGGCGTGCTAGTACATTAATCACGCGACTTTCTCAGCTCTTCAAGTGTGGGAGTGGGACTTCATTGTCAAACGAAGCGAAGCTGTTTCACGTAAACATCTGGGGGATGAAAAAGTGCGAAAAATAATATACGGAAACCATATTGAATTTCAAAAATATCATGGAACAAAAAATATAGCAAGCACAAAGAAAAAGCTTATATATTTTCACATCACAGGTGCAAATTTGAAAAGCAACATTTTACTTTTTCATACTTTCATTTGAATTTCATACTTTTCACTTCTAATAATTTCGCACTTGTTCCCCTTTTGGCGCATAATTTTGTGGGATGATTAATTTAAAAAGCTCTCTCGAGATAAAAACACTTGAGTTAGAGTAACTTGATACATTTGCAAACATTCTTGACTAGAATGACGAATTGTGGTTTGCAAAGGCATACAACAATAAATTTATGAGATTTACGAGATTCAGTAGCTTAGAGGTTGCTTTATAGTTCGTTCCTGAATCATGGAGATAATAACGCGTGTGCCCCTTGAAGCCTGAGTTTCCGTTTTCATCCCTGAAAGTGAGGATGTGTTGGAGTAGGAACTGAGAATCATGATAGAACGACAGAAGACAGCCTTGGATCGTAAAATGTAGGAACCAGCTGGTTTATGATCCGACTTCCTCTCAAGTTGCTGCCAAGTCGACACGACCAGGAATTCACGAATAATGCTCAGATATCAACTAGGTGCTGTGCAATGTGCACCCTTGCCAGGGCTTATGTTACTCGCGTCCCTACACTGACAAAGAGTCTATGCTCAATGTCCAACATTAATTAATTTCATAATAGTTTTCCCAATTTTTCATTTAGAATAATCATTAAATAGAAAATTAACTTAATTTAAGAAAATTAAGTTTTAAATTGTAATTTTAGTCAACTTTAATTAAATATAATAGATATGTCGTCGTTTAATGCCTGTAATTTCAGATTTCTTTGTAGTGGTCGATGAAGGCATCTTCATTAAATTCTGTTTATAACTTATAAATCATGTGGCTGGCTGATATCGGAGACGGGATTTGGAATTTGATTAGATATTAACGATCTTTGAGCTTTAATGAAATTTCATTAATAGAGCAGTTTTAATTTAATTATTAAAGGTGTGCAAAAAATTAATATGGAACTACGAATGCCAGAAGTTTTGAACGTTCAGAAATGAACGAAATTTAATGACATTATTTGAAGGTCAGAACTTTTCAGTCATAAGGAAACTCGATCTAAAATACTTTAGGGGCAGAACTCTTCCAAAAGGAGAGTTCGGAAATCCTTTATTCTTTTCTAAAAGCTCTTCTTACAATAAAACATGTAGTGCGGAAATGGATTTTCCAACGAATTTCTTTATCATTGAATTTACTCAATGATTTCGTAATCCACAATTCGGTATTTGCCATGAGCTTATTACGACTTTCTATCGAGCTTCAAGCTTTACGTTTTTCCCATCACGTTCATTTAATATAGCTGTACGTATTGCTCCCGAAGGAAACGGCTATTATCGTCAAGTGTTGATTGGTTTCAGAAAATAATGTTTTTTTTTTTTATATAGAGATTATAAAAGGATGATTTTTATAGATATAACACGATTTTCTATATTAGGTTTAATTGAAGTGAATTAACAATTCGAAAAGGTTTTAAATGTGTCTAAACTTTTTCTACTTTGAAACTTGAAAATTTTAAACATTTCGGAACTTATTGAATGCAATTTTCAAATTCCTCATCTGGCATGTTCGATGAATTATACTTCTCCAAGTTTTCGACATCAAAATGATGGCATTCACTGAAGTGTTAACGACGAAACTTATAAAGATCGTTATCATGTAGCCTGCTTGACGAAGCGACTTGGTTATTGCCACAAATGCACTTGGGGTAAACCAAGTTGTTCCTGTCTATCCCATCAAACATTCTAAACCTCAGCTCAAATTGAGATTTCGAAATTCTTGCTAAAAATCTACATTTTCTCATTCAAACAATTATCAATAATCATATTGAAATAGATTTTCGTTATATTTATGTATAAGAAACAGATTTAGGAACTTTTAGATTATATAACTTCTAAATTCTAAAGCTTTCCAACTTGAACCAAATAAATAATTGAATACATATACATATATATGTTCGGAGCTAATTGATCAAGTCAGATAGCAAACAATCTTATTGAAGATCATCTTTGCTTTATACCTGAGAAAATTTTCAAAGTAGCATATCATCTCACTCACTCATTCGAATGACGAAGGTTCGTGTTTAGGGAGTAAATGAGAAAACAGCGAACGTAAGCAGACTTCACGTTTCGAAATAAGGTCGCCTATTTCAAAAGGAGATTAACTGGATTTCGTAAGGACCGAGCGTCTTTGGTAAAAAAAATAAACCCTAGCTCATATACACAATATATATAGATATATAGATATATATATCTTACGTAATCACCGAAAAATATTTCGTAGGTGGAACCAATCTTCATTATCTCTACACCACGAGACAATTTTTCACTTCTTCTGCGACCTGAATAATTTGTCATTTCGACCCTAAATGAGCAACCATGTTTCTATCATGCTTTTTTCAATTTGTACTTTTTTCTCGTGTTTACATGTATATAGAATTAGAGTGATATCAAATACATTTCTATTTATTTTTCATTAAAAGCAATTTTTTATACTCAAAAAGCTGAAGAGAAATACATTTTAACAGTTGAAAATTGCAATTTATTTCAATTTACTTTTTAATTTCATAACAGAAATTCGTAAACTAGGAAGGCTTTTAAATTTAATGCATTTCAATTTGTTTTTATTTACTTGCGGAACTTTTATTGCTTTTTTTAGGTCTTGTTTTCATTTCCTTGTTTGAATTTCTTTCAAGTGTATTTCACTACACTTGAAAATGTCAGTGAGCACTATTAAACTGACCTGTGCATCTATTGTAGTCAAATAGCAAATTAATCGATCACCCCGTATGCACACACGCTTAATCGGATGACATTCGCGTCACTCGGTGGCTCAAAGCGGGTTACGAGTTTCGTTGAGTTGCCGCTTCACCTGCCACATTTTATCACATTAATTCGCCACGTAGATATTAAATACGCATATAACCGCGAGAAACTATGGAATTTCAACAAAATTTGATTTTACGCTTCGTTTTCTCTATTCGCAAACACGTGACAAATTACCTGTTTAATTACGGGGCCGTATTAAATTACTACCGTAAAATTCATTACTAATATAAAGCCATTCATGATCCTTCTTGAAATACTCAAACACATTTTTTAACATACAAATATTTAAATTGATGTGATATTAACATATAGCATTAGAATTTTTATTAATTAATAAACTAGTTTAGCTGATCTATGAAACCACTTTCATCCCACTTTTATTTGATTTTGGAAAATATATATTATATGTATATTCAGTGAAGTATATTTTTTATGCGTACGTGAAGAAAAGGCTTTGCTAAGTTTGTTATGTATCATAAATATTTATTATATGATACATATATGTCGGCACTATGACCGAATGGATCATGAAACTGAAATTGTTCGAATTTAGAGATCTGCTTGAAAAATGATAAGCACCTTTCTTCAAAAAGGATATGAAAAAATAAAAGTTAATATTTTATTAATGAATTACCTTTCAGGAAGTTTTATGGTGTAAAATGAATGGAAAATATAATTCACATTTTGATAAACTATAATAAGAAGACGCATTCAAGAATAAATCTAATTTTAATTGAAAATGATTGATTAAAAAGATATAATTGTCATATAGATTTTCCCTTTTTATTTTTAAACGAGATTAATTGCGAGAAGAAACTAATTTTATGAAGGAAACTGAGTCTTGAAACTGATAAAATCTCATCACAGATAGTAGAAGTAAAATAATCGATAATTCGAACAGAAGTTTGGCAATTTCATAAGCTTGCGTAAAGTCTCTTGGGCATGAATTTGAAATCGACCCCAGAAAGTTGAATACTTTATTTGATTAGTTTAGATGATTTGTATACAAGATTGATGATATCACATGAGTCAAAAACATGCTTGTTGAAGAAAAAACACGAATGAGTCAGTATTTTTATGTTTAAAGAAGCCAATTTTTTCCCAGATCGAATGTTCGTTCAGTGATCAGTTAATTTTAATTGATTAATTGACCTTAATCGACACTTAACAACTTTTTTATTTAATTAAATGATAAAATCGATTGACAGAAAACGTTATTTTATAAGATGCATTAATTTTTTCGAACATTCTCTTCTTTCCATATAATTCAAGGTCAAATATATATACTCCCGAATTTCTCATCAACTATTTCAGTATTTTAGGATTATTCACGTTTCAATACTAAAAGTTCGTACTGAAATATGCCAAAAATGTCATTCCACCTTCTTTATTATGTGTCCAGTGTCATATTATTTCTGAATTATAGTACCTGCACGAAAATTCATTCGATTTCTACTCTGAATTTGTAACGAGACATTAATCAGTCTCCCTTGTATTACAATTTAAAATTTGATTGAAAACCTCACTCGATATGGTAATGAGATTAAAATTTTATAAATCAGATATTTGAAGAGGAACATAAATTTGTTTTTAAAAGTAGACTTATTGTTTGTAATCATGAACGCATTCAAATATTATTTGATGTTGTATCAATCTCTTAAAATTGTCTTCGCGAAAAATGAATCTTATAAACGAATTTAAGATAAAACGGAACTTTAATGGAAAAAAAGAATAAGAAACTGATGCTCTTAATTATGTAATTCGAAATTTACAGCCTCTGAGATTGTAAAATTATTTCATTATAGAACAAACCTACCAAGTTTATCGATGAAGTTTCTCCCTCCTTTGATTTGATCGAGAATGGGAGGAATTCAGCCTTTATCAAGTTAGGCCTCTAACTGCTTCTAACAAATGATTGTCCTTTCGCAAGCTCCTTTCTCGATAGGCAAAACAACAAGTTGAGAATTGTAGGTCTGTCTTGTTTCTGGAAATCTAGACTAGAAAGTTCTTGGCAATTCGAGTTTAACGCCGGGAATGGCGAGAAGTTCGAGTAACATGCCACTTGGACAAAGAGAGGTATAGATTGACGACGTAAAACGGATTCTTTTAAAATAGAAACTGCCATTTACATTGACATTGGATGAGAAAATTATGCTTCTAACTTTTACCGCTTCAATTTGATATTCTGTACATCCCTTTAAAGCCTCAGCTTAATTAGTTAACCATTATTAATTGAAATTTTCATCTTACAACTTTGATTTACATAATTAAGACGGTATATTTATTCTACCTTGATCCTGGGAATTTGAGAAGGCGTTTATATTGAAATATCACACAAAAAAGTCATGCTCCCTAACCGGTAATTAATAATAGGCTTCTCATCGACAGAGATTGAAAGTCTGCGGAAATACATCGAAGCCTAAGAGAGCTAGCTTCAAACCCCTTCTATTATCGACGTATCGTATCCTATATTAAGCTTTCGGTTCCAGTCGACGAGTGGCCAGTATTAATTATATTCGGATCGTGGTTTCAATTAAAATACACTGCTCTTTCCATTATTTTACCTTTGCGTCTGCTGCAACGCTTCCTGCATATGCTACATCCTCATCTATCTCAATACATATATAGAAATTTAATTCATTCCACTACTCACTCCAAACTGCTCCCTAATAATATTATTTTCAATAAATATTTATAACAATTAATTACTTTTAGTGAACGTAATTCTACTTTTTTGGTTCTTCATTCCAGATAACAGAGCTTTTAGAGCTTTAAATCCGAATCTTTGAAACAAAAGAGGATTTAGACTTACTCGGCAATAATTGAAAACAATTCTAGCAGCTCTTTGAAGTTACAAAAGCTTAAAGCTTTGAAACATGTACTGGACTAGTTTCACTAATACATTTTCCAATTAGAGCAAAAATGAGCAACTTTATGTAAGTTTCTCTAACAAAATGTCAATGTCGTCCTGAGGGGTCCAAATTATAAAGTTTACGATGGGATAGTATTGTCAAGACGCCGATAGTTTCTAACCAGAACTGGGACGAGAAATTGCTGAAGGCAAGGGCGAGTTACGTTATAGTAAGGGGGCATTTAAGGAGAAGGGATCACATAAACTTTAGCGCATGGTGTACTTAGACGAAGCCGGACATGAAATGCTTATATATTATAATTTCACCCAGAATTGTCCAAATGATTAAATAAATTTCCTTTTTTTATTAAACAAAAGAAAATTTATCTATTAAAGTAACAAATAATATTATATAAATTATATTATAAGAATATAAATGCAATCTCTCTATTTTTCTTTATATTAATGCAGAACATTTAAAGGATAAAAGCTAGAGCTGTTACTTCTACTCTTATGGAGATTTATTGTGGTCATAATAGCAACCAGTAGAAGACTCGTGTTGTCAACTAACTTTTACGAGGACTGTAACTTTTTTTCACGAGCAGATAATGCTATCTGAATGCGAATTCACTTAACTCCGAGTCTCCACTGCTATTTGGAACTCAGATTGCAAAGATTTCACACTGGTGTATAACTCGACCGTCAATCTGTCTAAAACATTCCTACCTTCCTGAATTCATTTCTCATAATTCACAACTCTGAATTATTATTCCGGAAATAATTGCGTCTAAATTAGTCATAACCAGATGTAACATACACGTCGAGTTTATATCCATTTCATTTATTATTTTCACTCTAAAATTTGATTTGAAATGTACAGTAATATTTACGCGTTATATATTTATATACTGTGAAGTTTTTTCATATTATTGAAAAATGAGCGTTCACGAAACTCCATTTATTATATGTAATGATACCTAATTTCGATATGAGCAGAGCATTAACTTTCCTTAATATAGCCGTAGCCGTAGACACAGTAAATAGATTGTCATTTGACCAATCGCTTCCGTGACATAAATTTGACTATGAAATATGAGAGATATTAAAGTGAATTTAAAAATTGTATTTCGAAATGATTGAAAATATTAAAAATTAATAATACATATCAGTTTTTGTATTTTTTCAAAGCGATTTAAGAATAATTAATGATGAAGTTGAGAAATAAGTAGTTCTTTTATTAATTGCCAGATAAATTAAGTGATGTAAATAATTCCCGTAAATCTTTGACTGAAAGGGGTACTTTAGATAACTTTTAGAATTCGTGAAGAGCGCTTCTCTAGTCAGATAAGAATTTCCCAATCAAGATTCCAATAAGTAAGACTCTGAGTATCACTCACGAAAAACACTTCTCCGTAGTATCTGATTTTGTATCACAGATATATAATTAGAATTCTGTACTCATTCCCTTCTGCCTTGCTGCACAATTTTTGAATATATTTGCAGCCATTGAATAGCCTTAATTAAAGACTGCTGTCTCGACTTGGAACCTATATAAACGAGACTTAACAAATTAGAACTTCGGAAGAAGGTTAAAGCATTTATTCAGTCAATTTGAAAAGCTGTCTTTGCACTTTCAAATTTATTATCCGGTGCAGTGTTTACTCTAAGGGATGATTTCAAATGTTCGATTATAGAATGCTAAAATTTATGACTACAAAGAAAACCTTTTTCTTCCTTGTGTCCAATTTTCACAAGGCCGAAGGGAAAAGAAAGTTCAATTTTCTGGCTGCCACATTACGCAACATATTTTCTTCGTAAAAAGATGATGTTATCTATACTGAAGCGTGAATGAAATTCTATATCTATGTAAGATGAGAACATATTGGCAAAAACAATGTGTCCCTAAAGGTACATAATGCTCTAGGCGATTTCTAGTTCGTAAGCGAGGTCACTATTTTTCCCGAATTTTATCCTATATTATATCTTCTTCATATATATGATTTGTTAAAATTTCTTTGACTTTTTATACGTAAAATTCGTGTCATTTATTCTTTCTGGTCCATATTGTCTTATTTTTAATATATCACTCTAAACAAGCCAGTTCTTGCTGTAATTAAAAAATATAAAGTATAATTCCTTCCGTGAATTAAGGTGAGACTTTTTTCGATTCTATGTTAAGAAAAGCCACTAAAAAGGCATCAATGGGGTGGAAGTGAAACAGATATCCAATGTGAAATACGAGCTACGAACATACTAAACCTTTTGTGATCCTAGTGTTAAATCATTCTACTTTCACACAAGTAAAGGGCACTTTTCATTCCAAAGCGTAAGTTTCACGAAAAAGAAAAAAAACGATATAAAAGGTCAGTCTTTTATGAAGGCTTATTATTTCTTCAGGAAATTATTTGACCCGAATGGTCAAGTGGAAGTTGGAGTACGATGTCTGTAAATACACAATTCTAAAAAAGTAATAAAATTCAGTACATAAACATATAATTGAAATTACTTAAATAAGAGTCAGGCAGTTTCAATTTTGTGATATATTTTAAAGTACTATGATTATTCCAATATTTGTAGTTCAATCCTGAGTTATAATACTTTTATTTTGCAAAGCTGATTGCACTAATTATATCGTCTTTTCTAATTGCATGTTTTCCACTCAATCTCTCTCTATATATACATATATACATATGTTTGTACATGTACATGTAGAATCAGAGAAGAGCATTAGCTGTGCAAATAATCCTACCCTCAACTGAAAATCGTCTTAAGCGTGCAGCAATTTGGTTGTATTTCGATATTCATGCCTATTGAGTTCGATCTTAGCTAATTGATCGTGAAATTACGATATTCTTAGAATTTAAGTAGTCTCATTAATATTGTAATTATCTAAATATAGGTTTTTCCAAATTGGAAATATAATTAGTCAGACAAATAAATAGAAAAGATTTAAAAAACTTTTAGAACTTCATTGTCGGATTCTCGCAAGAAACTGAAGATTTAAAGTTGGAAAGTTTGAAAACTTTCTTCTCAGAAGCTTTCTAAATCTTAAAGATCTCTCGAAAATCTCTCTTTCTAAATCTCTCGAAAATTCAAATCTGTCTACGCCTTCTAGACTTTTAATTATTATTATACCTGAACAATGCCTAATCTTAGTGGGGGTTTCGACTAAATTCGATTTCTAGAAAGAATTTAAAGACAGGAAACCACAGCAATAAGAAAATCGATACTTTTCAAAGTTCGCATGTGAAGGTTTTTGAAAGTTTTGCTTTTGTCACTTTGTCTCGGTGAGAGTAAGTGAACAAGTCCACAAGTAGCACAAGAGGTTTATATAGCCACGAGGTAATGTGATGGAAGTTACGTTCTTCGCAAGTCCACAAATCCAAGAGTAGATAGTGTATGCGAACATGCACCATAAGAGAAAAACATGAGAAATGAAACCGCAGGATGTAAACTCTTATATCTACGCCACAGTAAACTTGAAAAATGAAATTATTCCCTGCAACTAGTAAATAATGTTGCAGTAACTTTTAAATATATCTGCATGCTTACTGCTTAACATTTCTATAAAAGACTTAATATATTACAAAAGACATTAGAAATATATTTATAAAATTTACTCTATTTTAGGCAAAATATGTTTCTCCCATAAAAGTTCATAAACGCGTAAATAAACGCTGTGATTTTCCACCCGGTACATTAATATAAGAGCACGCAAAACACCCCTATTTGTCTTGCAGCGTCGAATACACTATAGAATCTTGCCAGTTCGTTTCCGCGTTTGTAGAGCTTAATTATATCTATATTTTCTCTCATAACATATAGCAGAACTATATGCACAAGTACAGAAACGCCAGTTTCACCTGTGAATCATTATTCATACAGGAGCTTTTCGTTTCTATTTTCTCCATTCAATTTCGAGTTCCTAATATTTTTCCCTTCAATTTTACGGTTTCAATCTAGTAATGTTTTTTCTTCAATTTTATTTCATAAAAAAAACAGTATTCGCTATTTGTCCTGAAAAGATAGATGATGCTAAGACCATAAAATGAACAGAATTTTATGAAATGTAATATAATTGTATTATCCACGTACATGGATTTTCATAAAGAAGTTTAATAAATTACAAACCCTATTATTCAAACTAGCATCGATGAAAGAAATATGCTCAGATAACAGTGACGGTAATAAAACCGATAAGTCGATAGGGAAAAATATGAATGGGTTGTTGCAACGGAAGCCCTTCCAATTCCGCGAGCAAAAGATATATTTCCAAAGAGGATCAATAAATCAAGTCAAGAAATATAATTTACTTTTTTAATCTTTCATAAATCTATATTTTAGATCACTTTATGACACGAAGCACGAGATTAACGACTTTAAATACCAGTGATTCGCCTATAAAAACTGGATACATATATAAATGAAACATACTAAATAAAACAACCTATTCAATGCCAGGAACAAACTCACAAGATAAAAAAAAGCTTGCAATAATTAAACTTTTGTCGTAATACAACGGTGACTATTATGAATTTTCATGAGTCACTTGAAAATATTTGGAATGCCTGGAACTAATGGCTGTTATTCATTTCAGAGTATAATAATTTTTAAATGTTACTAAAAGATTGTATACATTCATGGCAATGTGTGTCTAAAACACGGAGAAAACTGGATGTAATATTTTGATATTAAACTTTATGAGACAATTATTTAGATATTTACATGTAATACTTATTAAAACTTAATATCCAGTTTTCTCAGTGGCATGTAATTTAATAACGGTAATATTTCACCACTTTTAAAAAGTATGTGACACTAAAATTGTAGAATTTTTCCGCCGCCCATGACGATATTTCTTATATTATACGTAAAGGAAGTCATAGAGAGGAATTTTACATTACACACTTTAAAAAATAAGTTGTTTTTTGTAGCCGCGTAGTAAATTTTTATGATCCGATGCATACTTAAATAACGATTGTGAATGTCTACTAGTAATATTATGACAAACTGCTACCACCTAAGTACGTTGAACAAGAGGAGGGAAAATATATTCAACCTTTACGAGTCTCACATAAACGAGGGATATATATGAGAGAGCGAAGAAGTGATCGCGGATATCGTTGAAAATATGAGTGACTTTGTTTTATGATGGTATGTTTATTCATAATAGTCACGTCGATGATTAATGATACTAGAAAGATAATAATTATGTACAATCGACTCTTCTAAGAGTATAAATGTTGAATTTATTATTTCATTTTTAAAATAAGATATATCAGATAAAGGAATAGGACAAACCAGACAAACGTGCTTTTCTCTCAAATTTTCATGATCTGGTGTGAACCTAACGAAAATGTCTGTAAAGTAGTACCAGTGGTTTCAAGTCATGTTTCGTCAAGTATTCAAATCCTTTCGTTCGTATTCTAAGCCACGAGCGGTGGAGGAAAAATTTGAAAGGAATTCAATTTCGCTTCCGGGTTAAGTTGCCTCTCCAGACACCGAATTCCTTTTGTGAAAAAGTGCTATCAACCTCTATAGCTTCCAGCACACACACTTTCGTGAATCACAAGATGCACCCGTATTACGAAGGAATTTTATTCGTTTTTATCGGAGATGAAAATTATTCATTTAATTGAACAATAAAGATCACATTAAAGCATTTTACTTTTAACATCAAAGAAAATTCCTTTTTCGATTTTTCATCAGAAATACTTTTCCACTAAATGAAATGTGCAAATACATATAAACATACCAGCATCAAAGGAAATTCAATCATCGTTTATCCACATAGAACTTTTCTACTACATGAAGTGCATAATTGAAAAATTTCTGAGACAGCTTTTGATAAATTTTCAGTAAATAAATTCCAAGTTATATATCTTTATAGACCTATTTGGACAAATAGGTCCAAGCAAGGTTGCAGGCTATTTTAAATTCTCTAATAGGTTTCCATAAGCCTGGAGCATGAAAAAAATATAATAAAATACAGAAGTTATACGAATAGTAAAGATAAAAGAAAAAATTCCCACAGCACTCTTTTTTCAAAATCATAATCACTTTGCATTAAATATAGTTCAACTCCTGCATCCATAAATCATATAATTTTGAAATGAGGAAACATTCGATTTTCAAAAATGTAGATTTATTTTCCGAATTTCCACAAGAAGACCCCACAATAATAAATGCTTCCCTTTTTGCATTAAAATTCACTTTTTAATTAACGCCCTTGATGAGGAATACTACGTCGATGATCATAGTAACTGCTACTTGAAAAAAAGAATTAGTATAACTAGATCAGTTATTGCTAGGAAATATACCATTAGGGGTTTGATAAAATATCGTTGTAATAATTGACATACCGGCTATAACTGGTAACAAGAAGAACTTTACCGCCACGCGATACCAAAATGCCCCCAAAAGCATCAAGACAATATAAATCACAAGTAGTATAACTTGCTGAACATGTAATTTAATACATAAATAAAGTTCAGAATAAAGATAAATTTGTAAGCGAAGAAAAATACAAGGGACTAAATTGAAAAATTGAAAAATGCGTTCTTACCAACCAAACATCAGGGTCTTCAAAAATGAAGGCAATTAGGAAAGCAAGTGATATAAAGAACCAACCATGTATAGCCCAAGCTTGAAATGTCATCGTCGTATCCAAACTCAAACAATAACCAATGAAACAGATAATCTAGAGGTTATTAAATTTTGATTATTTATACTAGATATGAAATGTCATAATCACTTACACATTCGATTAATCTGAATACAAAGTTCATATTTTTAAATAGCTCGTTACAGTTCTTCATCGTATTTAATAATTATAAAAGATTAGATAAAAATCTTCTTTATTTTTGATATTGAGTCTTCAATCTAATATTATCTGATGAAAAATCAAAACAATCTGTTTGGCATATTTGCTCAACTTCAGATGGTTAATTAAAATACATGTTGAATTCAAAATACATGTTGTAATACAACAATAATTTTTTTTTCTTTTCTTTAAAAAAAAAAACAGAGAGACGAGCCTGTCGAAAATAAACTGAAACAACTGAAATGTTTCAAGAAACTATTTTTGTTCTGGGAAATATTTTAGGAAAGTAAATAAACTCTTAGGATGAGAATAGAATAAAAGAGAAGCGACATAGCGACGATATTACTAGAGTAATATTCAAATTGCTCGAGGTGAATACAACGACGATTCAAACCACAAATTTCAAACGTATAGAACTCGCATATAAAGTTAACTTAAAGCGGATATGACCGGAACTTTAGGAATTTAATTGAAGCAGTTGCAAGGGAAGCATAAAATTGTCAAATTTTCAAAATTGGGAGTAAAGCACAAATGTATATTATAAGATTTTTTATGAAGGTAGATTAGTTTCAACAACTGTAACAGTTTCAAGAAACGAATTCGTTTGAACTTTTGAGTACTCGGGTTACTAGCACAATAACTAATGAGTGAAGAACAAAAAGAATAATAATTTAGAAAGAAAATCTTTAGATGAAAAAGAAAAGTAGGCTCTTTTGTACCACTTATTATTCAGTCAACAAAAGAAGACCTTGAGTTGGCCTTTTTTTTTTATAATACCAAGAGAAAGACTTTTAAATGACTTTTATTTTTAAGTAGAACCATATTTTTATAAAATTCCTTAAAGAAATGTAAAATGAAAACGTATTTTTCTTTTCTACTCTATTTTACTCTGAATATTTTAGAAAGGAGAAAAAGAAAACCAAAACAGTGTAAAATTTATTCAGCACTTTCTTTATGTTTGATGACAGAAACAAACATCCACGAGCGACAAATCTGTGGGTCTTAAGTAAGACCTTTTCCCAAATGAGGCTTTCGACCGTCAACTGTCTGACAGCAGATTTACACAGCCCTTCGCGGATTGTAAATTGTATAAAACGTTCAATATTCACAAACCCCTCCCGAAAATTATGCGATTTTCTCTCTTTCACCACTTTCGTGCATTGAATTTTAAAAACAGAATAGGAAGATTTTCTCTCATTTTCTAGAGCGCACTTTCATCGAGTTCAATAAATTGTCATTTCCATAAAGAATAGTTTTACGTATATTTTTTCAATATTCATTCTTTTGAATTAGCACAATTTGCATGAAGGGAAGAATATCTGAAATTATCAGAGTGTAAATGAATCTAAGAAAAGTATGAGAATTACTTTGAAATGATCTCCTTCTATTCGATATTTTAAAAGTAATATTAAAATGAAATTTTTCTTTGATAATTTTTAATTAAACAAAATTGAAGGTCGTCTTTCATTTAAATATTACATTTTTTTGTATAGTAATTTTATTCTTGAAGAATTTTAAATTAGAATAATTTCTGAATACTTGAGTGATGGAAACTTAAATCATGGAATCATATCATAAATATGTTCTATATAGTCTAGATAAATAAAAATTGAAACCATTAATTATCACTTTCAAAGACTCCCTTTTCTAAGGAAGAAAAAGGTAAACCGAAGAATTAATTATTATCCTTAAATTTGTTAAGATAGTCGATTCCAATTACTGCGTAAAGCTCCTAACGATATTAAGACCTTGGTAAGAGATAAGGGATCAACATCAGGGTGCAAAGGAGCTTATGGAAACCGTTAAATGTGCAGGCGACTTAGAATTTCAATCTATGTAACACAAACCTTCCCCTTTCTAATAATAAAAAGAAAAAAAAAACAGGGGAACTTCCTTTTCATTAATAATTCATATTTCAGTATTTATAAGGCCGTAACGAGATCTTTCTTAACAGAGGGTGGCTCTTAAATCTGTTTTATAAATTCAAGAAACAAGGTAAATTCACGTCAGAAATTAACGTAGTGAAAAACGTTACCCAAGAACCACATTAAATGTTCAGCAGGCTGGAATATTTATTACCTTTAATCTCACTAAAAATAACTTTGTGTGAATAGAAAAATCCCTCCGACGAGTGAGTGGCTTCTGAAAATATGTTTAATATTTAAATTAGGGTCGAAATGAATGGTAATTTTGCGATTGAGATAAAAGGTATTGCAATGAACTAAATTCCTTCATACATCATATAATATCATACATAATTATCGAAATAGTGATTCATAGAAAGATAATTTATTGGGGATATCATCTATCTGGACAAGAGCTTTTAGCCTCTATTTGCATGTTAAAAGCTCGGTGGAAGTGTTTTGGGGTAGCTAGTATAGACAAGCAATATCATCCTATCGCCAGAGGGTGGAGGAGTTTAGATGTAGTAGTAGCAGTAAAGTTTGAAGAGGGGAGAGAGAGAGGAGGTGGTCCATCCAGTAATAAATCTTATTATCTGGGAGAATTCACGCTATAATATTGCACCGATCCTGTCACGAACTTGGCAAACATTTCAACTGATATACATACATATAAGGTGGAAGGATGTTTCAAAACGACGTGAGCATTCATATTCAAAAATAGATAATAATATTTCAATATTTCGAAAAGAGAAGTACATACAAAATTCAATAACTATTTCAGAAATTAATATAAATAAACAGTGCCTACTGGTTAGTTCTGTGAAATTTTTTGAACATATTATGATTAAAAATCAGTCATTTTCAGTTCGACTAAAGAGAGGAATGCAGAGCATCGACATGAATTCCACGTAACTGGAAAATTCGTTTGAACGACAAGAAGTCTACCAAGAGCTGAGGAATTGCGTCTGCCCACGCTTTCGATTTTCTAATAAGGAATTCCGTACCAGTGGAGGTGGTTGGTACTTCAAATGAGTGTAAGTGAACTTCAGATATATTCCATGAAATTTAGAAAATTTTCAAACCCATTTTTTCAGATCCTTTTTGAAAAAGTCTCCACTCAATTTCAAAAATAATATTTTATAATCATCATATTTTAAAAAGGAAAGTCATATTTTCCTACAGAGTAAATATATCAAAATGCCTTTGATGTTGGAAGTGATTCGACTCAAGATTCTTCAATTAATTGATTACTCAATGTCAATTTAATCTGCCCACGCTGGTTTCGCTACTGGATATCATTTTACAGGAAATTACCAATTCTTTAGACAGTTTAGGTGTTTATTTCCTCTTGAATAGTAATCAATCAACGAGTTAATATTGATCATTATTACATTATATTACATGTTGATCTTTTTATTAAAAAATTGGTATTCCAATACTAAATACATTTTTTTTGTTAATAAAAATGTCTAGATTTTGAAAGTAATGAAAAGATGCAGGGAACAAATATGCTTCACTGATTTTTGTATTCAATGTCCTTTCCTTTGTAAATAAAGTGCAAAATGTCATAAAATTACGTCTCTTGTAGAATTGAAGAATATATTACAATTTGAATATATCTTTTGCCTGACTTTCTTGTACATAAGTATAGAATCCCTTGAGTAATTTCGCGCTGTGTTTGGCTCGAGCCATAGTCACGACTACAGGAAAGGTAAAAATTCGAGACAAAAGCATCTTTTCTAGAGATGGAGGAATTTCTTTAGACAATTCTAAAATTTATCCAGAATTTCATCCTTCGACATCTTCAATCTTATTTATCTTTAATTTTATGTGTGATGAAAGACGAAAACAAAGTTTACTTCATGGAGTAAATTTAGTTAATCCTTGAATCGTATTTTCTTTATCCTTCTGTGCTTCGCTCGTTTTTCTCGTAAACCTTTCTCGATTTAAAACCCTATTTGAAGAAAGTTTACTGCCCGAAAGATATTTATTGGAACACAATTTATTCATATTTTGTCTCTCCCGCTTGAGATTTCCCATTATGCACAATTTATTTGAATAGCTTTGACAAACTTGATCCTAGTTTAAAAGCTCAACTTTTGAACATCTGCCATTTGTCGACCTAGCGAGGCAACATGTTCACTAACTTATATAGTTGTCGATAACTTTTATCCTTTCAAATTTTCCTCGTAATATAGTCGATCGGGGAAATTTTTCCACTTGAAATCTGCATTGTAAATCCTTCAATTTCGCCTTGCTTCATCAATCGATTACATTAGCTTTGCAAGACAGGAATTAATGGTGTCACGCTTTAAACTCATTTCCACACCCTAACTTAAAAATTTAAATAATACAATGTTATTTGATATAAGGGAAATTAAAATGTCATCAAAACTTCGTATACGGTGATGAAGTAAATTTCACTGAAACAAGTTTTTTCAGTAGAAACTGGACTTTATAGTCAGACATTTTCATATATTTATTTTTATAAAACAAAGAAAAACATTCATTTGAATTTAATACAGAATCCCATTCCCTGATATTTTCAGTATATTTATTTAACTGATCAAGAGGAAAGTATATTTTCAAAAAAGAGCAAGTGACGGATCACTATTTCTCTCTCACTGAAAAGGAAACATTTTATACTTTTTCAGTAGAAAAGGGTCGTTGTGGCCAGACAAGATTTAATATTTCTCCCTTCAAACATTTCCTCCCACTTTAAAATAAAATCTCCAAATCTCAAAGTCCAGTTTAACTTAAATACAGATAAATAATAATAAATAATAAATAAATAATAATAATAATAATGAGAAATGTAAAATGAAGTTTAAATATAAAAAATGTGCTGCGCACAGAAAATGGAGAATAGATACTAATTATTTCTCTCTTTAGTCGATCTTAACTTTACATAAATTTATAATAGGAAATTAAGATGGTGATTATGAAGCCTGTAAATGTTATCGCATTAAAAAAATAAAGAACGAAAATGATTTCCTGGCAGGATATTATTCCATACTACCCTTCCTTAAATTATTTTACCCTTGTTTAATTCATCAACGTATACACCTCGTATTTCTTCTTTTATGGTGACCAACTTTCATAGTATGATGGAGCATATTTATTACAGCGTTATCTACCGCAGTTAATCAACGCGCGGTGCATTTCCTTTCATATCTTTCATAATTAATAAACTTCCCGCCCGCAAAACTTGAGCTTATACTTAAAGGATCGCATTTAATTCCAAGTTTATCAAATTATACTGAGACGATAGTATAACTCCCTTTGCAAAAAATGTTTACCTAAAATCATTAAAAATTTAGACGTCGACAAAAAATCATATTAATAGTTTCCACTATTAGTCTGAAATTTCAAAGAGCAACAGTCAATTTAATTTTTCATGAAAAAGTAATGAAAACTAAATATCACTTTCCGGGTATTTGAAGAAGGAAGAAGATCGCATCAGAAAAGTGGTATTTGTATACTCTTTCAGGAACAAAAACACTTTATAATCACAGAGAAGGTTTTACTTCGCGCAGAATATAAAAGATCTTGTATTTACTCTTTTTGACAATGTTTTCTCCGAACAAGAGACTTTTAATCTTATCACGAAAATCAAAGTAAAATTTATACCTCAAGTTTTGCAATAAAATTATGTTAATGTTTTTGTTCCTACTTTGTTTTATATAAGAATGTCTTAATTTTAGATGATATTCTTTTAGGATCTGTATTCTTCTCTTTTATTTAACCCAGCTACAACAACGTGATTATTATATAATTTAATATTTCCTGTTATTTGTGATGAATTTGAAATTCTGAAGGGGAGAGATAGTTCTTAATCCATTTCAGAGTAATAAAATATTGCTTTTCAATGAAAATTTTATTACAAAGAAAAAATATTCACGCATTCACAACTTCATGTAATCAGAGCTTGGGTAGAATTCCACCCACGTTGTTGTTCATGGGTGAAAAATTAATAAAAAGAAAGAGAAGAAATATGAGATGTTTGGCAAGATTCTGCGAAATATAACAATAGTATCGTTACATTAGTGTCTACACGTCCAAACCATATGTTCGCAAAAAACTAGGTAATATTTAATGTCACCTGTCTAATAATCAGAATATGCGCGGACTTTATAAAAAAAATCTAAAAAAATTCCTGTGCTACTTAATAATAATAATAATAATAATTGTCTCGAAAAATGTTATATTTCTAAACATGCAGAATGCATATTTTTTTAACTTTCATGCTCGGCACATGAAGTTGCCTCACTTTAGGCGTCGATGGCCGGTAAGCTAGGGAATCCATTTTCATTAAATATTTTATTTATATATTAAATATTTTAATTAAAATTTATTAATAGTTCCGAATTTTGTGAAGAATGAATTTATTTTTTCAATAAGAATTCTAAATTAGTACAAACAAAGAACGATTTGTTTACTAGAAAAGCCAATATTAAAAAATCATTGGTTAAAGCACTTTGAAAAAATTTAATATTTGAAATATTATACTTTCAGAAAATGTAATTTAAAAAATCGATTTTTTCAAACTCTTAGACAGACCAGTTCCCTTAAGATATTTCAAATATTATGAAAGAACTTTCAATCAAGAAAACTTATAAATCGAAGATTATAGGGCTTAAGTTGTGAAGGAGGTACATTTAAATCTCGGATAAACCTAAGAGATGCGATTCCCGGTTCGGGATTTCTGATTCAAACCTAGTTTGCATTCAGCTGGGGTTTTAATCCCTTTGGTAATATTCGACATTTTAAAAAATGAATTATTTATCCCCCGATTTCAGATTTCTATTATTCCAGAATCAAAATTCATGTTACATAAACTTAATGTAATTAAATGTGCATAGCAATCGATGAAATTGAGTAATCAAATTGATCAATTAGAGGATAATGTATTTTTCAATCAATTAATTATAATACATGAATTGAAAGCCATAGATACTTCTATGAAATTTCCACGGTATAATGATTTCAAAATTTCTACAGATAAACGAAATTTTCATTGTTACTTGCTTTACAAATGAGTTTCGCTGATTCTGCTTGATATTCAAATATGAGTCATGCATTTCGCTCTTGAATATGGAACAGCATCGCGAAAGAAAAAATGTAAATAACTCTATCGAAAAAGCAACAAATAATTCTCTCACTTTTTATCTCGCGTAATCATATTTCAATCAACAGTCAAATTTCATTTCGTTCATTTCATTGTGATATTTTTTGGTTGCAATTAAAGTTCAGTTAAAGTTCTGAAATTATCAATTGTGTTATTATATTAATTACTATTGCATTCATTACACAAGGTTCATTAATTTTTTTCAGTACTGTCTTAATATATATTTGATCATTATCTAAAAAATGGAAATTGTACCGAAGAGGAGAATTAGATAGATTTACAGTTTATATTTTATAGTGTGGAGTGTGAATTTGAATGGCTATAAATAAACAAATAATTTAGTCAGGCGACGAGTTGCATGAATAAAATTAAGACGTAATGGTTTTTTTCAGATTTCAGCAAAACATCCAAAATTAAAATTGCAGATAAACATATAGAATTCGAGAACATCTGTTGCAGGCCATTCTCCTCGCATTTCACTTCTGTGCTTTAAATATGTCTGCTCTCTATTTCGCTTGCCAAACTCGACTATAATTTTTCAGACTCCTATTTCGTTTCCCAGATTTATATTACTTCCGACATTCTCGCTTTTATTTTTCCAATAGTTACGGCGGCTCTTTCCTCCAGAATCCTTGCAAATATTAATAATGGAAATAGTTTAAAGTTTCAAGTAAAATAATTACAAGGATGCAAGTAAATTTTTTAAAATTTCATTTTAAAAATTAAATTACCAAGTTTTAGCAAAAAATATTTATTATTGCGTGTGCAAAGTTGACCTTAAGGAAAAATAACATTAATTCATAAAATAATTATTTGTCGAGAGAGCATCCCATACTATAAACTTTTAATCTTTGACTCTTTTTAATCTACTTAAGTGCTGGCGTATTTTATTTTGTGGATTTGTAGAAAAAAAAACTTTCTTGGTATATTAGTTGGCACACTCGGTGAAATCTTTTTCAGTAACTTGGGACTTTGAATGAGAAAAACGATACGATGTTTTTGGCAATAGAAAGACATGTGTATAAAGTGCTTGTGCCATTTTCGGAGTGGTATATTATACCATCGCCGTGGGGAACTTCATCCGAGTGGAGCTTTCTGAAGAACGTTTTATGTCGAGCAACGGAAACATTTGATAGAAAATTCAGGCCAACGAGGTTGCACCCTGAATTCGACTAATCTCACGTCAGAAACACCCTTATTGTCATTTACATAAAGCTTTTTTTTTTATATTTTCCCCGTGAAAAAAGTGTACTCGCAAAGCAACTGCAAACATGATATGAAAAATTTTTTTATAATATTAACTAACCGCAATGAAATATTAATAAACAGCACAAAACTTTCGTTTCTTTTTCAAGAAAAATTCGAAAATAAAAGGTCAATTTTTTGAGTTTTCATTTAAATAAAATAAGGCACGTAAATAGGGTATATATGTAGAATAATTTAATTGAAAGGAATTAATTTAACGAAATCCCGCTTCAAAAAATCAATATTTTGTACTTGTCGGAATAATGGTTTGGAACTGATCCGCTCATATGGATTTTTACACATCGTCGTCGTATAAAAGATTATTGTTCCCCATGCGAGCATAAAAGCTTTCGACTTGCAGTTTTCTACTTAAAGAAAGTAATATAAAACAAATGCTGAAAGAGGTGCTTCGGAAGTGTCGATGCACCTGTAAAAATGCTGCAATTCTTGTTATAACACTTTTAAAACTTGAAGTTACTTCCCAACATACAAAAGCTTTTATTCCTGATTCTAAAAATGTGCTTCAATAGTTTCATATTTTTTTAATTAAAGTCTTCACTCATCTTCATCTACATATATATGTAACTAACAGAAAGATTGTTTTTTTAAACTGATGAATATTTAAATACTATTTTCAAAGTTTCTGTGGATTCAATTTGAAACATTTGTTTAAATTCAGTTAAAAATGTCTGTTGTTAAAACTTTTCAACTAAAATTCTTGATGATTTTTTGATCCCATCAAATTCTCGGTTATTTCATGATATAGTGGTTTCCTTATTCTAATCTTTAACCAACTTTTAAAAGTTTTTAAAGTGTACAATAATTTCTGAAACTCACCGAAGAAATTTGTGAATTATATTTCGGTGAAATCCAGATGTAATGGAACACGTGGACTGAGTCACATGAGATGAATTTATAACTTTTTACAGGGTAGTAAGAGTGCAATTGGGATTTACCGAGATTGTTCGGAAGTTAGAGATTAACACGCACCAGAACGATCCGAACCAGGACGCGCGCTTCGAAGACACTGGCTGTTTCGAAAGCAGCCGCGTCGAGACGCTCGAACGTAGAGCGCGTACTCGAGACGCCGACGTCCCATAGGCTATCAAAATCACAATTCTGCACAGGCCGCCCAAATAGACATTTGACACTTTCCGCCTTCGAAAGTGTTTTCTATCTTCTTTAGATTAATGAATTCAAAATAAACAAGGGACTATTTAAAAATTATTTTGGCTCATTTGTATTACATAAAAAGAAATATCAAACGGTCACTGACCATCTATTTGCTACAGAACTGCCAGTCAGTTGGAATTAGAACAGCTAAATATAAATTTTGTGAAAATTGGCGCCAAAAAATCGCCAAATTGAAAAGAAAAGGTTTCAAGAATTGAAACAGCTTTTTTCTTTATAAAAAAGATATTCATGAATTGCTCATTATGTCATGAGTGAAATAAACAAATAAAAATATTTGTACAATTGTATGAACATTGGAACGTTGCTTTCTGACGAAATTGAAATGAAAGAATTTTTACATACTGCAAATATGACCTTCAATCAAATATGACCCTCGTATCAATCATTTTGTGATGTATTAATCAACCAACACTATAGGAGGCTCACCAAAAGTCACAAAAAATGACCCAGCTTAAGCAAATTGTCACAGATCAAGAGTAAAATATCTTGAAAAAGATTCATTTGTTTCTTAATATAAGAATATAAAAAGGTTTACACAAAAGAGATGAACTTTTTTTACTCAAATTTACTTTTGTCTTATATGAAAAAACTTGCATAACGGCACTCTGATAAAGAAAATATCATCAGGGAACGAATAATATTTCTTTACGTCAATCAAATTATGATTAGATAAAAGTATCATTTCAGCGGATTTTTTTTTAATTTAAGATTATTAATGAAATTCCAACAAATATTTTCTTAGAATAAAAAATATATGTTTGCTATTCTACTGAAGTTTTAGTGGTACTTTCAATTTATTTTTAATATTTATTTTTAACTTACTCTGCCTAATAGGAATAAAAATGATTTGAGTCTAGACCGACCAATCTGAAAATTAAGTATCTCTTGCAAAATATCGAAGGCAATAGTGACCTTTAATATTCAGGGATAGAATTAATTATTCAAATTAGAGACACCATTCACTCGTAAGAAGCCTTTGTAACTTAATTTTAACTCACTTAATTCACACTTATGTAATAATAATTAATTTGCTGTCAATAAAATTTTATGAGGCAATCATTTTAATAAAAAAGTTTTCAGAGTACAGAATTGAAAAAAATAAATTTATTAAAACTGAAATGAGAATAATTCAAAGAGAACAATTCTTCTGCTGTTACATGCACCAAGAAGTCATAAAATAATATAGTAGTAATAAAAGTTATAAAGACGAGAAAAGGATTTTCTATAATGCCTCAAGATTTCTTTTCAATTTCATGTCCTTTATATTATTTTAAAATTTATATCAAGAAATGTCCAGCTCAAAATGCAATTCTAAAGGAGATATACAAAATTCACCTTTCCTTTCATTTTTGAAGAAAATTGAATTTTCCATGTTTCTGCACTGGTAGAAATAAAGAAAGAATAACAAATTTGGTTTCCAAAGTGCCTTAACAACTTATCGAATCAATGAAGTATATAACGCAATGTGATGTTTTCTTTAATAATTGTAATAAAATCGCAGTTCCTTGAAAAAATCAAATTATTGTTAAAATTGAAAGAATTTTTTTTATGTATTCTAATATGTCACGTTTTGTATTTTTAATTCTCCAATCATTCACAATTCTTTTCTATCCAGTAATAAATGAATTAATATGTAGTAATTTTCTGTCGATAATGTCTACTTTTATATTGAAAGCAGCAATAAATCGAGTCGATTCGTATGACAGAAGTTGCCTAGCAAACAATCCCGATTGTTCTCATCACTTCAACTAATTTTCAACTGCGTCAGACATCACATTTTCTCTCTTCCATTCCATTCTTCACAAAGCAAATAATGGTATAATTTCCCACTTTCCATTCACAAATTAATATTTCTCCCAAAACTAATTTATTTCATTTCTCAAATTAGCACTTTTCCGAAAATTAAATTATACTTTTCTGTGATTTCTGTTTCACTTTTAATGGCATAAAATTATCAAAAAATTACAATTTAAAGATATGTATGAAAAAGAATCAATTCTGGAATTCAATCAAATGAAACTATGGAGTAAAATCAAAAACATTCCTTTATGGTGAATGTTTATTTGCTTGTGTAAAATAAACAGGAGAACCTTTTCTCGTATGGGGTGAGTTTCTAAACAGACATTTTGAAGGAGAACTTGGTTCAACAGAACCCTTCTCTTCCCTTCCCCTTAAAGACTAGTTGTTCTATTCAAGTATGGAACGTGAACTTTGTAAACTATAACACCCTAAAGGATAATCAATTTCATACCCTTAACATTCAGTAATCAGAATATGAACCATTTACAATCCCCCTTTTTAATTTATCCCTTGATTCCTCAACCCAGTTTTATCACAATCATGAATCTATTTCTATTTTTAAATCAAATTATATTGTTAAACCTTGATTATAATCGCTTATTCTTTTGTAATTTTATTTCTATTTTCCATTTGAAAAAATTCAAGTTAAAAATATTAGTGTAAAAATTATTTCAGATGTTTTCTTTGATGTTGAGTACAGATTTATTTTCTACAGACAGTACGTATATTACTCAACTACAAGTAGCAAAACTGCTTTCATTGATCCATTATCCAATAGAAATGTAGTGCAATGTGCTGTATAATATAATTTCGTTTCCTCCTCGACTTTATATTGCTTCTTTTTCAAAGAAATAAATTATATCTCTGCAGAATATCAAAAAAGGCGATAATCACCTAGATGATTAAAAATTGGATCTAATGTAGTAAAGAATATGTAAGTAATTGTTAACTTGTAAGTATAATACAATAAAGAAGATGTAAATATAATATAATGAAGCAAAGTGGTGATAATAATCATTCATAATTCAGAAATAGCCTTTCAACTATATTACCTCTTCTATAATTTCTATATATGTAATATTATTAGTCTTGCTATAAGCGGAAGCGTTGAATCATAAATAATTCAAAATAATACCAATATTACATTGTGGCTACTAAAAGGATTAAGTAGATTAAATTACTCGACAATGGGAAACCTAAGATTATTACGTCAGGATTGAAGGAACTCAAAGAAGACACATTGAAATCTTCTCGGAACGTAACAATGAATAACAGGAGAACTTTGGCATCAAAGCAATGTCAGTTTCAGAATTGTAGGACAGACATGCCAACAGGAAAATGCATATCTTACTGCATTGCGTTGTCTGTGAGGTGAGAATTTTTGTCAGTTTCGAAATTTGAAACAAACGATAATTCCAGTTGTAATGGAAGCCAGTCGATTCAGAGAAATAATAATTGGATATACAATTAAGCAGATTTTTAAAAAATTTTCGAGTTTCAAAAGTTAGAGATTTTTTTTTTTTATTTGCACTTCGAGATCAATTTTTCAATTATCTCGCAATTCTATCATGGACAGGAAATACGACAATTTCCTCAAACAATGTAATATCAGATTCACATAAATTAATAATGATAACTGAATTAATATTCAGTGAGATTTCAATCAGGAATCAGAGAATTATCGGTGAGTAGCTGCGGTAGGATAGAATATTTTCAATTACCTGTGCACACAATATCAACCACTATAGAGAATTCGTGCTCTTTCCCCAATTACCCACCAATGCCAATTGTTCGAGAACCTAGCTTGATATATAAGCATGTATAACGATTTATAAAACCTTGAATGCAAAGTAAATGTGAGCTATTCCTTTCTCCCGCGGTATAATTAAAAATGTTTGATTTCATTTAGCCTTCATCTACTTGACATTTAATCTTTTGGATCAGCAAAATTAATCATTTTTTAATATATATAATAATTTATAATTTGCTTCTTTAGTTTTCATGGTTGAAAAGATGAAAGCTTACCTTGCTATCTTTTCCTAAATATAGACAATTTTGTATCCTCGGTTCTTCAGTCATCAATCATCAGTCATCAGTCATCAGTCATCAGTCACCTGTCATCAGTCATATATATAAAAAAAAAAGCATTAGAATTCATTCTTAAAACATTACACATAACAATAAATGCAATATTGAATAATATAAAAAATTATAATGTGAAAGAAACAGAAAAAAAGTTGTTTTACAATTTATTGAATGTTTATCATTTCAAAAATTGTATTATTTTACAATTGATAATTGTATAATTTGTGATTAAATTAAAATTAACTTATCATTTACAATTTTATGATTATCATTTGCAAAATTGTATTATTTTACATTTGACGATTGTACAGTTTGTATCAAAGAAGCTAAAGTACCCACTGGTGCCTATATTGTTATCCATCAAAGCTGAATCGATCTCTTTTTCTCCCAGAGAAAAGTGAAATTGCTTAATAGAATGCAAAAAGTAAACCCACTTTATTCCTAATTTTTTTGCTCTCACATGTCGCGGTATTAGGGGAAGGGAAAATTCACTTGGTGAGCGTCAAGAGGAGGGTTGAAGCCCTTCTATTAGCAGTAAAAGATATTACAAAGCGAGAATCATTATTTAGGCTGCTTCCTCTTTGACTCAGAAAAAAGAGACAAAGTGATGCTTCGACAGTAATAGTCTTCCAGAAGAGTCAGAAACACCCTCTGTATGCTATTTTGACTCTTGCTTATATCACAATACACAATATATCATCAATTTACCTGTGAGTATAAAAAATATTAATTACTTATAAGGAAAAATAATTTAAAAAATAATAAGTATTAATAATAAATAAATAAAATATAATTACCTTTATTTCTAAAATAAAATAGGATTATATTACAGTTCCCTTAATAATAGGTATTTATAACAAATAAAAATATACTTACCGGAAAGAATATATTAAACGCTAAACTAATTATTAAAACACTAGAAACAGACCCTGAAACTTTATTAACATTAAAATTAACATTAACTCTTGTACAAAGTAAAAAATTACTTTCAAAGTTTTTAACATAGACTGAAAATATTATGGACTTTTCAAGAATCTCGAAATTAGTTGTTAGACGTTTGTTCCACTTCCAAGAGAATTCAGAAGACGAGTTCAATTTTCTTCGACTGGTATAGGCATTCGTCCCCATAACTTGCATAATCAATAAAATATCAATCATACCAACAGAAAGCATATTAATATTCTCAAAATAGATAACCACATTAAGAAATTTCAATTTCAAAATTCTAATCATCTATTTTCCTTTCTACCAAAAATTTAAAGAGTAGTTATTTTTAACATTACACGTAGAAACAGTCTTTATTTGAATATATAAAAATACAAGTTCAATAGAATCGTAACAAAAATACTGCATTAAGTATTGTTTATAGAGGGTTTTCAATATTCCTCTATGTATATCAGTATTTTAACTTTTAAGTAATAACAATTCACAACGTGTACGAAAATCAAACATCTTTGTGATATTAAAGTGCATATAAGGTAATGGGTACAATGGTTGGTCACTCCCCAATAATTGTCCATTTGCTTCAAATATGTATAATTAAGAAATATTCAAAAATAAAACTATTAATAAATAGTACAAGATTGTTCTCAACAATGACCCATTACCTTAGCTTGTACGAAAAAATTCGTTGCACGACTTTAAAAATATGTAAGAATAGAATATCTTATACGTACAAATTTCAGCGTGGTTTCTTTTACATTTCAATGCCTTGGAACACAATAAATCTTTGTTTTCTGATCGATTCTTATTTTGATTTTGGCGTGTAGTACATTGCATCGAGGAAAGATTTTGTGATTTCTCCAACCACACTTCTGTCTGCAATTCCCTGACTCATTCCATACATGGCGAGCTGAAAACATAAGTAGAGAACTTTAAAATATAAACTGAAACCTTGCTAGTATCAAGTCACAATTTTAAATAATTGAGTATAAATCTTCATTTACCTTTCCTTCTACTGGAAGTCCCGGATCCTTCATAATTATTTCGAGTGCAGTCTTCACATCATTCAAGAACTGATCGGCTACTCCAGGTTCTGTATGAACGTGCGTAACACATAAGTGAATTCCACTCGGAAATTGGAGAGAATTTAAATTCCATCCTTTAGCCCCGAGCGCTTCTGACAATCGAAAAATGTGAAAATCTTCGGAACCGAGGGCTACTACTGATGAAACGGGAGTGCCGAAAATGAAAATACCGTTCATCTGTCTCAATCTAGAAATTGAATTTTGATCAGAGAATATTTCCAAATTCCATTTATTAAGAAATAACCTTTTGATTATACTGAAAACAAAGTTAAATCTGATTTAACAAGATACTTACTCATTTTCAATATACTTCGTGGTCTCAATAATTTTTTTAGTGGCTTCTAAATAACCACTAGAGCCAAAATACATCATTGTAGACCAGCAAGCTGCTATAATTCCACCTGCTCGTGAGCCATTTACTGTTGGCGATCCATAAATTCCCCCGGGCCAATCCGTCGATACTGTATATTGGTGGTGCCTGTATTTTTTATCTCGATAGAGAATTATAGACGAACCTTTTGGAGCATACCCATACTGAAAATAAAAATTAGTTATTAAATAGAGCTTGTTACAATTTTCTAATTTCTAATCATTTGATTTAAATTGTAAAATAAAAAGTTAAAAACCTTGTGAGTGTCAGCAGAAATACTTGTCACTCCTGGAAGTCTGAAATCGAATGGCGGCAATTTATATCCAACTTGTTCCATAAAACAAATCAAAAATCCTCCCAAGCAAGCATCGACATGTACTGGAATATTGTAGCGAATTCCAAGTTCGGAAATGGCCTCGATATTGTCCATAGTGCCGTAAGGAAAGTTTGGAGTGGATCCAACGAGCTGAAAAGATCAATTTAAAATAGTTTTTGCACAGATGGAAAATGCGACAAAGTCAAATGCAATTTGTTTCTGCTTTCATAAATAACTTTAATATGATGGAAAGCAACTACTTAATATTCAGCCAAATTTTTCCAATCAATTTTTTGTATGATAGAGTTCTTACCATGATAGTATTTTTCGTAATCGCCCTCCTCATATCATCAACACTGACTGTGTAACTTTTAGAATTCACGGGTACGGTGCGAACTCGAATTTTTAAAAATTGAGCTGCCTTATCAAATGCTGAATGAGCCGTTACGGGAATAACCATTTCAGGATTCTTGATTCCCTTCACCTCTTTCGCATAATCTCTATAGGCTTTACACGCAAGCAAAATTGATTCAGTTCCACCTGTTGACATCTAAAAATAGAGACAAATAATTAAATGATAGAGCTTCGAATGCATGAATTTATTGCGAAATTAGATCAATCATTTCAAAATGGAATTCATGAAACAAGCTGAAGTCGCTTACTTGGAAATGTTGCTGCGTGGAGCAATATTTCTCTGGCGCTCGTTAAATCAAGAAAATGGAGGGTGAAAGTGCACTTACAGTTCCGCACGTGTTTTCATCTCCATTGAATAAAGTGCAAGTAATTCTCACTACTTCAGCCTCCATTTTGCAGATTCCAGGAAAAACATCTGGGTGGAGAGGATTCGTGTAAGAAGCGACCCTGTAGACATTTCCCATTAAGCGAGTAAGGTCTTTATCGTTTTTGTAGATTGCTCCAGATACTTTTCCGTTTGCCCAGTCGAAGTCACCTGAAAAAATTCAATATATATTCATATTTAAGTGTAGATATTTCTAGGGGGCAAAAATATAGTAACTTATGAATGAATATAAGTATCTTAATATTTATTTTTAAAAATCTTACCTAATTGAACACATTGCTGAACAAGATTTAAAATTTGTTCAGAAGTGAAACCCTGTTTAGGAAGTGTGACAATATATGGTACACTTTTGACTCTTCGCACTGAATCATTTTCAAAATCTGCGTTTACTTTAGTCAATTCTCTGTCGATTTTATCACGAATAGCTGGTATACGGCGAGCTAATTTAAGTCCCTGTTTCTTTACTCGCTCTACGAGACCTTTGAATTAAAAACCAATGATTATTTTTTCTATTATCGCAAATTAAAATAAAAGTCCATAAGGAAAAGAGGCTGCATACTTTCGTCTTGAAAAATGAAACCCCATAGCCAAATTGATGAGAGGAGAGTCGTCGTCGTAATAGTTACAATTTGCCAGGGTTCTTTATCTTTGAAAACATCGTTTACGAATATTTTTACGGTACCAGCGAGTGGAATTGTTATCATATCTGAAATCAGGAATTAAAAATCCCAGTTTGAATGAAAAGTATAATGTAAAAATTAAGAGCGAGTGATACTTTATCATAAGAACAAACATAAAATGTTGGCGAAAGTAACTTTGCTCAGAACTATTTACAGTGTATCATTGTTTAAAGAATCTTTGTAGATTAAAAATATAACTTTCGTGCACAGTTTATTTATAAAACTGAAGGCAAAACAATTTTTGCTATTCTTTTATAATAAACAATGTAAAAATATATTTTAGAAAAAGGATTCTTTTAAAAAATCGAAAGTTGGGTTGATAAATTAAAGTTTTGTGTCAATTTATTTAATTTAAATAATTTAAATTAATTTGCATGTCGCGAATACAAAAAATAATTTAAGGAAAATATTTTTAGAATAAGCAAAGTATAACTGTAGTTTTGAAACGCTTGTACGTCATAATCAATATTTTTTCCTTCTGTAGCGCTAATCTTTGTTCAAATATAAGACTGCGTACAGAGAGAAAAAATATTTAATTTCGATACTTTTTCCGTAAAACGAATAATTCTAAATCTCACTTTAAAATTCAATATTTTCATTTTTCTTAAAAAATATTTCAATTAGATATTTTCTCGCTCTGTACGCATAATTCTAGTTAAAAATTGATTAATTCTACACAAGGAAAAAATTCCAAATTTAATATTTGTTGAGGAAACAGAAGAAATCTAATTTTTAGATTAGAAATTGGCTCCAACACCCTTAATAATGCCAAATTTTTCAAGAATTTAATTTAAAGACCATCAAGATGTATGCTTAACCTCAAAATTTTAAATATTATAAATTCTTTTTCTGAAAAAAATAATGAACTTAATATTAAAACAGTAACATGCATGGAATTGTGTAAAACCGGTATTTTATAAATATTCACTACTTACTTGTAATATTATTCAGAAGGTAGAAAAATATATTAAAGAATGTCACACTTAAATTAGCCGAAATTCATCAGCAGAATTTTCATTGAAGTGTTTAAAAGACAATGAATATTCAAAATCACTCTGCCACTATCTAATCTAAAGTGAAGTGGATGACTTTGTTCAGAATATAAGTATTCACACCACAATAAAATAACAATGCTCCTTCCTTTGATTCCTTTGTATTTGTACAGCTGATTCACTAACACATTATCACTGTACACTAACCACTGACACTATATATGTATACACTCACGAACACAGGTCACTGTTGGATTTTAAATCTGCATGCGCGCGCAATACGCGGTAAAATATGATCAGCAAAATAGTATAATGTCAGGAAAATAATTCTGTGATCATTTTTTATGAAAGAAACTTGTAATGTCTATTGTTACTTTTAGTTAGAGCAATATTATATTATATTTCACTCAGTTAAACATTCAATACTTATTGTTTTTTTAAGGGTGTTGGAGCAAGTTCTAATCTAAAAATTCGATTCTTCATTTTACCCAGCAAATATTAAATTTGGAATTGTTTTCTTCTGTAGAATTAATCCATTTTTAACTAGAATTATGCGTACAGAGCGAGAAAATATCTAATTGAAATATTTTTTAAGAAAAATGAAAATATTGAATTTTAAAGTGAGATTTTGAATTCTTCGTTTTATGGAAAAAGTATCGAAATTAAATATTTTTTCTCTCTGTACGCAGACTTATATTTGAATAAAGATTAGCGCTACAGAGCGAAAAAATATTTATCTATAATTTTCGTTGAGTAAAATGGAGAATTGAATTTTGAGCTTAACATTTGGGTCCAACGCCCTTAATCAATTGTTAAATTTCAAAACAAAAGATGGAAGAGAAATTCACAGCATTTGGCTTGCTTATTTTTTGCATTTATTTACAAATGTTCGATATTCATTAATGTACTTGGTAACAAAATTTTATTGCACATATACAGAATAATCCTTATAGACCACCGGCGAAAATCAATAACTAACAATGCTTCCGTATAATAAAAACAATATCGATACAATTGGATTTAATGTAAAGTCGCATCGTATCATATATATTTTTTATACATATATATTTATATCAGTCATAAAATTCACATATAATATATCCGCCATTATTAATCATAGTCTTAATAATTATTATATTTCGAACAAACGAAGAGAAGTGATTCGTCAACGAAAAAATCGGAATCGAGCGTATTACAATTTGTATAACATTACATAATAGAATTTTAGGCCGAACTTACTGGAACTGAGTCACTTCTTAATGAACTTTTCATACCATTTTAATTTGATTTCCCACAACGCCATTTGTTATCTAATCTACATCTTCTGGTATTTTTGAAATTTTAAATTACTTTTTTTCTTTTTCTCTAGACCGGCACGGATTTACGGAGGACATTAATCTCTTATACATTTTTTTCTGACAGATTATTTCAGAAAAAAAATATTAATTAGAAAAATAACTGTGGTTTAGAAAATTAATATAATTATTATATCTTTGGGCTAAGAATTCTATTTCGCTTTAAGATTATTGATCTAAATTAGAAGCCAAAGTGTGGGAATCTCTTGTGGAAATATTTTATCGAAATTCGCGAATGATATCTTCTGTAATTTGCAAAACTATTTACGACTTTTTAGAGAACTGATCCATTATTGAAAGTCAATAGAAACCCCTGATTCTAGTTACGAAATTGATTCATCAGAGTTTCATTTCTTACTATTTTATAGCACACTAAGTGTATATACAATGCAAGTAATTTTTCATGTATTTTTGAAATTTAAAAGATTTACTCTTTTACGCGGTGTGACTTAAGTCCTTGCTCGGCTGATATTACAAAATTAATTTATAACAACGAGATTAATAATACTTGTTACAATTAGCTTTCCATGCTGCCTATAAGTTTAGAATATTCTGAGATGATTCTAAATTATGTATAACTATTTTTCGTATTTACACCTTGAAAGTAGAACAAGTGCGAAGCATACAATGTAATTTTATTAGAGCCGAGTATATTTGTAACTGAAAATTAGAACAAATTTTAATACAAATAATTGAAAATAATGAATAATTAAATCCGCGGCTCTAATTACGGCACATTGATCTTAAAATAATTACTTTTACAGATTGAATAAACAACGACACGACAAACAGTGCAGTTCTTTCTGTATCATTTTCAAAACAATTTCTCAGTACAACTTCAAGGAAACAAATTTTCTTTCGAGAAAAAACTTTTTAATAATGTAAATGAGTAAAGAACAATATTCTCGAAACAATTGCGCATTCACGAGTGCCTTTTAAAATTCAAGTAACGCACCCATTGAATTAATTTGGTTATTTAATAATTACTTGGATATCTAGCTTAATTTTATTATTTTATACAGTACCGTACGTCAATTTATGAGCGTGGGTCGCACAGAAAATACGACATTTACTTTAAGGTGCAACGTACAATGTACAATTGTACATTATCAAATTCATACTTCCTGCTCTAAACGTCAAGGCCAAAATGTACTTCCTTATGCACTACATAAGCTCTCTTTTATATTTACGATCCTAAGAAAAGTCGTGGGCCATATCAAACTTCAGTCGTCGCTCAACGCTTTTCCATTTCAATTTTCTCAAATAATTTTCTAAATAATCATAAAATAAGGTTCTTAAATTAAACTTTTTTAAAATATCAAATAAGAAATAAATAAAAATTTCTCAGAATTGCAATTAAAACATAAAAAATAGTCATAGATGTATATTACCTAAGGAACTGAGGATTAAGTCTCTTAATGTAAACGTAAAATAATTAGAAATACTGAATTAAACTCAGATTGATAAATTGAGATCAAGATACAATTTTTAGCCGTATAAATGTTGCGAGCGATTGATCAGACATATTCAGTGTTGCTGAATTGTTTTTAGGTTCAATAATACTTTCACTTTAGGCTTGTGAAAATCAATTGCTAAGAATATTAAGTCAACTTTCAGAGCTGTTTCCATGATCAGGCCCGAAGGAAGAGCATGTAAAGGCGATCCAGGCCGGACGTTAATGTTACTGTATAAAATTCCAGTACATCGGCAGACCAAAAACTAAACACGACACTCTTCAACAGCATTACTATATTTGAACTCGACGTATAAACTATACAAATCAGCACTCAAATTGAGAGAAACGGAACGTTTTTTGGACGGTAGCTGGATCAACGCATGATAAACAAAGCTGATTTTTTGCGAAAATCGACCTGATATCCTATTTATTCTCCAGATTTTTTAGATTCGAGAAATAATTAAATTACTTTCACCGAAGAAGGAAAAAAGAGAAAATGATGCTTGTCGCGCAGCATAACACTTGAATACCTATCGAGCTAAGATTTCGAATTCAACGGCCACCAATCGATTAGGTTTCCTCTTCAGTAACAGAATTCTTCAGTTATTCTCGTGCTGAGTTGGCTAATTGTTTTTACTTGACTAGTATTCGTATTCTAAATTTCGTACGGATCTGAAAACAGCTTTCATTGAAATTTGTTCCTCATTAGTTAACTATTCGTTAGTTTTTCTTTAAATTTTTAATTCAGAAATTTAAAAAATTATATTTAACTGCATGTTTTGAAAATTTTTGAAATTTGAAAAGAGACAATTAAATTCAAAAAATTTTGAACCTTTTTAATTTAAGATTACCGAATTCATAAATAAATCCGTACGTATATCAAATTCACAACTGGAGAGTGATGGTTACTTGAGCCGTTGCGTAACGTTTGCCAAGGCAACTGCAAAAGCTTGCAAGGCGCTGAAGGGATACTGGAAATCCAAGGTGTAGGCATTTCCGTCTATTCTTCCAAACTGCATCACCTAAAATTTAATTCAATAGCTTGTACTGTTTTGTTAGTTGAAACACAAAGGAAATTATTAATCCTAGATTCCTGTTACCTAATTAGAAAGCGTATACTAATCTACAAAAGCTATTTTATCAATTTATTTATGCACCTGCTTTCCTCTGAATTCAATTTGGAAATTTTTCGCACTTTCTTGCGTAACTCGTCCACCGAAATCGAGTTGATAAACTTGACTAGATTCGTTCCACATCGGTGCTTTGTTATGCATCACTAGCTCTCGCCGAATTACTTCTGGTTTATGTCCGGCACCCGCTCCCCTTTGCTTCAACTAAATTAAACATAAATATAATATTAAAAGAGCAATATAATATCGTTGTACTCTCTAAATTTTACTCAGCAAGATAGCACCTTCTCTTCTGAATAAATTGATAGTAAATATTTCTTTAAGGGTGTTGGATCCAAGTTCCAATCAAAAAATTTGATTTTTTCATTTTACTCAACAAATATTAAATTTGGAATTTTTTCCCTCTGAAGAAGTAATCAATTTTTAACTAGAATTATGCGTACAGAGCAAAAAAATATCTAATTCAAATTTTTTTTTAAGTAAAATGAAAATATTCAATTTTGACGTCACATTTATTCAAATGGTTCAAAAGTTTTCGATGGACGAACCTTCTGACGAAGTTGTGCCTTCTGGAAAGTTTCTAAATTACGATAGCTTCTCGAAGTCTCATCTTGCGCCGGACCTTCGTCGTCAGAACTTTCGTTTCGATTTCTTCTGCCTCTTCTATTTAACAAAGGACTCGAAAGAAGTCTTCTTCTAATAGGAGAAGCTGAAGCTGGTCTTTTTCCTTTTTTGGATGGAGCTGGACTGCTAGGTGAACTTCTTGGCAGCCTAAAATTGATAATAGAAATAAAATGTAGAAGAAACTATAGATTAAGTTTTACGGTATGGTAGATTGTAAATATTTATTGATCATACCTCGAAGAAGGACGAGGTGATGGAGGTGGCAGAGAATGACTTTCATCAAAATCTCTGAGTCTTGCAGCCAAACCATCCAGAGAAGAAGCTATCGAACCACTTGGACTCGATCCTCTGAAATATTAACGTTACGTTGCAGAATAATATGTCAAATAGAAAATCTGAAAGGAAAAAAATCATATGAAATGAAAAAGTTTACCTAGCAGGGGAGGCACATGCTTCCGATTGACCCGCTATCTCTTTCACTTCTAGAGTCTCCACCTTTTTCGGTTGGCTTTCTTCCACTTTGCTAAAACTTTCTTCCATAACTGGCTTGTCCTCAGTGTCGTTGCTAATATTTTCATTTCCTTCAGAATTTCCATTTCCTGATGGCTCTTCTGCATGTTCTGGTAATTTCGGTGGCAAAGATATCTGCTCTGTACTAGGGAATATATCACTCGAATCGAGACTTCTAGATTTTCCACAATTCCTGAGTCTCGGTGGTTTCGTAATCTGCTGACCAATTTCATTCTGTGCTTTGTGTTTTCTTCTCTTTTTTGGCTTCCTTGAAACTAGAATTAACCTTTTGTTAGGTGCATCCTTCCTGAGCATCTTCAAGGCCACATCGCAAGGAACTAGCTGAGCGTCTACCAAATCCAAATACCCAACGCTGCAACTTCTAACTATGGAATCAGCAGAGCAAAGAGGACCAATGCTCATCACTGTGGGAGTCCTATGAACTGCTCGCGGTTGACTAAGTCCCTCAAAATCTAGACGGGATTCTTCATCGATGTATTTGTAGTCGTCTGGTTTTGTGGATGGTTGAGGAGAATTTACCTTTCCTAGAAATTTAAAGCCAACGCAGAATTTAATAAGATACCAAGAAGATCATCAATATTTAAATAGGGAAACTTGTGGGGATCACTTACCACAACAGTTGACACTCTTGCCATCTTTCCTCTTGAGCGTACACTGACAGAAATTCTGACCAATGCTATTTTGACTAGAGATCCCAGAAACTTGTTGAGAACAAGTAGGAGAAACCGTTCCATTACTCGTACCAATCTTCTCCCTTATTTGAGAGCCATTTGGAGAAGACAAGTTACTATTTAAGGTACTTGTCCCACTATTGAAACTATTTTTCGACTGTACAAAATTCTGGGAAACTTGAATGGAACTCTGGTTGCTCGATCCACTGTTGGAACAACTGGACCCGCCAACACCATTCAAATAAATGGGTTGGGTTTGGGTGCAACCACTGCTGGTGTTGAGGCCATGTACGATTGCATTTTGAGACCGAAGGCTGCCTCCGTTGGACATCTGACCATTCTGGATAGACGTGGAAATAATAGAATGACAGTTTCCAAGCTTCTCCTCGCTGATTTGATTTATCTTGTTGTTTTCCAGTTCCTTCTTCATATTCATGCTGGTTTGATCGGCCAATGCAGTCTTCACTCTCTGGATGCTGCTAGTATAATCTGTACTTGGATTCGATGTAGCTATTAGAGTTTGGGTTGGAGCTACTGCGTTTTTAGGAGACTGGAGAGCTGGAACGTCACAGCATCTGGGAGCATTGTGCCTAGGAGGAATTCGATAGGTGTTGTTGGAAGATGATCTCATATTTTCACAGAATACCATCTCCTGTAGATCTCCATAAGGAAACTCGTCTTCGTAGCTCTCTGCTCGTGCTAAAGCTGGAGAAAGCAAATCGTTGGCTAAAAATTGGTTAGAGATTTGTGATTTGGGACGACTCGAACTTAGTCTGGTTGCTCGAGGAGTCATGGGAGCTATGGGTGGTGGTTGAACTTCTGTAGAATTTCGAGATGTACTTTGAGGTTCTTGGAATGTTTCCTCCTCGTCTTCTGAGAATAGGTTCGGATTAAAACTTGGGTCTGGACCTGAAAGTAAATCAACCAAGTTATAAACTCAATCAGAAATGTGTTGGGATCTTAGATAATCTGTTAGTTGTACAAGTAACCATTAATTTACCTGCTGGTAGATCGTCCCGAAGTTCAGTTATGACTAAAGTCATTTGTCGTGGTTGTAAATGCAATAAAGATGTTCTGTAAGTCACTTGCCCCAAGTTTGCTGGTATCGAATCAGCCAAACCGTGAATTTTGAATTTTGTGCCCCAGATGTTCGATGTAACTTCTACCAATCTAACATGCTGGAAATAGTTTGGATAATAGCAGTTATTTAGGTATTTCAATTTAGATTTAAAATTTATTTGTTTGAAAAACTTACTTCGGGTAAAGTATCAACATAAGCAAGGTCGTCTGTTTCTTCACAGTATTTTTCCTCTCGTCTTCTTCTATTTTTCCGCCTGTTTCTTGGTGATCCACATAAGTCGGCAGTATCCCTCTCGGTGTCGGATCCGTCGCTAAACATGGGATATTGAGAGGAAGTGGCGTAATCCAGAAAGTGGCAAGAGCCTTGGCTTTGAGGATCAAATATCACAAACTCTGGACGAATTTTACTGGTTCTTCTTCCTTTCAAAAGAGGTACTAGGCCGCCCAAGTATTCCAAATAGAGGGTGTAACAAGGTGCTGGTTCCCCAGCGTGTCTCAGCATCGTACAATGAAGCCTTCCACCTCCCGGTGGCGGCCTTGAAACGAATCTTCTCAAGTCTCTCGGCTCTGGGACGCAACATCTAATTTAAATTGAGAAAAATACATTTTTTAATTAGTCTATTTTCACAATTGAGGAATAAGCGAATAAAATTCACTTAGATTATAGAACTTATTATTTACAACCTAGCCGTTTTAAAAGTTATCTGTTCTTTTTTATTAGATTGGATTTATCAAGTTTAATTCGCTTAGTCGCCTATGTATGATTTATATTTGAAATTCAGATTTCAATGTGAAAGGCTTTTCATATGAAATGAGTCCAGAGTTGAAGAATTTAAATAATCAATATATTTTCGAATTTTAATCATATTTAGTCTCATATTTTTTGAAACTATAAATAAATGAAACAGATTTTAAATGTAGATAGAAGTACCTTTAACCCCGACGGAAAAGTAGATTTTTCCATCTTATTTCCTTTTCGATTTGGATAACTCGAGGGGAAAGGATCGTAAAACAGTACGATAGTATTCGTGAGAGCATTTCTCAAGTGGAAGAAGACCATTTTTCAGAATATGGCCGAAACGTGACTGGCTCTCCGTCTCAATATCGATCAGTGAATAAACTGTGTTATTATGTAACGTAAGGGATGCCCTATGATTTTCTTACCTTATCGTGCTTGCAAAGAGTGCAGCGACTAGTGCCCTCAGTCTTGGTGGTAGTGGTAGTTGTTGTACACTGGATTCTTTAGTAAGGGCTGCCCTTACAGCAAGTCGAGACAGTAGCTGGAGCGAACCCACCCTCCTGAAAATAATGTATACATATTCACACATTCTTAGCAGTTGCAGCCTTTTTTGTTTTTCAAAAGCTCTACTGCACAACATTCAAGGACAAAAATTTCTCGTTGCATTAGGCACTTGAAAAACAAAGAGTTTCTGTTACAAGAGCTTCTGTGAACGTAGAGAAAAACACTTTTTTTTATGAGTGCTGGAAAAACATATTCAGATGTTCTCGACCTTGTGCGAATTTTTCCACTCGTGAGTGGTTTTAATGAAAAGATTTTGCGAAAGGGAAAATAAATTAAAGGACTTGTTTCAAAATTGTTGTAAACACTCATTTAATTATTTTGATAATATAATGAATATTTTTTAAGAGTTTAACGATATTAAGGAAAATTTCGTTATATTAATTCAATAAAAAAGTTGGAGTTTTATATCATTCTGGTTGATACTTTTCAACTTTGCAGCACATTTATTTATTGGATTATTCTTTGATTAAATGAAATGTGATATTTTACCTAGAAACCCATGCAGCATGGACTCGTGCACCCGTTGCTACAAAAAGTCTTCTATCATTATGACCCCACGTCAAAGCCGACACCTGACACTGAAACCGATATTGGAAAAAGTTAGGAAATAATATCGAGATAATATTATTTTAAAAATTTGAACAAATACATATATTTAAAAAGTTTCCAATTTCAGAACGATTTCAGTTTCCATTGTGAATTAAATTAATTTACGAATTTACTTTATACTCGGATAAATATACGTATGATTGAATAATATAAATTTTATAAATAGAATTTTTTACATTCATTTTTAAACTGACCTGCGTGTATGGAATCGCAGTCGAATAAACGAGCATTCCTGTATCCGAGTAAAATTTTAAGAGATTCGTGTACACCTGGGGAGTAGATTGAAAGACATCGGACTCTTTAATCCCAGCAATTGCCAAAAGCTTTCTGGAATTGCTCCATTCCGCGTGTAAAGGTGCCTTTAGGCATGTCTTTATCGTAATGGGCGACACATCGTCAAAAGATTTCAACATTACAATGTTTCCATCAGCAAGGCAAACTGCTAACACGTAACTTCTTTCATCTGAAATAACAAATACCAATTATTTGTTATTCTTCACTTTAAACTTACAATTTTAATTTTAACAATTCCTAAACTTTAATAAACTTCTGTCAATATATTTAAAACTTCAACTTCAATTTTTAAATTCATAAACTCTATTACCATATATTTTCCTATCCATCCATGCAAGAAGAATTATGACCACCGTCAGTCAGATAGATTTAATACCGCATTTTTCAAATGACGTTTTTATGAGCCTAAAAAATTGAGATCTGGGCGGATCATGCTGACTATATAGAATATAGACATTTGACGTAATTTATCACTTAAAGTTTATTCAGAAAAAACTTTACAGAGGTTGAATGATGAGTCTGGGTGCGAGTAATAGCTTGTTGACGGCTTCAAAGTTTTAAGGTCTTTTAGTCTCTTTCCACTTAAAGCTTAAATGAAATTTTAAATCCCTAATTTAACGAGAAGCATCCGCTGTTCTGCAGTTAAAAACTCCTTAATTTTAATATAAATGCAAAGGACGTTCGTAGGAAGTACGTTTCATTTATTTAATTACATTTATATCTTCGGAGGATGAATTGACATAGATTTTCAAACTTTGAATTATGTTCTTTTTTCGTTTTAAAATAATTCACGGACAGAAATCTATTATCAGATATTGATAATTAAATGACTTACCCGTCACATCATCTTCACCTTCTTCCATTTTAAATTTTTCGGCGCTCCAAGCCATTGACGTTACCCCAGCCCCTAACTGAACTTCAGAAACCATCGCTCCGTGAACGTCCATTACGATTAATTGGCCAGCGGTCGTTCCAAAATATACCTTGTGAACAAAAGAAAATGATTTTTATTTCAATTTATATAAATTGAATTAGTTGGAAAATATATTATAATATATGATAAAATCAATGTTGTGGGAATTTGAAGGAATATTCTCAAATGCTTGTTTCCATTCATGCTCAATAGAAATCCAAGCATCATCATTCCAGAATCGTTCACAGCTGACCTCATCCATTGTTCAGATTAGAGAGAGGATATATGTATATCGAAAATCGTAAAATTACTCTGTGAGAAATAGTATGGGCATGACTTGAAATATTTTACGAGTAACATTCACGATTTTAATGATAGGAACGATCGATTGTAACACTAAACCGTAATACCAGTCAAGTTATGGACGACCTATCAAGTGACCTATCTAATGCCACGAATGATGCATCGCGATTGAGTCGCCAGTAAGAATTTTCTCTCTCAGTATTCAGTTTAAGTATTTTGCTAGAATATAAATGAAAAAATATTACAAGTTTAAAAATTATACACAATAAATGTTATATTAGCTACCTGCTGATCATCAGGTGTCCATATGCCACATGTTATTATCGCCTTGTCATTGAGCATTGACGACCAGTACCTTTGTCCAGCAACACTTCCCACCAATACAAAACCATCCTGTAGAATAAAAGCAGTGATAATTGATGAAATTGTTTAAAGATAGATTTAATATTTTCATCAATTATCTTGAAAACTATTATTAAAATTTGTCAGTACTCAGAAAATATTTACAGAACGATCATTTGAAACCCTAATGGTAAAAGAAGGTAGCACTTTACTTCGGAAAGTGCGTCAAATCTACTTGAGTTCTCGATTACATCCTGGCTATCTGTAATTCGATATTAACTTTCACGTAGTCAGAATGTCAGTTTCGAGGGCTCTTTGTGAATTTATCGATTTACTCTACATATCAGTTTGCAATATCCGATTATTATTATCTTCCTCGATTACAAAGAATAATTTTTTAACTCGAGGCAAATTAATTATAATTTAATTCGCAAGAGAAATAACACCAAATTTCAATCGGATAATAACTACACTTGATATCGAATATTTCAAGTGTCAGTAAACAATAAATGGCAAATCGAATTTGATCAGTTCAATAACTTTCGAAGTAGTAAAAGACGAATATCGCAAGACCAAGCGGTACCTGCATACCTAAGTGGAGTCAATTTTTAGCAAACCTGGACGCGGTCCAAATTCCACAAAAGGACGACGATCATCAATTTTGCTACTTTTTCCAAGTCCTAGCAATTTAAAACTTTTATTGGCTTGGAAATTCCACTTTCCTTACTTCGGATAAAAGTTATACCGCCATCTCAGGGCTCATTCACAACTCAGTTTTTTATATTAAGCATTTTATTTCACGCGGAATATGATTATAAATTACCATCCTTTAACTTATTTTCGAGTTTTCTTTTAAGATGTGCATAGCTAACTTACTCGGTAACATATGAGTGCCATTCTTCCATCATGTGACCAAGAGAAATGCGTGACTGGTGTGCTTCTGTCATTTATTAATTCTATGCTCCATCTTCCTTCATATTTGATCCAAACGAAAATGACTCCGGAACTGTCGCAAGAAGCCAATTTTTGATAAGGCTCATTCCATTTCACGAGTATTACCTGAAATAAAAATATATAACACCAAACTTAATCAAATATATTCTCAATTATTTTCAGAATAATAAAACGAATATATTTATAATGTTTTTAGGCGGAAATGTCATCTAAATTTTTAGCGACTGAAATAAGAATATTCAGTGATGATTATTATTTATACAAGAGTAATATTATTCATAGAGTAATACTGCAGAAAAATTCCCTGGAAATTGAAGTTGAATCGATTCAAACTTTTTCCTCTATAGATTTTCAGTCTCTCTGGGTTGGAGAGGCAATTTTCAGCGCTTTAGCTTTTTTTTTCCTCGCTGCAATATTGCATTGTTTTGTTCATAGTTAATTTGGGAGTTCAGCGTGTTCTTGAGCTGCAGGTATTAATTAAGCTCCCGTAGACAAGATGCAAAAGAGCTTTCAAGACATTCAATCCCGGTTTTTAAGTAGAGGGATGGAAAATTCTCTTGGTGCTTTATCCCTAACTTCCGATGCAGACGGCGGAGATCGTTTTCGAGATTAAAAACAGAATAAGCGACGCACTTAAACCAATAAACGTATAGCACTGTCCTCCTATATTAGTGAAAGTAAATTCTTATTTCCTTGGCGATATTATAGCTATATTTTCAGAAAAGCACTGAAATAGCTTTTGATTCAGAAGGATTATTCCTTTTTAGAGATAATTTTTAAAACAAAGGAAATAAAATAGATAAGTTTAACTTCGCTCGATTTATTTATTCAATTATTGAATTGATTTGGAGTTTATGGCTCGCTCCTTACAAATTCAGTTGAAATAGGTCGTGTTGAAATTTTAATATAAATTTAACACAAAACAAATGCGATTTTATTTAAATTAAAACGAATGAAATCCCTTTGGATTTTCATCAACGCTATTTTTCAGATGCGTACTTTTAATAATCTTCTTTATCAGAACAATTCTTCTTCCGCGAGAGTTCATGTCAAAAGAAGTAGAACGTCGAGATATTCTTTAATACTGCTTCAGCGAATTTGCCACGTCCCATTTTCTGTTTTAGAAGTTCCTTTGCATTTACAATATCAAAGTTCTACTAAATGTAGATTTATGGCTACCGAAAAGTCTTACTGTCGCATGCTACTCTTCACAAAATAAAATAAAAAGATGGAACAAAGTTTCAAGATCTATTATTAAAGTAACTAGAAAAAAGTCCATCAGTGATATATTTTAGAATTGCGAAATAAACTTCTTGTTGATTTTTCAAATAATATAGTAAGTAAATATTGAACTTTAAAAGTCAATATTTTACTTTCATATTCATATTAAACAAAATTTTGTTTACAAAGTCCCATTTATCTTTAGAGATATAATAACACTGTAGCGTTCTTTCTATTTAAGCGGTACATTTTTATATATAGAGGTATTAATTCTACTTTAACTATCATATTTTTAACGAGATAACTTCATGCCGTTAATTCCAATGTAAGATAAACTTATAATTGTTCATCCAACTAATTTTATTATTTAAAGTGAAGTGGAATTAATGCAGTACTCACCCACAAATATAATTACTTCAAAATAGAAACCTTAAAATTGAACAAGATTTTATCATAAAACGTACCACGTTTATTCTTATACGTAACTATATAGTGAGTAAATATTAGACATAAAAAAGGAAGAGATTAGAATAATCTGCTTTCTCCCTTTTAATAAATTTCAGTTTCTACTATAAAGGCAGATGATTATTATTCGACCTCACGCGAGCTGTTATCGACTTATCGTTGTATTCCTGTACTCGTATCTTAATACATTGTTAATTGATCTCAGGTACATAACTTCCTGCGACCTAGACGTTCATTAAACACGATATAAAGGCAATTTTTGCTTGCTATTAATTTTATCAAGGATAAGTCAATTCTCAATTGTCACCTTGGTAAAAGATAAATATGCATTATTCAAGGCAGCATATGTAAAACTAGCTGAGCTCGATCTTTTACAGTTTTAATATAGATGGAAATATCTTTAATTAAATTTCGAATAAATTCATTTCTCGATGATATTTGTATAAACACTGCTTCACTTGGAATATTTTTAAAATTGCCATCCATTTCTAGAAGCATAAGTAACGTTGAATCTAAATTGACTCCCATTTGAATTGAGAAAAGTAGTGTGCTCTGCAGTTAGCCTTCCGACTTCACAAATAAAAGAATAATTGAGCAAATGCTCGTTTACGTGAAAAATGGAAAGGGTGAAATTACCACTTATACATCTCGTCAAGCTTTTTTTAGATTCAAGAAATAAAACGCTTTTTCATATCCTAGACAGCTTTAACTAGAAAATATAGTGGGTTATGTATCTCAAGTAGATATCAGAATTTTCAATTTCCTGAATTAAAAACCATTTTATCATGCAAGCTATTCCGCTCTGCAATTTTTCAAATGCCATTTATGTGCTTTACAATTGTAGAGCCTTTATTAATATCTGAATGAACGCAATACATTTGCCTAGAGTGAAAGTAGAGCTGGATGTTGAATTTAATAAATTCTTTCTGGGCACCAACCGAAAGAAGCTTTCAGACTCTCTGCTATAATTGAATTCCATGAAATTTAGGATGCTTTAGCAGTGAAACGTCGAATTGAAAAGCACTGAACAAAGCTTAAAACTGTTCAAAAGCCTTTCACTAATCCTTTTAAAATAGGGATTTTATAAATATGAATGCAGTGAAATATTGTGAACTGTAGTTCATTTCTGCTTTTATTATAGAGTGTATATTATGTTTACTTTTAGGATTTATTTCTTTTATTAAGGAAAAGTGTATTACTATTTCTAATATAATGGTTTTTTCTACATAAAATTTGAGTTTTGCATTTCTAAAAAGTATCTAAAACTTAATCTTCTCTTGTTCTCTTGGAAATGAAATAAAAGTAGTATCGATCGAATCTAAAGCCACCTTGCAAGACGATGAACCTGCTATATTGTAGATGAAACTGGTGCACGTGTCGCAAATATCCTATTCCACATCCCATAGTGTCTTGAGGGGTGAGATTTCGTGAGCGGCGTATTTAATTAGCTTTGCCAAACTGCGTTGCATTAAAGGGACTAAAAAATAGCTTACCGATTTTAGTCCTTAAAGGCATGTGGTGACATTTACAATAATAAAGATTTTTCGCTAAAAAAAACTACCTAAAAAAACTTTTTCTACTATTATTGACAATTTGGCGAAACTAAATTTCCTCTTATGGTAATTATCACATGACCTTAAACAGTTATTCGAAATTTGTGTTACTGAGAAGGAAACTTTATACTTAAAAGCGTATAACGAAATACGCGATATGATTCAAACATTCTTATCGTGATGTTGTTGCCTGGATTCGAGACACGATTATATTATTTCGGGTTATATTGGATTCTACTGGCATGAGCTTCGAAATGGTTATTGAATTTTTTTTCTGTCTGAAAGAAAACACACCCTTTTAACAGAATGTAAACCTCCTCATATATTTTCGATGATTGTCCACCAGATATAGAAAATCTTTTTAGAAGTTCCCAACTTAGCATTACTCCTATAAAGAGCATTTTCACAGAAAGAAAATATCGATAATTAATCAAATTGTGTATTATTATATTTTAGGCAGCTTTAATTTTAATTATTATTAATAGGAAACTCATTTCATTGATTTTAAATCATGTTGGACACGATGCGGTAGAAGATGCAGCAATTGCACGTTTCTTCTGGCAAGGTTGGCAAATCAATGAAACTTCCGACAAGCCACTACATGACCTTCGCCATTTGACAATGTCAAGGTGGGATCATTTTTGGCACAAGAATAATTTACATTTCATTAGCATGTTATCATTTTTAAAGCCTTCTTCATTTCTGATTTCGGATTCAGGAATACTTGAGAAATAAGTACCTGCAGTGTTTATTCTTGAAGCCAAAAATAATTAAATAACGTGACTTTTATCAATTTTAGCATATTACCCATAGAATTGAATCCACAGAAGAAAATTGTGATATCCCTTTATGTCAAAAGGTGAACACACTTACGCATTAAATTTTTATAGGAGAATCTAAGTCTATACTATACTAACGTATGGGTCGAGTTGGTAATAATAACTTTCTGTATTATTCAAAGACATATCTAAAGAAGCTCAAGACGCAAATCTATTTCTTTTATCGAGGCAATTGTAAAAGAAAATAATAATTCAATACTCTATTATATTTTTTTATTGAATAAGATGCATCGGACTGGCATTATATGTTTTGCAATTTGAGCGAATGTAGTGTATATCGTGACTGGAATAACCACTCTATTATGCCAATACCCTATTTTTATTCTACTCCTATTCCCGTCGATCACTCTTCGATTCCAGAATTGTGGTAAGATCTCTGAGAAAGTAAATTGTCCCCTTAAGAAAAGAGATTAACTCGTCCGCCTTTAATTTATTTTGTTTTTTTAATCTTCTGCTGAACGTAATTGAATTTTAGTGTTTACAATGCTTCTTTAATTTATAAACTGGTAATATTATTAATATATACAGTTTAGTAACTTTTCCTGGTTTTTATATTTAAAGCTGCAAGAAATTTAAATGTCATTTCCACACCTAGTTTAGGAAATTTAACACTGATGATTCATGATAGTAGTTCAGCTTTTTGACAGAAAATGGAAATTCAACAACGCCTGTGCCACATAATTCAACTTGCATTATTTACATGCCTAGTGTAATGCAACTGTTACAGGCAGTGGAACTGCCTATTATTCAAATTAAATGGATCCTTGTAAATGTCCCTTTGACAATCACATTACTCAACTCGAAATGCCAGACCCTGAATTCACTTTTAAAAAATTGTAGGTATCATTTTGTTCAACAAAACCTATTTTTCGGGAATTCCGATTTATTTACCTAAAAGTTGTGAGTGGGAAATAAGAATAGAGATTCAATTAATAGATACTGAATCAAGAGAGAATCTTTCCAGGAAAAATGACCACGAAACGAGGAAAAGTGATAGAAGAATATATATGATGTCTCTCAGGGAGAGACATGATAAATTATCTTTCTTTTTCGGTTATTTGGATGAATATCATGATAATAGAATTAGTTGTAGTAAAAAGAGAACAGTGTCATCACGAGACAAAAGGGCAGATTGAGAACCCCTGTCTTAAAACAGCACTGCGTTCCAGATCGATAACTCACGCTACCCTTAAACTCGGAAACGTGGACCGATGTGAAAGGCAAAGCTAAACGTCCCGGATTTTATTCCTGCTCAGACGAAATCTTGCGCTTTGTCTTTTATAATAGTGTGCGATCTTTGATAACTTCGCAGATGAATTTTAATGGTTCTAGGATCAAAGACTCCTCGTTTATATGAAGCACAAAAATCCTCTCCATTCAGTCTACCTTTGAAGAAAAGATAATTTCTGAGTTTTCTTATCTTGGGTCCATAAAGTTTGACTGTGTGATTGAATTATTAAAATGAAGTACATTTGAGAATTGAAATTACTTAAAACACAGTTTTCTTTCCTTTTCACAGGGATTAAATTAAAATTTAATATTGGCAATCATTTTAGGGCTTTCTGATAACAGGTCAGATTTTATTTTACTGGTTTTCTTAGGGGCTCCTATATATCCAGCCAGTCACAGTTACGATTTGTTCAGTGCGTTGTTGGTTTACACATACACAGAGAAATGTGTGTTGGAAGAATCTGTCGGGTATTCACATACAACTTGCAAACCCAGCATGAATCGAAGAGACCCCATCGGTAAAGTTAGCCTGATAAATCTCACGATTTATGAATCGAGCTTTCCCGTCTAGCAATATGAAATGGCAAGTGGGATTTTGAGCGTTATATAGAAAATACAGAACAAATACAGGTCCAAATCAATTTTTCCTACACTTGCTGCATTTGTAATATTTATAATAACATTTCAACGTGATTTGAAGAAAAATATCGAATATTAAGATTAGGAAATCGAAATCTTTGATACCCTAACTAAAGAAAAAATACCACTTAGAAATTCGTTCGAGATTAAATATGCAAAATACAGACTTCTCGAGGTGAATAATTTGAAATTCTCAAATACGTCTATGTAGTTGAATTTGGACCAGACTGAGGGACCTGAAGGGTCCTCGGGAAGGATCCGCGTCCCCAAGTCTTTGATTGCGAAAGACGGATTCTACTCAGCGGAGGTGAGTTTGCCAGCCTCTTATTTACAGCCAACTCCCTCCTTGATCTGTATAAGGGTGTCGATGTTGCAAACCCTCGAGGAGTGAAACTCCGATGAAAGAGATCCAGCAAAGAGGGTGAAAAGAATAGAAAGTAAGAGAGGTAGATGACAAGTATGAGGGATATTGGAACTACTATTAAAATCAAACTCTGCATCGAAATTTTTCAGAAATAAATCAAGATTATATTGCTTCATCTTCGTTCTTCAGACTTCAAAGAATTTGTTTTCCAAAAGATCTTATAAATTCGAATATTTATAGTCACATATATCTGAATTATTAAGATTCTTGATACAAAGTATTAGTTTTAACTTGTTTGGTATTCATCCAGATAAGAATTGAAAGCAATAATTTATTTCTAGCCCAAAGGCTTTCATTCTTAATAGACTGTCAATTTCAAGTTCATTTATTTCTCGAAAACATATCGTAAGAGGACCCTCGCCTGCATCCTGTCTGATAGTGAAGGGGAATTATCCAGGAAACGTACTTTTTCTATATCTATATACAACTATCTAAAAGTGCGATAACCCGACGAGAATTGCACTCCGCCCCCTTGAAAATTGCCCTTAGGGGAAATTGATGGTTGCTGTAGGTGTTTCAAATCAGATTTGAGTCTAGCTCGCTTTGAAAATCTCTCTCTAATCTGGACCATTTCCATGGCAAGATAAAGATAAACATTAGCAAAAGAAAATATATAAATGCGTTTAGATGATGTACTAAGATATCACTTATAAATATTATCTTCTCAAAGTTTTTACATTTGGAAACCTTCTAATTAAATTTTCATCTTTCTTAATTAACGCATCATTATTTAATTTCCTGCTCGTTATCTCGCTCCCACTGAATTCAAGTCGAGAACTCTTCATTGTACATTTTATATTTCAGGAGAAAATTTCTGAGGTTGAAGTCGTTTTTAGGGTCAAGAAGGTAGCGTGAAATTAGTCTGGCGCCTGCAAACTTGCGATACAAGTTATACGCGATGGGGTTTCACGGCTCTTTGCATTTATCTTGAGACATATAGGTATATAACCGAAGCCAAGTTTCGTGGGTAGCGAACGGCCTGATTAAGTTTCGTGCTCAACGTTGTGAAAATCCCATTGGAAAATGCGCGATAGAAAAACCCGTTAGTCATTTTTATACGATAAAGTTTTATTTGTCGATTTAATATTTTTCAAATCTTATTTTGTTACCAGATAAAGAAATTGTAATTCCTTGCAAATTACTCCTATTTGTCAGAAATGAAAATAGATTTTTTTTAAATGTGTTTTTAATAATAACATAGATAAATCTGAATTTTCTGAAAGTTATGTCTAGCGAGAGATAATTAATTTTCATTTCAAGCTTTTCTTGTGTCCCCTAGTGCGAAATCTGAATGCTACGAAAAAATATGGACGCATATATATTTCAAGAGCTCCACGTGCTAGTGAGCTTGACAAGCAATTTTTCATAGTCGGAGAAAAATGCGCTTACCTCGCTTCTGTGACCTCTGAGGTTGTAATTCGCTCTAAGGGGAAGTTCCGTTGATCTGGTGCGACAGTGCGAGGTAGTAAACGTAACGCCAACCAATCCTCGGGCATTACCCGTAGCCAGCCATCCTTCTTGATAGTAATTAGTCCGATTCAGCTTCCAGCCTTCGTCCTAATCAAACAAAGGATAAATACATTTAAAAACATTTTATAAATACTTAAGCGTTGAAACATAGAAAGAGAATTTCGACCATGTCTGACTATTCCGCACTTTAACTACTTACTATGTATTAACTACTTATAATGTAATCTGAACTTCTATCAGTTATTCTAATCTGCTGATATGAATCTGATACTTAATTTTCTCCACTGACCTACGTCTGCAAATTAACATTATTTAAAAAAAATGTTTCGGAAATGTTCACCTATATATCTGTTTCAAGAAAGAAGCTATGTGGGAGTATTTGACCCCTTTTCTCTCGTGTTCATCTCAGGATAATAGATGATAATATATTTCAATTAGGCTTTACTTAATACTGTTTTTTAATTAAGTCAGTGCACTTCGGGATACTTTATTTAAAATATTGTATTCGGAATATTTCTACCTAGTAAAATGGTGCTATATACTCTCGTTTCATTTTCTGTAGCAGCTTATTTTAAAATCCAACTTACTTCGCTTACTTTTCTAAGGATTCTTGAGCTCTACAAATGTAATAAATTATCTTAGAACTGAAACTGAGGGCGAAGCCCTTTTCTTTAAAGTATGCATTTTTAAAATATTGAATAAAAAATAATATGCAAATTAAAATATTCTGAAAAATGATTACTATAAAATTAATGTAATAAGTAATCTGTATCGTATTTTCATGTAAACGACTACAGCATAATTGAAAGTATACAAAGATGAAGAAAAACCAGGGAAGGTATACTTTATAAAAAGGATTTTATGAAATGTACGTTTAATTACTATGAGCACGAGATTAAAGGCAGCCTTGCCATTTCATGGCTTTCACAATTCTGAAATGAACATAAAAAGTCCGACTGACTTGATAAGAGAATGGCAAATGACGACTTTGGCCTTCGCATGAATGCGTTTGCAATCGTATACATACTGCATTATGGTAACTGTATTATCTCATTGCTTATTCTACTGAATCCCATGGGAATTATTCTAGCGAGGTTTATACGCAGAAAAAAGTATTGCAAAAAAGGTTTTAAAAATATCACCGCTTGAATCTACTTCAGACTGCAGTAGCGAGCTCTTCTGAAGGTAACAAGCTGAAACTGAACTTTTGATATCTCTTACAAAACTTCCGAGTCGTAAATAATTCGTCAATCAGGAAAATTACGTTGAAATGCTTTGTAGCGAGCTACTTAGATAATTAAAATGAACTCGCAATAAGGTATTAATTTCAATCATTCTGAAAAATTCTACTCCTGTTGAATTCCCAGTTACATATTAATTAATTTCCAATCATTTTAATTAAATATAACTAACTAATTCTTCAATAGAACGCAAAACTTCATTAAAATATCCAGGCCAAACTTTATGAAAATTTAATTGAATACAAAAATTAATTACGGAATTTCGTTTACATATACGGTATATTTGTGAACTTTTTTCACTTCGCAAAAAATGGAAAAAGTTAAACTTGCATTATGTACTTATAACTAAAGGAATTGAAATTTATCTCCCATATATTTGAGTCTATATAGAGGCGTGTCAGTCAAACCACGAACATAATATTAGAAAGCAATTGCAGCCACCGCCCATAGTAATCATCATTCGCGAACCACTCACGAAATATATATATACCCCCTCTCATGACTTCTGATTGGCTGCTGTCTCCACTTTTCAATTTTCCCTACACATACACGTTCCCTACATGTATACTTTGCTCATTACGCGAAATTGGTATAAATCGACCACTAATTAACGCTGTCTTTAATGAACGCAATGTACGAAGTTCGCGCCCTTTGTCCTTGACTTAAAAAAAAAGTGTATGTTTTGTCTTTTTACAGTCTAATGCTGATAAAAGCTTCTTTCGTGCAAAAATGATAAAAAATTTCTCTTGTATACTAATTTGTTCATTAGATGATATAATTAAAAGGATCTTTACTGAAATTATATAACTTAATTAAACAATTCCAATACTCTTTGATCTTTCTGAAGAGATAGAGTAGATCGAGTGATTAAATTTTCATTAATAATCAGTTTCAAAGCTTCTAGAGTATATACAACTATTGAGCTGAGATAATTGGAAAGACAAAAGAAATGTCCGCGCGAGATTCATATTTGAACACTTTTTTCTCTCCTACTTTTTTATTTCTACTTTAGAGAAATAAACGGGCATTGTTCGCGGACTAAGCTATCGAGAGCTTTTGTTCGTGAAGCTCAATACTTAGACAGAGAGGTTGACGTCTTTCTATGTGAAGCTTTTTAAGGGAGTTGATTTTCCACACTTTAGTTCTGTAGTAAACGCCTTGTCTTCAAATTCGTCATTTCTCTGCTTTATCGTTTCGTTACTTTACTCGAGAAAATATGTAATAACACTAAACTGTACGAATGTGCAATGCCATATATTTTATTTTTAATCTGGACTTAAATCTAGATGCAAATTAACATGAGAGTTTCGAGTTTAATCCATTGAGTCCAGGAGCTCTGTAACGTATAGGGCAGCATATATAATTCTAGTGGCAGGATTATTAAAACTTACTGTCCCCTCAAACGAGCTCCTACTCTGAAACTTTGAATATGGGGAAACATGAGCTTCAGCAAAGGCTATAGACTGCAGAGAAATGCGTCCCCAACTCGCATGCTCGCACATCTCCATATAATTACGGTATGGCTTAACAAGGGGGTTGTAAGATACATAGAGGATGGAAGAAAGGGTCGAAGAGGGAGAGGGACAGAGAGAGAGGCGGTGGCCTGAAGCTAGTGAAGTGCTCGTAAAGTTGGGGTAGACCAGAACAGAGTCTTAGTCACAAAGGCTGAAATACGACCCTTATTATTATTCTATCGCTCTCATACTTTGCCTCAAGCATTCTCATTTTCACTTTTTCAACCAAGTGCCTCAATCATACTCTAATTTATTTTTAATCAAAAATTACTCATAGTCAGACAGATTAATCGACATTTCGCGAGTTGAACAGTATTCAGTAAGACGTGTGATTTACATGTATTTCATTTAATTTATCTATACTTTGTACCAATTCCAAAGTTTTACAGTTACTGAAAAAGTATATAAGGTCTTAATTCTTTTATGTTTCCTTTTTCGAAAGACTTTCAAAAAGAGTGAGGGGGAATATTTTCAATCAACCCTATAGTTGAGGTTTAATCTCATTCTGGTAAATGAGATAGACAAAGAAATTCTATTACTCTAGTCACCGTTTGCCCTGGTCGCTCGATCGAGCCAAGAGGTAACCTCGTAAAAAGTAAACCAGTAAGAGCAAAAAATAGTGTAGCTCCGATTTCCCACAGGTCTCGAGTTGAGACTCTTGTCAAGAGAGAATGCAATTCTATTATCGAAATTATCTCCCGGATTCTCATAGGATTCAGACAAACCCCTTTTACGTCGTCGCCCGAAAACTTTGCTGTTTGTGTTCACTGGTCACTACTTATTATATTTATCTTTCAACAATATATAAGAATATGTTATCAAAATGTTAATTGATTTATTACTCCGGTCTTGGTTGAGAAACTTTATATGTAAATTGGGTTTAGGGTTTCAATGGATAGTTTGTTGTTAATTATAACTCAAGATTTCCTATCGCCTAGTCAGCTCGATGTGAGATCGGCATTTTGAAGAGGCTTGTCTACAACATAGAACAACATTGTTCACAAAGTGATTGAAGATTCTTCCAAGAGGTATTCAATTTAGCTGAGAACAATAGCCACGCTTTGCATGAAACAAGCCTCGATAATAACGCTATCGATTCAGACACGATCCACATTGCGACTCTGTATGTATAACTTCGGGCCACAACATAACTCGACAGTGCAACATAATATAGCTACAAAATAAAATTACACAGTATAACCGTATTTAAAAATTATGAAAATCACTTTAAATAAACTCCTTCCCTTGCCCTTAATTTTGATACTCCAGAATTCAATGCCTGAAAATTAAAAGCACTCGAACTAATCCTTTCAAATTGTAGGGTATCTGTACCGTCTAAGACCCTCTTCAATTTAATTGCACTTGATATGTCAACAGCCCAGAGATGAAAATACTAGAAAGAAAACTTTTGTACTCTTTAATTTCTGGAGGTTTATAGAAATTTATATATGAAGAGTAGATAATATTCTCTAAATTTAGGGTATATTATAGGTTGATTTTATTTATAGATGATCTAATTAAAATGAAATTCTAGAGGCAAAAGGTTCGTCTCTAATTTGGAGCAAACAGAGCGTTAATCAGAGGATCAGGACGCGGCGTTGACCAAGCATACACGACACAAAGATAAAGCATATATAACACAGGGAAATCTCGGCTGATTGTCGCACGCCATCAGTTACACATGTTGTAAAGGAATATATGCCTCCAGGCACCTAGCTAATGTTCTATTTATTCCACACAAACCTACACTGTTCCCATAGTTGAAAAGACCCTCGTCATGTTGCAATTTGACCCTTTCGATTAATTGTAGCGCATGTTTCAGATTCACCTGCAGTGATGCATATATGTTCATACGTATGTATATGAATATATATGCAACACTCAGCTCAAATAAGATTGAGTTACACTTTACAACAAATTCTTGTACATTTGATTGACAAGTCGATCGATCTTTATACAAAATCAAGAGCAGTGAATATGAATTTGACCTTAAAATTGCCCATCATGCCAGGTCTTCATGTAAATAGGTCAGATTCATTTTTAGCACATCCGATTCAGTAAAGATCGACCCCTTCAATCCAAATGTACAAAATGGTGTATAAAAAATGCGAACCATTTTCAAGTTCTTGAGAACCTGAAAGCTTCAATTTGTGAAGAAAAGGTTTTACTCTACTTGTTCAGAAGCATAAATTGAAGCCATTGAATTGCGTCCGAAACAATGTTTTTCTATCTACTGTTTTACGGGTGCTCCTTTATAGTCTATACAAAAGTAGAACGGAATGTCGGAAAACATGGAGTAGAAGATAAAATGTACCTGAGAAAAATAGAATGGAAACAAAAAAACGGGAAAAATGCTGAATTTTGCAGAGAATGGCAAGCAGTTAACTACAGGAAATAATGGAACGATGGATATTGAATTGCGCCTCCGTCGATATGAAGCGCTCGAATAATGAAATTTCGCCGCTTAAATCAATTATCTACCCTGCGAACGAGCGCCTTATAATTGACTCACTCAGATTGTCGTTGCAATGCGTATTATAGTCATTCAAATCTATGATGTCTGTCAAATTCGCATTATATCTTCAACGTGTTCATTTACAAAATATCCAGCGAATCGTCTATTCTGATTATTAGTACGTATGAAACTGACAAGTAAATTAAAAAAATTCATCACTTAGTAAATGAATTAATCAATTGAAATTATTTCGTACTTTTTATACCTTTTTATGAGTTGGGAATTTGTGTTGGGATGCTTGCGAGACGTTTATGGTCATTTTGTGCTTTCCGAGTTTCGTACAGCTATATTGCTGGATATATTTTATGAGTGGACATTAAGCCGGAAGGAGTTGAAATTCTCTTGGGAATATAGTCTTCGTATATAGTATGATCATGGCTAATGGATATACTTAATTATTGTCGTTAATTGATAGGACTCAAAGCTTATAAATTAATATTAGATAAATTAATATTATAGAGATTATTAAAACAGAGGGCATTTCATTTAAAGTAGTTCTTCATTTCACCGACAGAATAGAATTTCTGAATTTTCCAAGATCTGAACATTTTGAATGACATACTCGAAATTGGAAGTGCCTGAATAAACTGAAAACAATAGGGAAGCCTCAAATCGAGCATTCACCATCCATTTGAGACTCCAGGCACGATCATCATCTTAAGCCAGTGTACAAAGCCCCTTTTCTAAACTTTCTCCCTTCTCTGCCCTTATGCTGTTCTGGCACACTGATATACTCTCTGCTTCATGACACTTAAGAACCTAGAATCGCTCCTAGAATCGCTAGAATCTCCGTGTTATACACCCCCAGCGATATTAACTTCGCTAAGCTTGACAATCTCTCTGTCATCCATATGGAAATGCAATGAGTGTCCTGATAAGCTATCAGACCACTCATCAGATTAGCAGTCAATTTACCTATCTAAGGAATTGTTAGAATTGTCAGGCAATTGGTATTTCTTCTTTTGGAAACTTTGGATTTTCAAACAAACTAACTTCTGACTAAATAATTATTAATTTAGTACATGTAAACGTTTTTATACAGAGAATTCCATTGGAATAATTTCTGCGTTTGTTTTGCAATTTTCCATGAAAATGGGGACGCGAATGGAAAGTCATAGATATTTATGAAATCGGAATCTATTTTAGCTTTGAACCTTCATAATTATCTGAGGAACCGCATGAGCTGCGCCGGACAATAATATACACACACATTTATAACGTTAGAGTACGTCATTTAAACGACGTTGGCGTGAAACTGATATAGCTCGCGAGACACAAAGTCAATGGATTTAATGCCTAATGACGATGCTAACAAACATATGTGGGACAACGAGACAACTGTGTTTGAGTGTCAATACAATCTGTTCTGTACAAATTCTGATGTGTTCGAAATCCAATAAATATGTATGCAGACATTGGAAATTCAAAATTTCATTCAAGCTTTATCTGGAAAACTCATGCGTTTGAACTTTTGGGGGTTTCAAGTTTGTGTGAGTTATTAGGATTTTGAAAGCTATTGTACATTGAACAATTCTGTATTTTAGTTTGAAATACTAAGCAGTTTTTAAGAATCCTTTCAAATCTACAATTTTTTCATATTGAATAATAAATAATGAAAAAAATTCAATAGAAATTTATACAAGGATGAATATCAAATATCGTCATATCTTTTCCTCTCTTATTCTGTTTTTATCCAATTTCGAAGAATTCAAATTTCTTTCTGTATAATTTCAGAAAGCTGTACTTTCAATTTGAATAAAATAGAACGAAATGAAAGCGAATGAAGATCGTGGTTGGAACCAGAGGGATGCTTTTTGCAAATAGAGTAGAGGGAATTATTCACCCAACTCTGAAAATATGAAAAATAAATATTGGATCTCCAGCATATACAATTATAGAAATTAACATATTCATTTCATATCTGCTTTTAAATTCGGTTCATATTACTTTTTTACAACGAATTACTTCCAATTGCGGACAGAATTAGAAAAAAAATAATAAAAGAAACAACGCAGAATTTTTGAAGTGATAATTAAATGTGTACGGATTCAAGAATATCATGTTTATATCACAGACTCAGAATAGACTCGTTAAGAAGCGATATTTGAGGAGAAAAAGTGATCTATCTAGACAGGAAGTAGGAATATAAAGACATGATTTATTTATTCTTCATAAACCTTTCCAATCTTTCATGTATTTTTAAAGGGAATTAATAGATATTCAAGGGAATTTAGTATTTCCTTCCAAAATGTTCAGTTTAATATAATAGATTAAAATATAGAAATATAGGGAAGAACATAATGAGTTCTACTTTATTATTAATATGACTTTTCTATAAATCATATTAAGCTGATTTCCTCAAACCTCAACTTATTCGTCACACCCTATTGATGAAAAGTGAGTTGTCAAATCTTACCTCCGGCAACTCATCCGGTACTTTTCCCATCCAGCTGAGGGACAGGATATTGCAGTCACACTTCGCGTTGTTGTTCTTCTCGAAATGCAAATGCATTTTGATTTAATTACTCCCTTCGCTCCCATTAAACAAACCGTACCGCACACACCTAATCTCAATCACTGAAAGCGATTCTTTAATTTCCTCATTATTCCATTTAAAATACTTGATCCGAACAGTTGAAACCTTAGCGACACCCCGAATCACCATGCATTTCTTTCATAACATTTAAATTCAATCCACTACTACATTAAAAATTCCCTTACTTAAAAAACTGTTCTTCAGAAATAGTTTTCCAAAGATATGTTATCTATTTTGTACTAAAACTTTTCTTCCAGATTTCTTGATTTTTCGCAACCCGAGAATGTTTTTACCCTTATTATATTGCAGTTTGAAAGAGCTTCATCAATCCCTAGAATTGTTTTGCAGACAAAAATGAAAACTAAGCCGTTTGAAGTTGATTTATGTGCGAAAATGTTAGTGATGTTAAGATTGTGCGAAAGCTCGCCGAGTCATTTGTTTCTTGCAAAAGACGCCATTTTGCCGCCGTTTTGAGCACCTGGCAAGTTTCACAGATCCGGAAACTGAGCTACGTTGAGCTTTCAACGCGACCGAATGTCAGACTAAAAGCTGAAAAGCTCGCTCGTAGCACGAGGCTCGGAGTACAATTTCATGGCTCTGCGCCGATTGTATTGATTGTTCCACGGGATTGCCACGGAATGCCGTCTGACGGAAATCTTCTATACTACTGATTCGCCCCCGCATTCTAAAAACCTTAATTCAACCAGATTCAAAAATCCAACCAACGCGCCAAAAAATCAAAATTGTTGTACAGTATTCAATTTAAATCATTTAAAATTGAACTTGGCGATAACATTGGAACATAATCATAAATTTTAGAACACTACATTTCAAACATTCAAATATTTAAAAAATTGTAATTGGAAGCCCTTAAAAATTATGAATTTTATAATGAGTTTTATTTAAGCTCAGAAGTATCCATAATAAATAAGATATAAACATTTTTTTTAATGGAAGAATAATTTTGAATTGGATACCTTCAGTATCTAATTATATGTAATTAAATCGACTATAATGTGAAATGTAATAGTTTAATGTTTATAATGATCAATAGTATATTATTATTCCTATGAAATATAATTTTATAAATCACATAAATATTTTAATTACGTTGTACATAGTTATGTAATATTGCTCAGGAACGGTAATTAAACTATTTGAAATAAGAAAATTAAAATTACATGATTTTTTCGAACATTCTGACCTTTTATTTTAAAAATAATTAAAAAAACAATGTTCAAATTTTCAAATTTCCCACCAAATTATGATACAACCAGCGCCTCTAGTGATTAGAATTGGCACTTATACAATACACACACCCATACACGTGTCTTGCTCCTGTCAAAAATCACCTGTTGCTCCACTTTTTTTATTGATGTATTTTTACAAAAAACTATTGTTATATTTAAAAAAAGGTGTAAGAAAATATTGTTTGTGATGCATTTTATTATCAGACGTACGTATAAAATGAATTAATACAAAATGTTCAAAATATAATTTTTGTAAATCTTTTCAATTGTTTTATTTGGCACATCAGTTACTTATATTATTATTATTCTAATGTTTTTGCCTTCATCAATATCTATGGGTTATATGTGTATATTTATAATATTTGATTTTACTAAAGGTAATTTACTAAAAAATGCTATACACTCCTTCTTATCAAAAACTTGAACAACAATATCCAGATCTTTGCTACGAATGTCAATCAAATGATGATATTTATAATAAAAAACCATGCTCAGTTCATAAATCAGGTTATTTTTAATTTAATTGTATTTTTCAAACATCTTTTTATATTATTCATTCGTTTAAATTTCATATCAATCATATTTTTGTTACATATTTCTTCAGTAAGTTTCATTACATTTTCTAAATAATTTTTTGCAATATTAAATATATTCTTTTCCCGATTATTGAAAAAATCTTTATTCCTGTTTTTTAAGAACCTCCGACTGAAGAATGTCCATTAACTAAGGAAAGAAGCGATAGATGTATGGATTGTACATGTAATAGGAGTGGATTTGGAATAATATGCTGTTGTTTTTTTATTCTATCGGTTGCTATTACTACAGCTTTAATTCTACAATTAACTTATGGCGACAATATACCTCCAGTAGGTTAAAGGAAATTAAAATAGTTGTTTAAGTATTTAAGAGCATTAAGTATTTGAGAAATTAAAATTCTTAATTACTTCTCAGGGAAAAACAGCTCACGGAGCTGTTGCGACAGATTATACGAATTGTTCCCAAATTGGGACAAGAATACTCAGGAAAGGGGGAAATGCCATTGATGCTGCAGTTGCTGCTACAGTTTGCATGACTGTTGTTGCTCCTCATAAGACAGGAATTGGCGGGTAAAAAAACACAATTTTAATTTCTTAAATTTTAGTTTAAAATTAAAAACACTTTAACCTGTTCTATTATTATGTTATGATATAGGATAATATTCTTCATGATTTGTTTTAGAGGAGGATATATTATGATCTACAGTCAAAAGGGACAAAGAACTCCATTGGTTGTCGATTTTGTAAATAACACAGTTGAAGGTTCGACATTATTTAAAAACAAAGTTATCAGTTTCAAAATTAGTGTCTACAGAATAATAAAATAACATTTTTCAGGGCAATTTGGAAAAGCCAATATAAGAATACCAGCTGTTTTAAAAGCTTTGGAATTAGTGCAGTCTTTGCGAGGTAATTTAGCTTGGCATCAAGTGATCGAACCCTCAGTTTTATTAGCACGAAATGGATTTATAGTCTCGAGAGAATTTGCCAACGAAATATCAAAACATACCGACTATGAGAAAAAATTCGGTCCTATTAATGGCGGGGAGATATTTCAGCTACCAATTCTCGCTAATACTTTAGAATTGATCGCTCAACATGGAGCCGATGGTTCGTTATACAATGTTGCAAATACATGTTTTATTAAATTTATATTAATTCATTGTTTTAATGTTTTTTATCTTTTAATTTTGGCTTTGCTTCGCTTATTAGCTATTTTTTGCTTATTTTGTCTTTAGTCCTCTACAACGGTTCATTGTCCAACGAAATCGTTAGCAAAATCGGCACAGATCAGAAGCTTTTGCGTGATTTGGAGAACTATGAACCTCAAGTATGCTCAGCAAAAGAAACGTCGCTTTTTGAACATACAATATTTTATCCATCACATGCTAGTCTCGTAGAATTCTCCTTAAAAAACCTCAACAAACTGCACATTCAAAAGGAAAACTCAACCTCAATTGAATCAGAAACCCGGGTAGCTAAAACCCTCATAGAAGCTAATCTCATCAGCCAAGATCAGAGTAGTTAGTTATCATTTATTTTTTATTTAAAAAACCCGCAAATTTGATTTTAATTACACTAATAGATTATGCAGTAGATTTTGTAAATTTAAAGGTTCAGTTTTTTCTGTCAGCTTGTCTCATTTTAAATTTGCTTCATTTGATTTAGAGTAGTTTTTGTGCACAAATCGTGTTATAGGTGTAATATTGAATTTTGTAATGAATTACTTATTTTTTAACAGACACTCAGAAAAAATATACTGGTGTGGTAGCAATGGATTGGCAAGGAACCTATGTTTCTATAATAACGTTAGTATTTTTTTATCACAGGAAGCATTCAAATATTACGTATCATCTAAATTATTTAGTACTTTTATAACAATTAAAATGCAAAGCTTAATGTCTCATAATTCATAATGTTCGAATATTTAAAAATATCCATATTTTGAATTTCAGAGGTTTGAACAACCCACTGAACATATCACTGATAACCGACGCTGGTTTTTTTCTGGACACAGTTGAAGAACAAGATGGTTTAATAACTTTAACTCCAATGCTTTTTCACGATAATATTCCTTATTGTGGTTTAAGCGGTTCTTTTAATTCTGACGATCCAGTCGTTATCGGCCAAATACTTTATAACTACCTCGCACTGGGATTTAATCTCTCGACAACGATAGAATATCCAAGGTTGGTTAAATTAAATATTAAATCTCTAAAGCTGAAAATTAGAAACTCTAAATTTAGTTAAATAATGAATGGTTACTTTTTAAAAATTCAATGTTTTTAGATATTATTTACTACCAGATGGAATCGCAATTGAGAACGACAATAGTTATGCAATAAATGCAGCAGTATCAGACACACTAAAATCTATTGTTCCTCTATCTCATATGGATGCAAACTTCATAATGAAGAGCGTTAACATGATTATAGAACGGAGAAATATGATCTCGAGTCATTCGGATAGCAGAGGAGGCGGTTTGGCTTCCAGATATTAAATTAAAAATAATTTTATCTATAAAATAAATAAAATCAACCTTTTAATGCAATTATAAATATAAAATAATGTTTCTCCATGAAACATTAGAGACTGATAAATAAATATAAAAGTATTATTTTAGACATACTTTTAAAATCTTTTTGTACTTTCATATATTGAAGGCAATAGGCATTTTTATAGTGATAATTTATTGTCAGGTTTGTACTTACTTTGTTAATAAACATGATGGGAATCGTGACTAGTTTTACAAATTTTAGATAGAATACAAAGTGATTTTTTCATTTTTTTATTCTAAATTGAATACTTTAGGTCACGAGAAGTACCAAATCTACTAATTCATAGTCCAGTCTTTAAATATCTCTTCAAAATGCACATCAAAATACATGTAATGTACATGTACTTTACGCACTAGTTTTATCAGCGAGTATTTTATATTTATTATGCTCTCTGTCCATGTTGAGCTGTTTAACTCGGGCGTAAGCAGCACTTCCACCAAGCACTACAAAATTACTTAGCCACCAAAGAGTTGGTTTGCTTTCGTTGTAACAATAAGTTGCGAGGACTGTTTGCACACAAGCCTTTGCAGTTCCACTGATATTGTGAGTCAGGGGTGATGTAACTTTTATTTGGAGCATGGTAACATAGCCAATGGAAAATCCACAGACGCCGCCTATCGTCAAAGCACCCCAAAAAAATGGCTCGTACAGTTTATCATAATGCATAAGCTCGTAGAATTCTCCGTTAATAAGCATCAGAGGAATAAAAATTATTATGCTGTAAGCATTGTTATAGTAAGAAAGAAGCCAGATTTCCTGATTCACGGCTGGAAGGACTTGTTTTGTGTGGATCGAATAAAGTGAGAGAGTCAAAGATCCTAAGACGCCGAATAATGTTCCGATTATTGAGAAAGATCCTGAGACATGCTCTTGGTCGACCCCAAGCCAAAAGCCACAGACGATTATTACACAACAGATGACTGCTCCGCGAGATGTTTTTTCTCCTGTTGGATTAAAGAGATTCATCACTATTTTGGGTTTCATGACTTTTTATGGGAATTAGAGACTACACTTTAGCCATCATAAAGATTTTCAACATTTCAACTCGAAGATTATTCTGATTTAAAGGTTTCAAAAATGGAAATAATGATTGTTTAGATTCTTACCGAGAATAGTATAAGTAAACATCACATTAAACACAGTCGTGAGAGATCTTCCTATATAGTAAAATGCAACTCCGACATACTTCAAGCACAAATTATTACTGGCTATCATCCCAGTAAAAAGAATAGATAAAGGTAGAACCTGAAAAATTAAAAAGATTAATTTCATACATTACTTTAAATGTAGATGAAAACAATTTTTGATTAGGTTTTTAAATTAAATTATTAAAATACCTTTTTTATAACATCTTTCTGAAAAGGGTGCCCTTCGGGAAATTGGATGAGACTTGGACATATTCTGGCACAACTTTTTAAAAGTAAACATATAAGAACACTGACTATACATTGAAACCACGTTACAAAAAGTGGTGCGTTTAAGTTTACTGATTCGCTTGAAAGTAAAGCCTTATTGACAAAGACTGTCAAAATAGAGATTGACCTAAAAAAGTAGTTTTTAATTAATATTCAATTTTTATGAACGCCCTGAGTTTCTATTTTTTTTAGAACTTTTGGATACTTTCGACGTACCAGTAAAGAGCTACAACGAATATAATATAAAAATATTTGGCAACTAGCGTCGGATTTTCCATCTTGCTTGGATATTTGATCGTTATCACATTGTATTCTTATTTTTATCAATTATGATGCCGGCATTCAATGGCAACTAAATTGGATTCCTATTAAGGTTCCTGTAAAACATAAAATAAAAAGAATACATTAACTTCAATAAATACAAAACTAAATGCAGTAAAAATCCAATTTACATAAAATATATAATAACAAATATAAGAAAATTACAAAACACATGAATCACAAACCTGTCATTTAAAGAAGTGGGCTTTGCTTAAAATCAGCTTACTTTTCCATCATGCACTGAAATAATCTTTTTCCACCTCGACAATTCCATGCACTAATAATTAATTTATGCCGATAGTGTCCTCGAAGATAATATTTACGGTTTACAACCACTTGACACCGGAATGAAGGAATGCCATTTTTGCTAGATATCCTTTTTCAGGTTACGAAATTGTACTAAAATATTAAAGAAGGGGAATTAGATATAAACTGTGAATAAAATCAACTTAATATATTACTAAATTTAAGAATACTTGCATGGACTTCTTTATCACACAAAGCTCCTAAATGAGATTAGATATTAGAATTACAGTTAGAATCCAGCACCAGACCAGAAGTCGACAAAATGACAATACATATACTATGTACGTCAAAACGGACAAAACTGGCTACAAAGTAGATTTAAAATCAATGTCACCAAAATATTATAAATCTAAAACTTAACCTCTAAAAAAGCCTAATCGCAGGCTTCACTTTATTCTATAAAATTATATTTTTATTTATTAAAAATAGTAGATCGACTGTGCATTGACCTTTGATAGAAAAGCAGTCTGCTTTATTTTCAGTCGTCTGCTTCTTGCGCAGAACAGATGCGCATTGCGCAATCGTCCTGAAAGAAAATAAGCAATATGGCCGCCACGTGGAAAACACTTACAGTTTGACTGGTCAGATTGGTTGATAAGTTATCTTTAATCTGCGTCACATATATATAAAGGAAAAATTGTTAGTTAGAACTGTCTTTCAAGGTCTTGTTTTGTACCGTACTCCGCGAAACTCGGCAAAAACCTCTACGTTATTTGGATATTCAATCGTGTTCAAATGCAGAAGTTTTCAATTCCTCATCGAGGTGAGTGAAATACTAATGCGCCTCAAGTTTTTGAAACATGTTGTCCTTTTTCTGGTAAAAAATGAATTTTATTTTGTCGCCCTGTACGAGAAGCACAAATTCTTGTTTGTTTGTTGCAAGATCTTTTTGTATGACGTCCAGGAAATCCAATTGACTTTGGTAATTGGCCAAGATCTTATTCGACCTTTAGTCAATATCGTCAATATTATACAACTCTGATTCGTTTATAAACATGCTGCCATTATGTGAAGGAATAAGTAATTGCGCTGTAAAATTAACAAAAAATTGATCTTAGAGACAATCGTCATTTTGGTTTTCAAAATTTGAGATATTTATTTTTTTTTCGTGTTTCAAATATGCCTTTAGAGCATTTTTTGTTCTAATATCTTGTTATTAAAGACTCACAAGAGTTATATTATCAGCTCTTGAATATCCATTTACCTTTTTAAATATCCAGTCATTTCATAACATACATACTTGCACAGCTGATAAGACTTCCTAATTTAGTGTGAAAAAGATAAAAAGTTTACAAATAGGTTCAAGTCCAAACTTTATAATTTAATTTTTTTCAATTTTTTCTGCTTTCCTTCAGCGAATTTTTCTACATTTGAAAAGAAGTTAGCATTTTCATCTTTTTGAAATTATAATATCCCTAATAGGCTTAGAAAAATAAGTAGTAATTAAAATTATTGAAAATAAGGAAAAAGTGAGTTTATTATCAAGGAATAATAGAAACAGCTTACAGAAATTTGTTGAGTTCTGAGTGTTTCTAATAAAATACATTCTTAAATTTAGACTGAAAAATAGAAACTCAAAATAAGGAATTGGTGACCGATTTTCCGCAAAAATGATACAAACCGAAGATTATATCATCGAAGACAAAGAGGGCGATGTCAATTCCCCTGGAGAGTCAGGTCTTCGACACCGTGTTCCCTGGAGTGATAGAATTTCACTCAATAGTGAAATTCCGGGTTTGCATGAAGTTAAGGATTTGCTAGAAGATGATGATACTAGCTGCTTGGCCGAAGAGGAAGATGGAGTCGGATGTCCTTTGCCATCGACTCCTGAGGATGATCATCTTCTGGATTGCGAGGTACTTGAAACCTCCCATCACATACGTCTAGAATAATTTAATTTAAAAATTTTAATTTCTAATAGAAATATAATTTATTCCATTAATTATTCTTTCTATGTGATTTAGATGACAGAGGTCTTAAAAGCTGGAGTACTGAGTGATGAAATTGATCTCGGTGCGTTGGCCCACAATGCTGCCGAGCAAGCCGAAGAATTCGTTCGTAAGGTATATATTATTTTTTAATAATATATGTGTAAAATAAAATTATTTTTCTATGAAAAGCAAGTACTGAAAAAATTGTTATCTGTAGGTTTGGGAAGCATCCTGGAAACAATGTCATTTCCGCAATTTACCAAGATGGTTACAAGACAACGATTTTTTACACGCGGGTCATAGACCACCGCTACCATCATTCTACGCCTGCTTCAAAAGCATTTTCCGTATCCATACGGAGACTGGAAACATATGGACCCATTTGCTCGGTAAAACTTTTTGTCCTATTTTTATTTAGAAACTTCTATTTCGTTTCAATAATTGATAGTAATATGAAACCATTTTTGTTGAAGGTTGCGTGGCTTTTATAGGTATAGCAATTTACTTTTTAACACAGCCACCAATGGATATACGACTTGAAGAGAAAATCGTATTCGGGGCTTTTTTTGCCGGTGCGATTATTTGTTTGGGCATGTCTTTTGCTTTCCACACATTGCACTGCCACAGCGAATGCGTCGGAAAGTTATTCTCTAAACTAGATTACTGTGGAATAGCTATGCTTATAATGGGTAGCTTTGTACCATGGCTATATTATGGATTCTACTGCGATTACCAGCCCAAGTTAATTTACTTATCGGTTGTTGTGGTGCTCGGAATAACGAGTATAGTAGTTTCCTTATGGGAAAGATTTGGCGAGCCCAGATACCGTCCGCTGAGGGCTGGAGTTTTTATGGGTTTTGGACTTAGTGGAGTAAGAATTAATTTTATTATTAAAAATGACCGTCTGAATTTTAATTCTTGATTTAATATTTTGTATTTTTTTTTAGATTATACCAGCTGTGCATTATGCTGTAGCCGAAGGTTGGTTTAAGGCTATAAGTCAAGCATCGCTTGGCTGGTTAATCCTAATGGGATGTTTATACATTCTTGGGGCCATGTTTTATGCCTTACGCGTTCCAGAACGATTTTTCCCTGGAAAATTCGATATTTGGGTAAGTCTTTTCTTTTGATTGATAATTTTATTGCAGATAACTTACTTTAGCTATTTCTTTAATCCTTATTTTTCAATTTAATAGTTCCAAAGCCACCAGATCTTCCACGTGTTAGTTATTGCAGCAGCTTTCGTACATTACCACGGAATAACGGAGATGGCAATGCACAGAATGACTATCGGTGATTGTTCCGATCCATCACAGGTGATAACTTTTTAAAGAAATAGGCTGATTTCATAAAAATTCTTAAACGTATTTATAAATTACGAAATTTAAAAAATTGCCTTCGAAGGGCACTTTGTTACCAAATATGTGGAAAAATCTGTAAAAATCCTACTTCAATTGAATCACTAAATAAAAATCCACACAATTTGAGAATCTTGATGGATTTAAAGTGTCTATGAAAAATACGTGGTTTATTCCAAGTTAACCAGAACCAAATGAGTAAACCTTGCCTAATTCGAGTACACGATAAACTATGCCCGTTTATATTTTCTGATCTAATACATATAGATTATGTCGTATCTCAGTAAAATTTTTAAATCAATATTTTCCTGATTTCAAAGTAAATGTGTCCTTTGTACGATTTAACAGAGCATTTTTGATTATTACGATTGTTCTGCGGGTTAAAGGGGTTTGCGATTTTTACAGCATCCACAATCGGAACGTAATTTAGAAAAGAATTAGAAGTAATAATACATAAATGCAAACAATAAATAAATAAATAATACACGATTGTACAACAAGCGACACCGTATCGATTCATTCGCAGATAGATTTATGATAATCGATAATAGCTAGTTCAAATTGTTCCCGAAATCTCACAGTTACTGGAAAGACAATCAAAAAGTCAAAATATTTCTTTTCTTATTTGGATTCTCGATTTTATTAATTTTGCTACTGGTGTTGGTGACAATTGGTTATTATTATCATTACTATGTAGATTCCAACGATCATTGTTTGTACTTTATGTTATTGTAGATTTTTTTCCAAGAGTAGTGTAATTTTTTTAATTTAATGAAAAGATACAGAGTCGAAAGTTTTAATTAACACTCAAGACTGGATTATAAACTAACAAGTAAATAACACAGCAGTCGATATTTATGGTGCAAAATGTAAACTCGTTCCTCATCGAAAAATTTAGTTTACTCAGATCGAATGCATTTGAAAAAGCTTTAAAAAAAACTCCATGACATATATAATCTTTCTAAAAAATAAGTCAAAGTTCCGTCCTTTTCGTTTCTACAGGGAAACAGTTTTCAAATTTTTATGCAAATCTCAAGCTCAAGTAATTTCAAGAATCGTTTATGAAATCCACGGTTGATCAAATAAAAAACGAAAACATCGTTTCATATTTTTTTTAAGCATTTAGATCTGAGTACTCTAAAATTTTCCCTCTCTTATACAAACACTAGTCTCAAATTCCTGAAAAAAATGTATCTAGATACCTGATGTTTCTGTTCGTAGAGTGGTAGACAGTGGTACTGTATCTGATTCGATTGGCAGATTAAGTAGGACATTTTAGAATAGCTGATATATTTTTTGCACGTTTTTATTAAGTTTTTTGCTTCATGTCCAATATCCCTGCTTAGATTTTACAGTAAGTAAGACAACAGCGGATATTTAAATGTTTTCTTCCCTCCGTTTAATATTTGTTAGACAGAGTGCTGTTAAACTTTTTACATGAATAAAGTGGAGTATTGTTACAAAACGAGAAGAGACTGTTTTATTTACAAAAAGTTTATCCGCAGTTTTTTTTTTAATCTGTTATGCATTCAAAGTTAAATTATTGAAATTCAGATAGTTTATTACTAGGTTGCTTCAAAATGCGAATGCCTTATTGTTTATTAGATATAAATTTAAATTCATTTTCAACATTTTAATCCGTCGTCTCGAATTTAAATTTAAACTACCACCAATTTTCAAATTTTGGTTTCTTTGAAAATTATGCGTAGAACTTCGCAGCGTATTTTTATATTTTAGTAACGTAATCATATATATATATGTATTGTGGGTAATTAAAGGCAAATTACAAATTAAGAAAGATGATTTATTTTGATGCCTGATAATAATCTAAGTTATTTTAAGGCAGTGTCTTTTCATATCGAAAAAATCCATCTATTTGTATAGAAATTTGGGTGCGGCATAGCCATGGCATTATTTCATTTGTTTCGCTTCTCACCGTTATCGTATCCCAATTTGAAAAAATCTTTCAAAATCACGTTGAAACTAACAGCAATTGACCCTTGAACTTTCATACGTGTTACTGAAATAAATTAGAATAAATTTTAAATAAAAACAAACTAATATCATTTTAAATGGAATATTAGTAACAAAAAGAGATTGTATTTTGAATCATACAAAAGAAATATTTCTTACGTTCACGGCCATCGCCGCTTGCCAACATTGAAGGATCAATTAATTCTGGCCTTCTTCCAGTCAACCATGCAGCGAATTGTTGTACCACAGAGGAAGATTCAACGACATATATTTGCACTCTATCGAAAAAATAATTTGAAAAAAAGTACATGAATTTAGCCTGTTTTGAACAACATTATAGTGCAAGAAAAGTTAGAATCATGTTAGTTAATTTTTTTATCGATATGGGTATTCGGTCAAATAGTTTATTAATCTGAAAGCACCAGATAAAATAGTATAAATGTTAAAACTATTTTTAAAGTAAATCTTTTTTTTTAATTACCTTTTATCGTGTCGTCCTGTAATTAACGGAATATGGCAAACTCCGTATCCTCTTATCACATCGTGTCCAAAAATATCCAGTCCGTAAATTGATAAAATTAATTGGGGCCCTACAATGATTATTTTATTACCAAATAATAATAATTCGAATACAAAACTACCAAACCAATAATTACATTTTTAAAATTAACTTACATCCATGTGGATTTGTACTTTTGAATGCAATATTGATTGGAAAGTTCCAAATTGCAAGATGTCTAGCATCATTGCTGCATTTACTCATTTGTGTTAATCCTTCCTCGACTCCCTAGTTGTAAAATCATTTGAGATATTGATAACAATTAGTATAAATAGAAACACTCAATTTTAAAATCTATGAAAATTAATTTTATATCAATATTCTTACTCCAACGGTATTCCATTCTGGGCCAAAGTGATATTCATACTTGCAATATAAATTATCCGCATCGTAAAATTCAGCAAACTCGATGGCACCAGTTACGGTAACAAAAAATTGACCTTCTACGGACATGAAAACTCAAAAAATTTGAATTTAATTCGAACATGAACTTCAACAATTAATCTAAGAAATAGACAGTCATAGCCAACTGATTAATTTAATTTTAGTTCACGTTTTGTGTTTACTGTTTTGACTCTCTGTTGTCATGGAAACCACAGTGGCGGCACCACTTAACTTTACTTTTATCTCCATAAATGTAATCACAATGCTAATTTCTCGTTTAAATTAAACAAACTACTTAAGATTAAATTCTCTCGGTCGGGAAATAAAAAGACTTTTAACATTTTACACGTTTTATTCGTGTAATACTCCATTTAATGTTATGGGAGCGAGTTAATCAACGCGATAGAAATTAATCATCACTTCACAGCGCTAGCATTATTATTTATTAAAATCTGACAAATATAGACGCATGTCAGAAATTTATACACAATTCGATATAACTGTGAAGAATATGTACATGATTTCAAAAAAAGAATGACTCAACATTTATTTCGGCGATTTCTTCTCTTCAAATACCAGCGATGGGGCGCACACGATTTTCAAACAAAATCACTGGTATAGATCTGAGAAGTTCACCGCCGAAGCGAGTCTTGCTTTGCAACTTATCAATGATGACTATCATCTATGAAAGGCAATGAAATAAAGCCTTCCAAAGAGACCCGAATGTATATTGTATGTACTCTAATACATACAGGCATTACTATAGTGTTTACTTATAAAATTAGTTGACTCAAAACGATTCATCATTTAACAGCACCCAGACAGTTCAGCCTTGAAGTTAAAAAATTCCCCACTCCAGAAAGTTTGTCTAGAGATTTTACGCAATAACGAGATCATTTCAGGAGGTGGAAATCTTTCAACTTAGGCTAATCTAAAATCTTCATGAACATGAAGACTGAAGATGCATAAAGGAGCGAAATTGCAATGTTTCACATTGGTAATCGCTTACCCTTCAATCGAAAATTAGCCTAATTCAATCTAGCAGGAAACATCGAATTAGTCGTGCCAGACATTCTAATTCAGTCTATGTGTACTATCTGCATTGCTTGATGCAAACCCTCACTACTCAATAATTCAAAAATGAAAAAGCTCCCTAGGAGTATTATAAAGTGAAAATATTTGTCACATGCGTTACATATATTTGTTCACAAACTTTGTAAAAATTCATTCATTTCTATTTCAGGAAAAAGTGGTAATTTTTAGACACATTTGGCTTGTATTCCATTGTCAATAAAACTTATTAAAATAAAATGACTATCAAAACTTTACCTAGGGAGACTTTAAGTAGTGAGGGCCTGAATTGATGTTTTACAGCGATTCGCTTTTATTGATTGTTTGTTTTTTTTCTTGCTTTACTTTCCCGCTGCGATCTCCTTCATACGATTCAAAGCCGATCCAGCCTTGAACCACGTGATTTGTTGTTCGTTCATGGTGTGATTGAGGGTGATCTTGTCAACCTTGCCATCTTTGTGTTTGATTTCTGCTTGTACAGGCTGAAAATACACAATTTAATGATTAAGTTAAAAAAAGGGTGATTAGAAAAAGAATTGCGAAAAAGTTATGTTCGTGAAACAAATTAATTTACCTTTCCAGGTGCCAAATCCTTGAGACCCAGTAGACTGATTTTGTCAGTAGGTTGAACTTTATCGTAATCGCTGGGGTTGGCGAAGGTTAAAGGCAAGACACCTTGTTTCTTAAGATTAGTTTCGTGAATACGGGCGAAACTCTTGACGATGATGGCGCGACCACCAAGATGTCTAGGTTCCAACGCAGCATGCTCCCGAGATGAACCCTCTCCGTAATTCTCATCTCCAACGGCTACCCATCTAACTCCATTCTTTTTGTAATGTCGAGCCACATCAGGTACTGCGCCCCATTCGCCATTCAGTTGGTTCTTAATTTTATTCATCTCACCATTTTCAGAGTTTACGGCACTGCAAAATAAAAATTACCTCACATTATCTTTAATTATAATTACCAAAAATTCAAGTTCAATCTTCTATTTAAAAAACATACCCAATGAACATGTTGTTGGAAATATTATCTAAGTGCCCACGATATTTAAGCCAAGGTCCAGCCGCGGAAATGTGATCAGTAGTACACTTTCCTTTAACCTTGATGAGGACAGTGAGGTCTGTAAGATCTTTGCCATCCCACTTTTCGAAAGGTGCAAGTAGTTGTAATCTCTGGGAGCTGGGGTCGACGTCTACTTTTACTTTGGATCCGTCAGCTGGAGGTGCGTCGTAGGTGTCCATTCCCGCGTCGAAACCGCGGCTTGGAAGTTCATCACCTATAAATTAGTTCGTAATTATTGTTTACTGTTAAAGAATTAAACTTGCAAAAAACTTACCGAAGGGATTATCCAGCATGAATTCTTTGCCATCTTTGCCCTTCAATCTGTCTTTCAACGGATTGAAGTCCAATCGACCGGCGATTGCCAAAGCTGTAACGAGTTCGGGGCTAGTTACGAAAGCATGAGTGGCAGGATTGGCGTCATTTCTTCCAGTAAAGTTACGGTTGTATGAAGTTACAATAGTATTTTTGTCTCCCTTCTTGATGTCTTGTCGGTCCCATTGACCAATACACGGTCCGCAGGCGTTTGCAAGAACAGTTCCACCAAATTGACGAAGAGTTTCAGCCTGTGAAATAAATAAGAAAGGAAACTCTATACATATACATTAATCACAATTAAATACAAAAATTATTTAAACAATTCCTTACAATGCCATCACGTTCGATGGTTGCACGGATTTGTTCAGATCCAGGGGTAACGTTGAATGCAGCCTTGGCCGTTAATCCATGTTTCAAAGCCTGCTTAGCGATGTTGGCACAACGACCCATGTCCTCGTAAGAGCTGTTGGTACACGAACCGATCAGACCTACTTTGATTTCATTAGGCCATCCTTCTTTCTTGGCAGTCTCGCCTGAACAAAAAATGATAAACATAATTTTATTTTGAAAATTTTTCAATTTTGTAACCGATCAAAACTGAAAAATTACCAAGTTTGGAAATTGGATGTGCAAGATCGGGAGTGAAAGGTCCATTGACATGGGGTTCCAAAGTAGAAAGATCCAACTCGATGACCTGATCGTATTTTGCATTAGGATCAGCAGTTAGTAAAGATCCTCTGAAATTATCAGCAGCTGAAGCGATATCGCTTCTGCCAGTGGATTTCAAATAGGTTTTCATGCGGTCATTATAGGGAAATACGGAAGTGGTTGCTCCAATTTCAGCACCCATATTACAAATAGTCGCCATTCCAGTGCAGCTGATACTATCGACTCCAGGGCCAAAGTACTCGACGATGGCACCAGTACCTCCTTTGACGGTGAGGATTCCTGCTACTTTAAGAATGATGTCTTTCGGGCTTGTCCAACCTTTCAGTTCTCCAGTCAGCTTGACTCCGATGACCTTTGGACATTTCAGTTCCCAGGGAATATTAGCCATTACGTCTACCGCATCCGCACCTCCAACTCCAATACACAATCCTCCTAATCCTCCTCCATTAGGAGTGTGAGAATCGGTACCGATCATAAGAAGACCAGGGAATGCGTAATTTTCGAGGATTATTTGATGAATGATACCAGAGCCAGGGTTCCAGAAACCAACTCCGTATTTGGCTCCTGCGGTTTTCAGGAAATTGTACACTTCCTTGTTTATTTCCTTAGCGCGTTGCAAATCTTTGTCTCCACCAATCTGGGCTTCAATCAAGTGATCACAGTGGATTGTCGAAGGAACGGCAACCTTTGGTAGACCTAGAAGTTTTTAATTGATTGTTTAAGTCATAAAGTAGATGTGTGGGTCTGAATAAATAAACTTTTTATATCATAACTATTTAATTATTTTGAGGGACAAATTTTTTACCAGAACTGATGAATTGAAGCATAGCCATTTGGGCTGTAGCATCTTGCATAGCCACACGATCGGGTCGCAATCGTAGGTAACTCGTACCTCGTTCGATCTCCTGTTTATCTGGCTCATCGATATGGGAATACAAAACTTTCTCTGATAGGGTTAGTGGCCGGTTAAGTCTGTAAATAATCAACTTATTATCTTTATTGTTCTAAAAGGGAAGTATTGCTTCAATGAAAACTATATTTATTACCGTTTCTTCACTTTTTGGATATTTGCTTCCAACTTTTCGTATGGGAGATAGGCTGCTGAGTCAAACTTGCTCATTGCCACCTTTGCAGCAGCAAAGGTGAGAGGACTTGCGTGGAAACATCTTTGCTGAATATCAGTTGCGAAACCAGCTAATTTCTAAAACAATAATTGAAAGAATTCCTTGTTAATTAATTTAATGATCATTTTAGAAGTAAGACAAATGTTCATTTTAATCTAGAGCAAATTCTTTATATAGTGTTTCAATAAGCAGCAACTTTAGAGAGTCACAAAACTCATTGTAGCAAATTGAAACTTTTAGTTGCCAACTGCTGTAATAAAATCAACGATTATTCTTAGAAAAAGTTTCGACTATTTGTAAAGAATAGATATATTTCTTTGCTATAAAAAAATAGTAGAAATCGAATCCACTTTTTACACTCTTCTATTATTTATTTGCATAAATATAAATATACAAGAAACAGAGCTAGAAATACATTTGGCATCCGTAACTTGCAAACAAAAGTCTCGACGAAAATAGATGCAATAAAGATTGATCAATAGTTTTAAACAAAATTGACAAATGGGGCAACAATTTGACAACGCTGTATGAATTTAACAATAAAGTACCATTCAAAAGAGTCATTGTATACTCACTAGTGATTACATAACATTGAAAACCAAGAAAGAAAACTCAATTATAAAAAACGAAAGGAAAAATTTTGCAGGAAAAAGTGAATGACACTTCAAGGCTTATTAATCTATAATTTTATCAGATTCGCAATTTAAAAGGAAAGTACATAGTCAGGTTTATTTACACTTCAATAAAGATGTTATTATACTGATTATAAGTTTATATAGTCTAAAAATTACGCAATTTGGCACAAGACATGCAAATAATGGACCAGTAGGTATATAATATCTATCACATTAAGAATGCAATTTTGTCAGCTCATCAGCTGACATTTGTCGCGCTTCTGTCATTCCAAACTTGGAATTCTTGAAATCATCGGCCGGGAAAGAGCAATCAAGATATGAAGAGTAAACAGTTCAAATAGTGAGGAATGTTTACGCACGATCTAAGCAAAGATCTAAGTGATGATTCATTATAATATTTCAACGTTTTAATAGAATGATAACTATTATAATCATAATGTAAAAAAATGACGTGATATTTTTCATCAATCGAGAATCTCGTACAATCATTAACAATTAATTTTCCCTTATTTTGTTAACATCCAATCAAATTTAAATTTAATTTCGAAAGGCACTAGAAAAATTAAAAATAGAATATGTTACAAAGGTTACAAATATATATATGATATATCATATATATTTTCATTTTGTTAACGACACATGCGTAGCTTCTAAAGTTTCTAAATTTTCGGTAATTTAAAAACGTGTAATATAACCGATAACATACTGATATGTTACCAGATAATTTTAACACAAATTATATAATATAAATCATAGAAACTAAAATTAGATATATATGATAAAGTTATATTTCATAAAATGTTCAGAATACGTCGTATAAAAATGAAAAATATGTAGATAGATAAACTTTATGTAAATTTTTGCCGAAAACAAATGTCGGGTAAGTTACCGGTAACTAAGGTAATATATCCATGTATATGACAGTCAACATAACCTCGCAAAACATTGTATATGTGATATATGTGATGTACGCTATGACATTATGTAACTCTAAAATGAAAGATCTTCACTCAACCATCGTTTTTCCGGCACAGAATCAAATTTAGAAGAAAATATTATTTTTGAAAACGTAATTAGAACGAAAAATAATCCTTTTTTCTCAAGAAAACATCTGATCAATGCCAAGTAACAATCCTCACAAGTTATTTGCTAGACAGATTTCAAGCACGTGATTAAATTCTACACATTTTTCACAATTAATTTCATGAAAAATAAGTACGAAGAAGTGAAAGATTTAGGATTGGAGTATTAAACTCTTGGCAAATTTATTTCCAATACTGATTGTGTCATTATTTCTGCAACTGCTCCGAAAATTCAAACCAATCGAGCAAAATGTCTTTTGACCTCTGGTCAATGTAAAATCCAAATTTAATAGACTCTAAAGTCTCGAGCATTCCTACTAGGTGCAAAATTGTGGACTTATACTTTTCTGAGGGGTCAAGGGGGTCAAGTATTGATTGTAGATCAGTTATGAATTATTTTCCAATAATTCCTACCTGTGCGTGCAAAATTCGAGTGCAGTACGACATTGTCGCGATCGAGATTCCCGTGACGTCTCAACTCGTATAAAATAGCGCAGCGTGTTTAGACGAAACTCTCTTTCGTGGCAGTCCTTCTCAAACCGGCCACCAGAGAACTAAATTGTAAAATTGCAAATTCAAGCACTTCGCCCCTCCCGTGACCCTCCAGCTAGGCCCCTCGTGATACAAAATGTTAAATGGCCGGCCACGCATGCGCACTTTATCATTTTTATTCTGACATCTGATGTGCGAGAGATTTAACAAATTCTCTTATCAACGTTGGTAAAACAGGTTTGTTGATAAAACAGTTTGCTTTTATCTACGATTGATAAATTTAAGTTTTGCTTAAAAGAGGGGGGTTTTACCTTTTTTATATATTACACAGGTTTACCAACTTTCGAAACATTGGGGATTCCCAATAATGTTGATAATTCTACATGATTTTTTAATTATACATAAATATTTTTTCGTTCTGTAGCGCTAATCTTTTTTCAAATATAAGATTGTATATAGAGCGAAAAAATATTTAATTTCAATACATTTTCCTTAAAACGAAGAATTAAAAATTTAACTTCCAAATTTAATATTTGTTAAGTAAAGTGAAGAAATTGGATTTTTAGATTAGAACTTGGTTCCAACACCCTTAAATGTATAAATTTAGACCAAAATGTTTAAATTCAAATTCACTATTTTTTCAATAACAAATCTAAATTTTAAGTACTTATTTTAATTTTCTAAGATCATTTCCAATGCATCTGGAATTCACTCTAGAATTCGCGTGATCGTGTTTGCTGTATATGATTCACAAGGCGACTCTTAGAAAAACGTAATTTTCTACGTTCATTGTAGAAATGCCAACAAGATTACGAAAACTACCAGTTTTGGTCACGGATTTTAATTATCGTTTCTTGTGAAGAAAAATAAAGTAAATAACCCAGTAATCTTCTACTTTCATGAGTAAAGAAAAACATAAGATAATTGTAGAGATTATTCAAAAGGAGTTTTTAAAGTTTAAACCATTATTCGAGTATTATCCCGTCATGTTTGTTATATATAAAGTTAATGAACTTTTTAATGACAACTAAAGACTAATTATTAGCGAAATTTGAAATATTTCAGTTTTACCTCATTCGAAGCACTGATTACTGGAACCTATTACTTTTCATTTTTAAATAAAAATATTTATTCCCTTTTCTAGTTAACACAACCGAAAGGGAAGGCCATCAAAATGTGGTTGCAAAATTTCTTCTTATTGACGTGTCCCCCATATAAACTTTACGTAATCGCATCGTTAATCAAGTCCATTAGTTCTAATGAATTTTTACTCTTTTCCCATTTATACATTAAGTACGAAATTTGCAATTTGACGTATATCTAACGTTAAATCAGGACCCTTATTGATGATTTATTATGTCATTTACGTATACTTTACAGCATATCACTTTGTCAGTATTACATCATTACAACCATTAAGAATGAGTGTTAAATCATGTTAAACGATATATCACTGAAAATTTAAGCTATACTTTGATTCAACGATCTAAAATTCTTGGTGATGATTTCTTAATCAAAAGTGCCATGATACCCACAATTCAAACATATAATTTTACCAAATAATACCAATAATTTGCAATAAGAAATTGCAAATATGCATATTGGATAATTCGTATGTGCAACAATAATTTGAATGTTGAATAACTATAAGAAATATTTCAAATAATCCTTGAGGACACATACATTAATCATGATGTCTCCTCTATTTTTTTCCATAATAAAATATCATCATAAAACTTGTTTTTCTTCTCTCTAAACGTCATAGACATAAAATTCTTCTTTTGCCACAACCGTTTCTCCTTACACAAAACGATATTAAAAATCGTGTATAAAAATCAGTTACCATTTGATAATAAATTTTCCTTGACAATGACTTTGACATTAAAAACAGAAAATTTAATTCCCTTTGCATAAATATGCATTTTTAAATATTTTTTATTCTATAATAAATTATTTTTATATTCAATAAATGTATGAAATTGAAGAAAAAAATCGAGATCCGTAAGAGGGGAGTCAAAATGAGATCAGGACAATATTATTGCAATTTGTATAAGTTGAAGGTTGCGTGGGTGCGTCGAATTAAAAAAGTGGGACATCCTGGAGAGTATATCTCGAGTATCGAGATTTTTTCTTCCACTCCTCACGGATTTAGGACGCATTCGTCCCAATTATTGTGGCTTGCTACCTATTGACACACGTATCGTATAATATCGAACATTGCGAGTGACCAATTGATACGTCGATTAATCCCCAAAGAATTTTTTCCAGATCATAGAACATTTGAAGGACTTTCACACAACGGTCACTATTACTTGCGAAATAAATTGCGACAGTCTAGCAAGAGTCTATTAGAGTACGAAAGCTCCCTGGAACTCAAGGCTTTCAACTTCTTCCTGTTTTCATTTGACTGAGTTAGGAAAATTAAGATTATCATTTTCTCTAGAAGTTATAAAACATCTTTACCAGCTCTTATTACATTTATTACATACATTTTTCAACTGCTCGACAGTAGACGTTTCATGAGTTCATTTGCATTTCGAACTTTCCCCTGCATTAGCCTTGCCCAGATAGGATCTTGATAAATGCCGACCTTCCTACCCTCACTCAAATCAATGCCACGTATCATGTTTCTTGACCGAGATGATCTGAGCACTCTAGTTATAATTCCAGATTGCATCAAAAGCATAACAATAATGTACTAAGAATGAGATAGGTTTAGTCTTATTCATGCATTGTCTTAATTTTCGATAGAAATGTATTGTCATATAACTCATACATACATTATGATTATGTCACTAGTTTTATAAAAATTATTACTGGTGTCACCATAGTAATATGTACATACATATTTTATATGGCGTGCATACATCAAGAGCGTTGACTCGCAGGTGAAAAATAGCCATTGGATAATGCAAGATTAATACCGTTGATTTGCAATTGTTTGAAACTAATGTGGGCTTTATTCGACCTCATTTCCTTCAGGATGACTAAAGTCTAAGCTCAATAACAGAGAATTTTTCAACCTAATCTGACTAGATTATGAGTGTTTGCCTCATCAAACTACTTAAGTCGAAGTGCAATTGTTTGAAATTCAGATTTTCAATGCTGCCATTCTTGTATCAGAGTTTCCTCATCATATAGGATTTATCGAGGGATTGATTTATATTGAAGTGAAGATATGATTGAATTTTTTTAAATAATATGAAACTTTTCTCATTGAGAGAGGATTAACGAAATCGGCGGGGGTGCGTGCAGGTGTGCGTAAGGTTAATATGGCTCCAGGCGGATTGTTTATTATAGAAGGTCTATAATACTTTCGCCAGCACTATTATGTCCTCCGGCGAAATGCTTGGGTCATGTTGAGGTACCTACTGTGACCGCCTGCGATAACATAAGATATATGGACGAACTACCGTATGGACCAACCATAAGTTCTGCAATTGCTCTAGTAAGAAAGTCTATAAACGACTCCTAAGGAGGTTGCAACGTTTCCCTGATGCATTTCCGACTGAAAGAAAATTCCAGTAGGAAAAGCAATTGCACAATAATTCACAATTGGTCAAAACATATATAAATTCTGGTGAAAGCATAAGATTATTGACTTTTTATGTACTCTTCAGAATTTAAGATTTTTTCAGTTAACAGAAAAACAGAAAAGGATTCATTTACTTTATAGAGTTGCGGTACTTATATATTAAGTATATACATCAGTTAAAAAAACGCAAGTAAAATGAAAGTATGAGACTGTTGCACATTTTGTTAGCAATTTAACATTTTTTTAACATTTATGAAATACTTTTATTTGTGTCTCTTAGAATGAAGCAGTTATGTTGTTACCTAGCAAAACGGAAGTAATATACTCATTTCATTCCCGCTATCTATTATCGTAAAAAAGATTCATCTTTGTAGAAATTATTTACTTACAGAATTACTATATCCTTATAGAATATAGATATAAAGTATTATTTTTAGCTAACCTGTGGTTCAATGTCAATCATCAAATTGGATCAATTGACTTTATTGAATCAATCTAATCAACGGGTATTGTTACCTTATATTATTGCGTCAACATAATTTATCTGTATGATCTCAGAAAAAATATTGCGATATAATTTTTGCACATGATGTATGACGCTCGATTGAGGTATCAAATTTGATGGAGTGTTGATAAAATGTCTTTTTTCAACCTTTATTAATCTTGTAACCCTTTTTCCACCTTCGACCTACTTCAGAACTCTAGAAGATTTAATCATTCTCATTTTTTAGTCAGTTAATATCATAATAGTAGAGTTAGCTATTAATGCGACTAAAAAAGGAAATTTTTAGTTATCTCGACATATCTCGTTCTCATAAGGACACTCCCTCTGAGGAAAAGATTGTTCAGAATCTTGCTTCAAACTTCCGTGAAATTCAGAGAAATTTAAACAATGAGATAAGAGAAATGCAAAAAAATGTAAATATATAATAATTTACTTTCTGTTATACATCATCATAAATTTGAAACTTGCTGTAGAACAACAGATCCAACAAGTTTTCGAGTTGTCTCGAGGGCATTCGAGAAGTCGAGGGTCTCTTAAGAGCGTTTGTGAATTGCGTTTCTGACGCATGTACTATTTACATTCTCTTCAATTTTATCTTATGTTGATCATTTCGTCAGCATTATGCATCTTTGCCCTGTAGCAACTGAATTTACAAATTTGCAAAAAGAAAGTAGAATTACGTGAAGCGTATTAGGAAAATCTTTAAATTTAACTTGAACTTTCTTTGCGGGATTTATTAATGCGTTTTTTAATATATTTAAATGAACTTTATTATGTGAATTCAGAAAGCATTTTCCGGTTGACAGTGGTGCTTGTTGGAGCGTGCGATCCTGACCATGAAGTTTGTTCGTGCATAACGAGTAGGCACGACTCCTTTGAAGGTGAAGGGATTACATTACGAAGTTACAAGTATTATAATAAGGTGGAAATCTGCAGATCAAGACGGAAAGATTTGCGGATGGTATTTAAATTATATTAAAGCATTTGATGTAGGTATTAAATGAAAAATGTTGCCTTTTAAAAGGATTTATAAACTACAAGTAGTACAAGCTCGAAATCATCAGCCGCAGACAGATGAATTTGAAACCGTTACTTAAATATTAAGCAACAAATGCGAATCACTCTTCTCTTTGTGAGACAGGTCCGAATTTAGTAATCACTCAATCCCCCAAGGCTTTGCTGAAATCAAAAGTAAAAGATCCGCCAACTAATGGGAGAGAAAAATAAATATTAACAGTTACATAAAATGTTTCCGCGTGTACATATTTTTTTTTAAAAAACTTCAATCGATTGAGGTTGAAAAAATAAATAAAAAAGTTCACGTTAAGAAGCACTAATTAAATTATTTAAATGAAGGCTATTGAGAACGAAACCTTGAGTCAATTCTAATAAATTCTTGTGCTTCGCCTCGTTTGAAAAACGCGGTATTTGATCTTCGGTGTCATCGTAAAAGTAATCAAAGGAGGTGTTTTCCTATATCGGACAGAATGTGATTCACGTAAACACGTGGTTGACTTTGAACGAGTTTCGCCAATAAGGTATGACTTGGTACGTGCCAATGGCTAGGCCGATCTGTACCTGTTTCATGACACAAAAAATATCAACGTTTTTTTTTTAATGTCAATCAGTAGCTTCTGTAACAAGTTACTTTCTTTCCCATTTAATCTTGGGGATTTACCTTTATTTACTGCCTTTTGATTTATATGCTTCAACACAACGAGAAAATTATAGTACCTACTCTCAATTTTCTCACGACAATAAAAAAATCGTTTTAGGAAAGTGTTGAGGTAAAACAAAAGTCTTAGAGAATAAATCTTATAAAGTATAAGAGCACATAAAATCTTATAATATGCATTATATGAATTCATATTTCAATGGCACTTTGTCAAAAAAGAAGATGGACGATTACACCAATATTTGAAGAGAAAGTATTCCGATATTTAGCGGAATAAATTAACCTTTGGCAACGATAACTTATATTGACTCATATTAACTTCTGAGCTTTTAAATATTTCAAAAAGTTGAATGAACTTTTTGTATTATGATGATGATTTATAATCAATAAATAAAATCTGCAGTGAATAATATTTGATTCGAAACATTCAATTTATTTTTAACGCGTGATTTTTAATACCTCTTGGATCTCAATATCAATTTCAGTAAAATATTCCCATACTCTGCCAAAAAGCAGGAAATTGACAATGGGCTCTTAAAGCGAGTTTACAGCTTAAACGCCGACTACCTTGAAAATTTATGGAGAACTAAATGCAAATTGGATCTTGCACACCCTTGTCTTACTTGAGGGAAATGCTCGATTTTTGTGGCGTAGAGAGATATTTGCGATAGTTAAGAGTTTAGTTGTTAAAGTTTCGCTTTCACGCGATGTGCTCACATTCGACAGGCCTGGACGACGAACAACTGTTGATTATAACTCTCGCTTTCAAATAATAATCCCGCTTTGCGTTCATTGTCCAATTTACCAGGAATAATGATCTCGAGTTTCATTATCTCAATATTCACACATCATAGATCTCTCATTCTTGAAAATCATGCAAAAAGTTACTGAAAAACTCTCCTCGGGGCCTCAAATATTTTGGGAACGTATCGAATAAGGAACAATAACCGAATATATATATAATTCGAAGTCCCCCGGCAGTCTATTTCAAAAGGTTCCATTTAAAAAATCAGATTTATATAAGTATTTTAAATTAAAGGAAAATTTGCCTTCAAATCGGCAGGGACATATAGAATTGCTTGCGAATTCCCATTCGATCACCGAAGTTAAGCAGCGCCTGCATATTTTTTTAAATGCATTTTACGAATAAAAGGATAATTGTTCTTAGCCTGTGTATCCGTGAGGAATTAGGGCGGGGTACCTTGGGCAGGTGAGTTCCCAATTGTGACGCAATTCTGTAGTCAGAGAAAGTAGTGTACCTGAATGAAGTGCACAAAAGAACGCGTATGTGAATTCATTATTCCTCTGTGTGAGTACATGGATGCTGCAAGAAAGGCCCACGCTATGGCAAACATGTTCGTATAACGATCGCAAAACACTCTGTCTCAGAGACTGCAGAAATGCAGTCACGGAATCTCCGAATCTCACCTGCATTACGTAATGAGAGCAGACAAGGGCCACCTCATCATCAGATATAAATTTTCGACACTGCTTATAATGTATCCGTCTGGAGATTTTAGTACTTCATTTTTTACTGTCTGAAACATTTTTGTCACGAGAACGAAATTCGGAAATTATATCATATCACTATTACTGTAATAAATGACCATATAAATTACTATAAGTGGAGTAAGATTCTATGCTTCTCATATTTTATGAGTTGGGAAGAATGCTAATTAGAAATGGCAGAAATGAATCAAACCGTAAAACGACCCACTTGAGCATCAACGTTTTTTCATTCCTAGTCAGAGATTAAAAACCATTAAACTTGTCTATTATTAGGTTGAAAGACTTGCAATACCCTATTGTTTCTTCATTCCCTTATCTCTCTTCCTGATGAAGAGAATTTTTTCCGATCTTTTCTGATACAGAATCTATCGGCACGTCTGTGCAATTATCGGTTTCCCGTTAGACATCATACTATCCTTCGAGTCTCGCAATCACGTCCTTCGACCTGTGAGAAGGACGTCACCACAGGTTCGATTGATTCTGAACCGTTAGATCCGGACGTAATATTCCTGTCTTCGAATTATCTCATAGGTCGTATTTATGTTCGCATGTAAAAGCCTTTCACGTTGATGATATCATTTTTATTATCCTGGAAGAAAAAAATGTCAATTTATTTTTAACGTATTTACTATATGGCATATGAATAAATGTAGGGTGTATTACAATTTTAAATTTGTTCTCGAATTTATTGAATTTCTGATTTCGTAAGTCTTGTGAAATTCAAGAAGCTTTTCACGTTTGAAATGTTGAGCGAGAACAAAACCTACAAAACTAGGATCATAAATCGACTTCCTTGGACCAATGTTCGACGTCCGCATCGAGTCGATAATTCACTCGGTACACTGACCAATCGACATTGAGACGCAAACCGATCCAGTCATTAGAATCGAATAGTGATTGAGTAATCAGTCTGTCGTCGTTGTCACCAGTCCTTAAAGGATTTGACAACACTGGAATATAAACAAAAAAGGATACAAGGAATAAATTTGATCAAGTATAGAATTACCCGCCTTTATTTTTTTAACAGGAATGGAAGTATATCTATATTGACAATGAGTCGATAGAGTTATGTGTGTAACAATTTTTATCTTGAACTCTATATCAAACCAGTTCCAAATTCAAATACTGATATAGAGGTCAAGGAGCTAGGAATAACTCAAAGTATGATTTTTTATTACATGATATAAAATTCTGTTCAGCTACACCAAGCTTTTGAATTTATGAAGGTCATATAGTGGGAGATGTCATTCTTAAATTCATTATTTTTTAAATTGGCCATCTTGCATTTTAAGTGCAGTTTTTATTAAATAATTTATGTTCAGTATTAAAATCTTTTATTAATTCAGATTTAAATTTGTTTACATGGTTACTATAGCAATTTTGTAATTATTATAAAAGAGAGATGTAACTGTCTCTGACATTGCACTGTCAAGGTTCTTTAATTCAATGAATCTTTGATGCTATAGAATGAAGAAATCTCGGAAGGTAATTAATGATTTGCTTATTTACCTTGCAAGTGCAGAGTACGTTGTGCAAGCAATAATCAAGTGGTAGTACTCGACGCAAAACGCGGCAGTATGAATCCAAGTGCAATGAAAATTTTAAGCATTATATAAATAAGATAGTAAATTCTTCAGTGTTTATAGTTTTTTGAATAATCATTCTGTAAAAAGTAAAATATATTTAAAGCAAATTAAACTTTCTCTGAAACTTGACGCTATGGAATCTCAACATAAATCAATCAAATCTATTTTCTAATAGGTAAATACAGATTGTCCAGGGCTGGCTTTTGTTACAGCTTTACATTTTTCTACACACTTAATTGTTTTTCACGATTACACAAGATGTTTCATAAAATTGTGAGAATTTATATTTAATTCGCGATGATTACAAGATTGAAAGTTGGAAAGTTGTGAGCTATCATTATGAAGATATAAATTAATCTCTGCGAATATTCTTTGCACGAAGGGCAGTGATTCTGCAGATACGGAAGGCGATTGCGAGCAAATTTGAAAAAAATTTTACTGGTAAATTATAAGCTGTCGGTAGAAAGGGAAAGCATAGCTTCGGGCTTTTTCGACTGATACATTTTTGCCTCAGGATATACACTTTATATGATTGTTGGAAAACGCCTAGATTCCATATTGCAGATATTAAGGGCTTTCGTGTTATATTTTGCCATTTGTCACTACTAAATCATGAATTAATCATTTGCTTCTAAACAGATGAAAATGTCGGTGTTTTATTATTCCATTCAGATGTTTTTTTCTTTGTTTTCTTTTTTGCTATAAATTCTTTTCAAAGTTTATAAGAAAAGGGAGGAACGTTCAATCCACCTGCGAGCATTCTCTACGGTATTTACGATCGCGAAACTTTAATTCAAGATTGTACTCACTGCACTTGTCAAGTCCAACTATAATGCCATTAACAGCAACTAGATTTCTTATTATGCAACTACGACCTGAAGGATTACAAATTTTATCTCAGTAAAAATTAAGCATTTATTATAGTCACGTAATTGTTTTATTACCCTATAACTTTTTATATCATATATGTTTAATTACTTTAATTTATTGTCTGTCTTTGATGATTTGAAACCTAATTTTACCTTCTTTACAACGGACTTGACATTTATTTCTATTCAGATTAGAAATGGTTCTTTTTTTTATCCATTTTATTATCATAATAAAACATGTTAGCTTCTTTTTTATAACCACTTTAATATTTATATCATTTTTCACGATTTTACCTATATATTATCTGCAAACGAAATTGGGTGAAATACATTTTTAATAATGTCCTTGGAAGAATGGAATGTGTCGCAATTGCACCACTTCAGAAGGAATTTAATCAGATCTTTCACATTGCGAAAAAAATATGCTCTAGATAAAGAAAAAGGACATGTCACACTTTTCGATACGCTAATCTTATATTCAGGAGTGCAATCTTGAAGTATCTGTGCTTTTAGCACAATTGAGAATGGTCTAATAATAAGACGATAAAAGTATAGCTCGTCAATCATAAATTGCTTTGGGCAATCTAGTGTAATGCTATCGCGACCTGATGTATAAAGGAAGGAAAGGTATATTTTAGAAAATAACAAAGCAGGGTCTGAAATCTAATGCATAACCGTAAGAAGCTGATTAAACTAAGTGAAATCGATCAGATGCAACATCTTCAAAATGTAATTAACATAATTAATACAATATCACTATTAGGTGCAGTTTAATTAAATAATTAATTAATATAAAATATTTACAATACCACAAAGGAATGAAGTGTAATAAAAAATGTTTTTAGTATATTTGATATGATCCAATTCAATCCTTTATTAAATATCATGGTTTCCTATAATTTATAAACTTTCCCACGCATAATAGGAGCGTGAGGGCTGATATTGAATATCTAAATAGGAAGGTAGAGATTTCTAATAAAATGTTGTGTAAGCACTAATAACGATTATTAATTTTTCACAAAAATGTATCGTGTGTTTAATTTTAATAGTATATAAAAAGGGCGTTGCTTCCCTGGGTAAGAAACGCTCTTCTGGTTTCAATCACACGGGTCATGGGTCGAATATGTGAGTGGTGATATTCGTGCAATACTTAAAGCTATGCTTTTATATTTTACAATAAAGGTTTATTCTGTGAGTCACACGCTTCGAATAACATTTTTTCTCTTGAGCTACAATTTATTATGCATTGCAGAGAAATTAAAAATACGCGCAAACTAGTAACAGTCACGAATTTCCGAAACAATGAAACCATACCTATACCGGGCAAAATTGCTCAGGGCGAATTATTTATTAAAAGTAATGGATCATTGTTTTTTTTAAACAAATACCAAAACTTTTGCTCTGGCATTTAGTAGACTATAGGTAACCTTTCTCCAAAATTTGTTTGTCATCTTTACTCAGCAAAGAAAAAAATGACAATAACGAAGGTTGCAAAATTCACCTCCATAACTTTCGGAACGATTCGTTTCAGTTTAACATTTTGAAAAGAGGGATGTGTATATGTGTCTACGCACAATTTTCACTATCAGAACAAAAAATCTAACATGGAATTTCATCCAAGTTACGACTCTGGCGAACTTGTAAATGTAGGCACGTGTAATATTTCGTTTCACTCATTTATTACATTCCGCACCTTCTTCCTTGTCCTTTGTGCGAAAAAAAAATTATAGCAGAGAGAAAGTACTTTTTAAATGGTTTATAAATTAGTTACCTTATTAATTTAGTTAATAATCAATTCTGTTATAAAAAGAATAAATTAAATCTGATAAAAAGAGTTCATGAAGAGGGGAATATAATAAAGAAATATTACGTAAAGTTCTGTATTGTAAATGAAATGGGGCGTTAAGAAGTTTTTGCATGAATGGATATTTTGTTTCTTGATTAAAAAAAAATTGCGGTTTTAGGTGAAAGATGGAGAAAAAGATGAGAAAATAATTTTTTCAGAAATTGTGAAAACCTTTCAATTTTTTAATAATCCTACTCCTTTAATAATCCTAATCCAAGAATCTTAATTTTTCGTTGTCTTACATTAAAGTTTTTGTAATAAAATCTGGAGAATGATGTCTTCATTATTTAGTCATAAAACGTAATCACAGTGATGATTATCTATCAAGTGTATACAATTTTATGTCGGACATTATTCTGCATTTTAAGTTCTTTAAATTGCAAGTAATTATCATGGGAATCGGGAAGTAATGAAAGATGTAACATTAATTTTTGCTTCTTTTTTCAACTATTTGAGAAGAAAATATGAAACAGGAATGTTTGAGATTTCATATTACTTTAATAAATAAAATAAAATAAATCTGGGACCGAGTGATAATTTAAGATTAGAACAATTTTTCTCTTTTATACTGAAACGACAGAAGTATATAAGAAAAAAGACTGAACGCATCGCAATCAGTTACTATAAGTACTTAGTACTATTACGAGCGCGTAGTAATTTCAGCCTGACCTGCTGGCAATTATTTCTGTCGCAATGAGAAAATAATAAAAATAAGACGAGTTCTTAATCTCTCCTTTTTATATTTATTTCTTTCTCTGTCCTTCTCGAATGCCTTCGTGAACGCCCTTATACAATACTGATAAATCCGTTACGCGTTCAACAATTGTAAAAATGTAAAATTATCATTTGCAGACATTTACGGTGATTTCAGTCAACAACCCCTGAAGCTAAATATGTGTAGTATTGAATTTACTAAAACATGCTACAGGCGTCTATGTCCAATCATGATCAATTTTTCTTATTGGCTAGGGTGAAGGACATTTCTTGGGGCAAAATATTCTATGTTAGTTTATATTTTTAATTGGAGATGTTTACGCTTTCTATTAAACTGTCGTTTTTTTCCATGGTGCGACAATAATTAGAGCTCTTGTTACAGTAACACGTTACAAAGTTAATTAAGTTAATTCAGACAGTAACTATAAAAAAGAGTAATGATTTCTCCGTCACTGAAATCATTCAGCGATTTTAATATTCACTTTATCAAGTCAAGGTAAAGAGGATATAGCTTGTCAGGAGATAAAGTAAAAATCAAGTAACATTTCATGTTTGGAAGATTAATTTTAGCCTCGAAATTATGATATAAGCTAATGTGCATTTTTAAAAGAGAATGAACCAGACAAGCATTTTTGAATATGACGTAATTTTCAAATGCGAATAGATAACTTCATACAGGTTTACAAGAATGGTATTCCTGAGATACTGATGGTCCACTCGTGTCCTTAACGCATGATGATGATTCATTTCGCATCACTATAAATGCCAAACAACCCACCTCTTCTTTCTTTTCTTAATTCTATCTTTCAATGATAATTTTGACAGAAGAGTCGATTAACACTGTTTTTCTATTACTGCAAGACCTTATCAATCATTTGAAATGGTACATTCTTTTTAAGAATGCCAAACAGGAATGTGTTCTTCATAGTAACATCTTCAAAATCCAAGCTGTTTAATTTTAAAACTTTTTAATTTGATTCTAAAATAATATTTTATATTTTGAAAGAAATCTTATGTAACAAAAATATGTTAAAGGACCATTTCAGACTACTAAATGTAATGAAATAACAAATTTTCACATTCTAAGGGCCGATTCCACCAACTGTAATTAAATTTTAATCCTTGATTAAATCCTTGATTTGCGTACGCAAAGCATGGATTAACTTAAGTTAATTAAGGATTAATATTTAATCACAGTTGGTGGAATCGGCCCTAAGTCCGATACTCTTTAAACATGTTTTTTCTTTCATGAAATTTAGGGCTTATTCTCCAATAAATAATTTATAGGGGTGAAAAAATTAATTAATCTTTACTTAGTATTGTAAAAAATTGAGATCTAAATGTATTTAGATCTTAAACGGTGCTCCACACTTACACATAGGGTATTCTCCAGTGATCACACCCCATCCAAGTACTAACCGCGGCCAACCGCTGCTTAACTTCAGTTATCTAACGAGAACTGGTGCTTTCAGCGTGGTATGGCCGTTGTCGAAATGGAACAAAAGGCCATCGACTTATCTTTGATAGCACTCTAGATCTGAATCTGACGGGAGAATTTGAACTCTCTCTTCTCTCTCTTCGAGATTGACCATGACGTGAATTCTCAAAGGATCATTATCGAGGAGCTCACTAGACGGTAACAGGTGGCATAATGGTCTATTAGCATATGACTAGCGATTATCTGGTGGAGAGATTCATTGCAGATTCTTCACAAACGGGTAAACACTCTTGTAATCATAAGAATGCTGATTCCAACAGCTTACAACGGTAGTCTGCTCCGATGAACCGCGGTGTGTAGTTGCCTGACAACCCTCTGTTCAAGTATCAACCTCCTTTCTTCATCACAATACGAATTTTTTATTCTAATATAAATTTATGCCGAATAGATAGAAAACTAGCCAATGAAATTGCCCCTTTAAAACTACATCATTAAATTCTCTTAAATTACCTCCCTCATATGCATTATTCTTCTCCTCAAGCTTTAACTCGTTTTGTGCGAAACTGTTTTTATCACGATTGTGAATATTGCTGCTTTTGTGACTTGCCGAGCTAGACTTGTTGAATTTGTGCCGCAAGTGACATGATCCGTAATCCAAACACGTAATCTCTCGAGTTTATACAGTACACACTGAAAAAAATAGATTTTTCTGGTTAACATCTCGGAATCTTAATTATGGAATGACGATCTAAGATATTAAGCCTTACGATCTAGATATATCACCGTAATATCTTAGATCACCATCCCATAGTCACAGCTTACAAGATATTATCCATTTTTCTTCAGTGAAGAGTGAAGTGCAGCATTTTATTGGCTTTTGTGCAGTTTTGTAAATCAAATGATCATTCAATGAAGAAATTCTAAATCAAAAATCAGTCTAATCGTCACTGTGCTCTTTAAAATCGATTCAACCTCTTGTTAGTGACATTTGTGCAGATTAGGGAAACTAAGTCAACCAGAAAGCTGGAGGTCCTTATCAATCCGACTAACAGAAATCAATCAGACTGGAAATCCACATAACAGTCAAGTGAGCACTGTCTTGTGGGGCAAACTAGGGCAACCTGGAACCCCTTCTCGACATTTTATGACGGAAGGAAGGTCCGACGACCTCGGTGCGGATCTCTTCGTCCTGGGAAGAGAGGAGTCTTAAAAGTCTTGATCTCTCAAGGCAGAAGGCAGGGAGTGTGACTTTGGCTCTCGCTCGCATTCGATCCTACATCCGAGGTTCACATAGTAGTCTATAGCAGAGCACCAACTACATATCACGGAGGGTTCAGTGAGAATCGCGCACTCAAACTCGAAGGTGTCTCTCGCCCCCGAACCCATTCGCTTTCCTATCGCTTAAAGCCGATTCACACAATCATCAGCGGCAGTCATCGTGAATCCATTGACTGGCTCGATCACTATTAATTTATAGCTTCGATGTTCGGAGCCTCGAGTCTTCGCGTTACTTGTGATCTTTCGAAAGCTAGACTTTGTCGAAGTTGGCCGGTTTTTTTAAATAACTTATCTTAAGTTGGACCTAAAGTGAGGAAAGTGCAAAGGGGATGGGGCGATTTTGCCTGCTCTCCCTTTTACTGGGGCTGCTGCACCTTGGATTTGCTGCAAGTAAGTTCACTTAAAAGATACATAATTTTGGACGTCCACATACAAAATCCTATTAAAACAATATCTTTTAAAATGTTGAAATTAATTGTATTTGAAAATGAAGGAAAAAGAGAGATTAAACATTTTTTTTTTCGAGCATGAGGAGAGTTTTTACATTATTAATGATTTGTAAGCTTTCGAATTCTCTGTTGTGGAAAAATGTTTAGAGGGTAGATGTTAAGATTTTTCTTAATTTAATAGATTATTTGATCAATGGTGAAAATTCCATTTATTTCTCCTAATGATTGGATGCTTAGAAGTTTAATTTTAGAAAATGACCAGGAAAAAAATCTTCAAAATCAGGTTTAGAAGCAAAAACAAACTGGGATTAACTCGCTAAATATCTTGCTAAATGATGTTACTATTATTTCTGAATTGCAAATATGAAACTATAGTACATAGTATAGAGTTTATTAGCATTCAGACAAAATTTCTGGAATTGTTTACCTTCGTTAAAAGTTTATGAATGTAATTTCAAGAATTCTTATTATTAAATTTTAGTGAATGTTCTGCTAAAATTTTCATTCCGAAAACAGGAATTAAATTTCTTCTTATTACTTTATTATTTAATATGAAAATTGGGCAATCCAAACCCCAATTAAGATATATACTTTTATGGTGTATTTTGTGCGATCCTTTCCCTTAAATATGTATTATAAAATTTTGCATCACTTATTTCGCACCATCAATTTAACTACAATAAAATTTTACGAGGACTAGACTCTTTAAAAAATCAATCGACCGTAAAATTATTTTCCATGGATCGATGAACACGTAGATAAAGTTTGGAATTATTTGAAGAATTTGAATAGTAGTGAGAACTGAATAGATTATGCATTGAAAAAGACTAACAATTGATTTAATAAAATGAAATTTGCCGACCAAAAAGTATCATTGTGTTCTTTTTATAATAGCCGTTTCATATCAATGGAATTATAACTGATATTATTCTTTCTTGATACCCTCAAAATCTCTTATATATTCTATTATATTTATGTGCAATAAAATCTTTCAAGATTTCAAGTACTGATATAGAATAAAATATAAAATCCATTATATTATTTGTTATAATAGAATTTTATTATATTATATGTGCTGATTTTATTGATTCCACGAGATTTTTCAGTGATCTTTAGAATCTTTTATAGGTATATTTATAGGTAAATGATGCTTTAAGGTCCTTTAGCTTGAATTTTTTGCACTAATTTTTTATCTATTACTCAAACCCAATCGAAAGTAATATGAAATCCATTATTCATTTAAATCTTCTTCATCAATGTGTGAATTTATTCAATGTCATTCAAGACATTATCAAGAGAAATCGAAAGTCGTACATTGATCTTATAATGATCAAGAGGATCAAACGCGTCTCGCTGTATACTCTAAGGTTGGGTTGCAACATCAATATAACTGGAGCAGACGATCCCACAAGGACGACACCATGTGTGTCACTATAATTGAATTCTTTATTCATGGTGAGCCAAAACGAATTCTAAAATATTTAGAATTGTCTCCGAGGATTAACTTTGGTGATCACACAAGAAACTTGAAACAATAAAGTAATGTTGATTTAAATATTGCTCATATAAATTCCTAAAAGGGAAATTAAATAAGGTTTGATTTATATACTTAAAAACTTGAGAATGTAAAATAGTTTTTCGACTGAATGCCTTTGAGAGCGAGAACTATCTTTCAGTCCAAAAAAATTGAACTTTCTCGGAAAAATTATACTATAATCTAGGAAAGTCTTAACTTCCATGCAGGAAGCTGCATTAAAACGCGGCATAATGCATGTAATGCAAAACTGCACACACTTTATTCGATTTCATTGAAATAAAGACTTCGTGCAGATTATTACAATTCCATTTCTTTATTTGCCTTCCATGGTTTGCTAAATTAATTAATTATATCCTGTCAATCACCGCATTTCTTTCTACAGCTGCATTTCTCAATATGGAAGTATTTCTTATAAAATAAAACATATGATTCTATTTCCTTGGAAATTCTTTACATTTGAAAGCATCACTTTTTTAATATATCATTACTACTTATAACAACCTTGAACACTTTATTATTCACTGTATTTCACTTTTTTTCAACTAAAAATTGATCAATCCGATGTTTCTTTTTACAATTTAATATTCCTTTTCCACGAAAGGTATATATAAATGTATGTAAAGTATTATTATAGAAATAAAAACATTTACTTGACGCATCATTGATGATCTGACTCATTTCGTCATTTGCAAGTTATCAAAACTTGGCATAATCTTCAATTAGCTTTTTAATTATCATTATAAATTTTACTTTTTTCTCATTCCTTGAAACATTTTATTTCAAGTGTTTATACATCTTCTGCCTATTCCTAAGATTTGCAATATACTGTAACTACTATTAAAAGCAAGTATGCTAATCTTGATAAGAAAAATTTTATACTATTTTTATATTTCTAGCATTCTTTTAATAACTTACTTAGATAATTTTTCGGTAAAAAATAAAGCCGTAGATTAGAAAATCAATTTTTTATATGAATGTGTATGCTAAGAAAATTAAATAATTTTCTTCCTTTCAGAATGTCCAAGACAGAAAACTTCACCAGGAAAGGAGATTCTCTGTTACACAGAGAGTTACGACATCGAACGACTGGAAGATGCAATCTGCAGTTGCACCATTTTGGTGCATCAAGGCCACGATCTTCAGAATTTGGCTACTTCCGGTAAGAGTTCATTCTCTTTATATCTGAAAGAATTATTAAAATTCTTTGTAAACGCATTATGATATAAGTTATTATAATGTATATAACTTTTCTTAATTATCAATGAAATTGATACTAAAGTGCAAGGTCAGGATACTAGTATTAAAGGAATCTCATAATAATAACTGCATACCGTAAATTCAACCTTGCTCTTGCAGCAAGTATCGTATCCTTGAAAATCTGCCAATAACGTACAACTTTACAATCTCTTATCTCACCAAAATTGAATTATTGCATCCATAATTTAACATTTAACTATATGATAAATTTCCTTTCACTCTTCAACTTTTTTTTAGTCTTTTTTTATAAAACTATCACTCCAATGATTTTAACGATAATCACTTTCCTTACGAGAGGGAAGTTTGAGCAGAAACTAGGACAAGGACATAATTTGCTCCTCGAGTATTGTAACTCTTCAATCTACAAGACAAAGAATTGCCAAAATAGTTACGTCGGCGTGTAAATTATTGACTTGAATATTATAATTAATACTTATTATAGCCTTCATCCGTGATTGTGACATCAGGATTTTAAAACTTTTACTCTAGCTGATTGATTATGGCATAAATATCTATTTATGCCATAATCAAGAAAACCGGGAAACACTGGGGATTTTCTTGACTAGATAAAGGTTGTGAAAAATACTTAATTTATATTTCGTCGGATGTAAATGATTTCATTTAAAATATACTCTCCCAGCAAATATTTATGATCTGAAATGAATACTTGTGTATGCTGCGTATATAATTTGTAAGAGATTTCTCTTTTTTATGTACTTTTTTATTTTTACATCTGACAATGAGAAAATTCTCATGCAAATTTTTCATTTCCATTAAATGATCGAGTAAAGAGGGTGTGAAATAACATCTAAATCAACGATCCATGAAACGTCGTAATATGTAGAACCTATTAAACAGTCATGGGCACCGGTTAATGAATATTCATCGTGATCTTGAATTCTAGCTGATCTGTAACGTCGAACTTTCCATTTCACCAGAAAAAGATCGTGTTTATTGATAATTTGATACATCTGATTAAATAAACAATTATATTCTGTTCGTACCGTTATAACAGGTTGCGGAATATCTTATTAATTTTTAATATTAAATAGATAATTAGAAATTTTATTTTAAACTCGATCAGGCCTCTATTGTGAGAAATTTGCGAAGTCAACGTGATATTTTGGGTTTCATTTTTGGTCTTTATGATATCGATCTTAATTATAATGAAAATTCCATTTGAAATGTGTAGAATTTATTACAGAATTATTTATTGCCTTTATTAGACACGTCTTATAAAGGCAAATTAGACACGTCTTGTTAAACAATTAAAAATTTTGAGGTTCTTGAAACGACTGAAACGTTCTGAACTTTCAAATGAACGAATTTTTTGTATTGATTGCATTTTAATTTTTCAACCAGAAAAGTTTTTAAAATATTGATTCCTTTGAATTGAAAATAATTCTGTAAGAATGTAACTTGTTATGTCTATTGTTATTTTTAATTGGAATAATATTTCTGGATAAATTAGAATTTGGAAAAAATATTTCATTCATCTAAATGATCAAAACATTCTCATACATGTTCGTGAATGGATTTGATAGCTCCCGGCAGATTTTTTGTTAATGTTGTGTAACTTTAAATTTTTATCCATGTGCTATGGTACGAGTAAGAAACAGAACGACAGAAAAGTGAAAGCATTTGTTCCAGCCATTAGTCGAAATAATTATAAACACCGCAAGCCGTTTAACACGTGTTTGATGCTATTTTACACTTTAACAAGCAAATCGTGCGAATAAGGTTCCTTCTGATCAATGCATTTTTTTTTCTTTTACAAAATTGAGTTAATTCCTTCTTTATTTGCAATGTATTAATCAGTGGTATTAATAGTTTTCAGAAACCGGTTCTGGGAGGTTTACATTTATATGATTCCTTATAATTTTCAGTTTTTAAAAAGAAACAACAATTTTCTATTTACAATTTACTTTTGCTGAAGCAGGATTTATAAAGAAAAGAATTTTTATCTATATTATACGCAAATGTCACATGATTCAGTCTTTGTGACTCTCTTTTATTCATGGCAAATTATTCAATGAGCAAATATAACACTCAGTAGGTTGAAATCTTGCTTGAAGAAATAAGCTAATAATTCTGCCCAAGGTTGTAACTTTTTCTTAAGAATCATTTTTCTTCAGAATCATCTTCTGAAAGTTTGACTTTTTTGTACATCATTATAAAAATTACCTGACAAATGTAGAAATTAGGTTCACAAACCCCATTTAAAATAGAAAATGGAATATAATATCCTATTTTTGATTTAAAATATCATTTTGCATTTCAAATACATATTTGAAATTAATTCATTTGAAATAGATATCCAGCTCTGCTGATATGATAGTAACCAATAAAATTTCATCACAAGAGAAACCTTAGATTTTGTCTCGAGAAAGGAAGAAATGACGAACCTTTCAAATCCCCATTGTAATTAAAAGTCAATCCAACAAAATATAATGCATTGGAGATCGAATGCGTAGGCTTCAATTAAGACATCTATCTCTGCTTTCGACGAGTTAATAGCTTGAATCTACTGCAATACATCGGTAATCTGTATCGTCGTCTTAAACGGAATCCCGATTTTAAAGATCTAATCACTCGACTTTCCTACTAATTGGTACCCACGTTCTATCTTCCGTAATTTATCTGCAATATCGTCACTCCATTAACAAGAATTGATTCACTTATGCTTTCTCGCACCATATTTTACCAATTACAATTAACAGTTCAAACATGATGCAGATGGAATAACTAGTATTATGTGTAAGAAACTCTTAAAAGGCAAACATAACGATAAATTCCAGTGATTTACACACATGAATTCACCTTCGGTTATGACCCTGCAATAAAGATTTCTTAAAAAGCATTTTTTGCCACTAAAAACAATTTAAAGTTGCTTGGCGGTCTTTTTGAAAAACAAATTGGTTATGATAAATTACAGTAATCTGTGAAATTGTACTAATTACAAGTTTTGTTACAAGGGTGTAACGGAATGGTAGTAGTTACATAAGATCCTTTTTATTTTTATAGCATCGTAAATGTTCTTTTAAATTCTTATTTGTCTCCAATTTACTGTAGTAGTTTTCTTTCACATATTTTACAAAAGCTTACAAAAATGCAACCCTTTAAAAACTTGAAAATAGACTTTATTTATGTGAGTTTTTTTACTCAGATCTTTTGTTGGAAAATAATCGTTGTGACATTTGATATAAGATGCAACTGTCGAAGAATGGCGTCATTCTCATCAGTAAATCTGCAAATAGTTCAAAGCTGTTATACTGCTTTTTCCACTCAATTAATCTCTAGTCAAGTAGCACAATTTTAAATTCGATGAACCCTATTAGTCTTTACTAGTTTAAAGCCAGACAAGAAACTAGTTCAGCGGTGATTCATTATTTCGCAATATTCCCTTAATTCGAAATTACAATTTGCAGAATTCAACGACCTTCGGAAATCCTTGAAGGAGAAGAAAGCTGATCTTCGATTCGTTCTTTCTGTGAATGATGGTCGAGGGTCGCTCAGAACTTCCGGTACAGTGCGACAGGAAGCTATAGGAAGTTTGGCACGAGTTCTAACTGAGGTAAATTATGATCAAATTATCTTGTTTGACTATATGTTGAAGTGTCTAACAATTTAGAAATTGTTACTGATGCAATATAGCGATAGTAATTTAATAATCTCGATTAAATTAAGTTATAGATTTAATAAACTAACACTGATAAATTGCCGGTCGAGAAAATAAGTTGAAAAAGCAGTCGACAACACACAAATCAATTGTACAGTGTACATTTGCTACTGCTGCAAACTTTTCATGATTAACTGATCGAGTAATTTATCGAATAGTTCGTTATGTCCTATTACGATCTGGAGCTAATAACCACAACTTTTTGCAGGTTCCGTTACGATCAGAAACATTCAATGCTGTAAAATATATCCTCTCTTCACTCACCACAAAAATTCTGCGCAATCTTTTTTCTATTTTTATTTTATAATTTTTAAATACTGTAAAATCAACTTCATCATTCATTTATATGAATGAGTGGATATTGGATAATAGCATAATAAAATATTTTGGGCCGATGAACTCGGTAATGGAATTACGTCTCGTTTGCGATCCTATCTTAAAAAAGTATTGTCACGATACATCTCGAAAATCTCGCATACATTGTTGTTGCAAACCTGATTGATTTTTGAATGACTTGAAGTTGAAAGAAGAAAAACAAACTAATGGTGCAAAAAAATGTCAGGAAAACCTTCGAAATACGTTAAAATTTCTTCAAATTCCCAAAAACATCTTGAAATCCCTTAAAAATCCACAAAAA